>SJYO01049755.1:5952546-6095005 GCA_006410555.1 Capra ibex
AAAAACTCTAACGTAGGTTCATGACGTAAAACCTGAGAAAACAACTGGTACTACCGATGAGGTAAAGAAGACTCCCTAAGGACGGGTGTCATCATCTATATTACCAGTAGACTCAATTTAAGTGGGTAAGGTCAAGTAAAATCAAACGACTAAGGATCTGACAGCTGCAAGTGGGAACGGTAAAGAGATACCTTACTCCAAGTACTGTAACATGTCCTCTGTCCCTAGTTCTGGTAGGGGTAACTTTTCTTTGCGTTTTTTCGTTTTACTGACAGACCCCTCCGGAATGTTTATCGACACTTTTCTTCTCTCCACTTTTCGTTTCCTCTTTTCCTTTCGATATTCGTAGACTTACGTCTCAAGGTTTCTTATCGTTCTTCTCTATTCTTTGACAAGAAGTCGCTAGTTACGTTTCTCTATCTCCTTTTGTTGTCTTACCCTTTCTGATCTCCACAGAAGTTCTTTTAATCTCTATGGTTCCCTTGTAAAGTACGTTTCTACCCGAGCTATTTCCTGTCTTTACCAGACCTGGATTGTCTTCGTCTTCTATAATTCTTCTCCACCGTTCTTATGTACCTTCTTGACATGTTATTTCCAGAAGTGCTGGGTCTATTAGTACTACTACCCTAGTGATTAGATCTCGGTCTGTAGAACCTTACACTTCAGTTCACCCGGAATCTTTCGTAGTGATACTTGTTTCGATCACCTCCACTACCTTAAGGTCAACTCGATAAAGTTTAGGACTTTCTACTACGACACTTTCACAGTGTGAGTTATACGGTCGTGTAAACCTTTTGAGTCGTCACCGATGTCCTGACCTTTCGCAGTCAAAAGTAAGGTTAGGGTTTCTTTCCGTTACGGTTTCTTACGAATTTGATGGTGTGTTAACGTGAGTAGAGTGTACGATCATTTCATTACGAGTTTTAAGAGGTTCGGTCCGAAGTCGTTATGCACTTGACACTTGAGGGACTACAAGTTCGACCAAAATCTTTTCCGTCTCCTTGGTCTCTAGTTTACCGGTTGTAGGTGACCTAGTACCTTTTTCGTTCTCTCAAGGCCTTTTTGTAGATAAAGACGAAATAACTCATACGGTTTTGGACACTGACACACCTAGTGTTATATGACACCTTTTAACACCCTCTCTACCCTTATGGTCTGGTAGATTGGACGGAGAACTCTTTAGACATACGTCCAGTCCTTCGTTGTCAATCTTGACCTGTACCTTGTTGTCTGACCAAGGTTTATCCTTTTCCTCATGTAGTTCCGAGATATAACATTGGGACGAATAAATTGAAGATACGTCTCATGTACTCTTTGCGACCTGACCTTCTTCGTGTTCGACCTTAGTTCTAACGACCCTCTTTATAGTTATTGGAGTCTATACGTCTACTGTGATGGGAATACCGTCTTTCACTTCTCCTTGAGTTTTCGGGAAACTACTATCACTTTCTCCTTTCGCTTTTTCAACCGAATTTCGAGTTGTAAGTCTTTTGATTCTAATACCGTAGACCAGGGTAGTGAATTACCCTTTATCTACTCCTTTGTCACCTTTGTCACAGTCTCAAATAAAAACCCCCGAGGTTTTAGTGACGTCTACCGTTGACGTCGGCACTTTAATTTTCTGCGAATGAGGAACCTTCTTTTCAATACTGGTTGGATCTGTCATATAAGTTTTCGTCTCTGTAATGGAACGACTGATTCCAGACAGATCAGTTCCGATACCAAAAAGGTCACCAGTACATACCTACACTCTCAACCTGACACTCCTTCCGACTCGTGGCTTCTTAACTACGAAAAAACTTAACACCAAAACCTCTTCTGACAAAACTCAGGGAACCTGACGTTCCTCTAGGTTGGTCAGGTAAGACTTCCTCTAGTCGGGACCCTAAAGAAACCTTCGTGACTACCATTTCGACTTTGAGGTCATGAAACCGGTGGAGTACGCTTCTCAACTGAGTAACCTTTTCTGAGACTACGACCCTTCCTAACCCCCGTCCTCCTCTTCCCCTGCTGTCTCCTACTCTACCGACCTACCGTAGTGGCTGAGCTACCTACACTCAAACTCACTTGAGGTCCTCAACCACTACCTGTCCCTCCGGACCACACGACGCTAAGTACCCCAGTGTTTCTCAGCCTGTACTGACTCGCTGACTTGACTTGACTTGACTTGTAAAAAGAAATCTCACTCCTGACAGGAAACCAAGTCAACACCCAAGACAAGACCCTAGACCTTCCCGTTAACCCATGTGTTATATAGTAATCACTATTCTCCCAGGTTACGGTGGTCTCTCGTCGTTGACAGGAATACAGAAAGACAAGAACACGAATGACCGCAACTCTTACGGTCTCTTCGTACGAAACCTGTTTTGACTCCCTTGGTAAACACAATCTCCCTCGACTCTGGAGAGTCTTTCTCGTGGGGCTCCGGAAACCCTTTTTTATGCAAGAGACCATGTCCTGTTCGAACTTCTTCCCAGGTTATTTGTAAAAAAGTTACCAACTTGTTTTTTACTTCTTTATTGATGAGACCAAAAGTTTATGGGATCTACTAAAATCTGTCGAAGAGGTAAGTCACTAACCGATTTTTGGGTCTTGTAGTCTTTTGACTTGTTTTTGTATTTCAACATCTTTTGTCTTCCCTCAGTGTAAGGACGTAAAGAATCAACAAATCAACGATTCAGCACAGGTGAGAAACGCTGGGGTACCTGATGTAGGGTGGTCCAAGGAGACAGGTAACCTAAAGGGTCCGTTCTTATGATCTCACCCAACGGTAAAGGAAGAGGTCCCCTAGGAAGACTGAGTACCTAGTTCGGACATAGAGGACATAACCGTTCTCCTAGGAAATGGTGGCCGGTGGTCCTTTCGGGTAAAGAACCAACGGTATGTTAATAAACTGACTCACTTTGTCCGACAGATTTCAACAACACGTCTAAACATCGACTTCTCATAAAAGTGAACTTTAATAAAACTGACTTCCTTCGGAATATCAGTGGTGTCTTATTTAGAGACCATAAAACTACATAGATTCCCTCGTTCTAACCCAAAGAGTCCACCACGTCACCATATCTCACGTGGATGATTACGTCCTCTGAGGACAAACTAGGGACCCAACCCTTCTAGGGGACCTCATCCTTTACTGTTGGAGGAGGTCATAAGAACGGAGGTCCTTTTGAGGAACTTGTCCCGTCTAACCGTCCGATATATCAGGCATCGTAGAGATTCTCAGTCTGTACTGACGCGTTGACTCGTACGTTCTCTTGTTTTACTTAAACACCATACATCCCCAACCCCAATCGTCTTTTACTTTCACGTTTTGAAGTGGGTAATAAAATGTTATTTTTTTTACTAACGTAAGATTTTGAAAGTTCTCACTTCTTGAAACGAAATCCATTAAAAGGGTGACGACAGAAAATATTCCCGAATATTTCATTATATTAAAAGAGGTAATCTCTTTTTGTGTTTGAAAGACTTAATTAAATTCGAGAGACGAAATAACAGGTAGTAGAAACCGTGTAGTACATCATTTGGAGTATGATTTTTAGTAGTACACCTCGTAATAGTGTTAAATATTTTAGGAGACCTCGTATTGTACGTTTTTGGTAAAAAGTGATTAGTTTCTTAGTAACACCTGAACCGACTACTAGGATACTATTTACGAGTCTTTCATATACGAAACATTTATGTCATATAAAGTGTAATAGACTTTGAGTTATAACTCCTTTCTCCGAGAAAAATCAGGTCGTGCTCTTACTTCCTACTGAAAAATGAAAAATGTAAAGGTACGGAACCTTGTGCGGAGATCGTTTTGACAACCAGAAAGACACAAATGTAAGTATCTTCTCTTTAGGATTGGGCTAATCATTCTCACGTTTTTAGTACTTAAAACATGAACACTAATTAAGTCTTTGAAAGAAACGTCTTTGATTAATTTGGTATCTTTAAATCTATCTGACTAATGTTTAAAGTAAATTAGGTTTGGCTGGTTCTAAAGATTTACATGATAAAAAAAGGGATCTCAAACCTTTAGGTAAGTATTAAGATCGATTATTACCAAAACATAACTTCTAATAATTATAATTCATCTAATTCAGTAGTTATTGTTTGACAAAGATAATAATCAAAATTTTCGATTTATTCTTTGAGAGAACTGAAACCAGTACTATGGATTTCTTGAAATGAATAATTCACCCTTTAAAAATAGATGAATTTCTGTCTATAATGACTATAATGAAACTTTATATAATTTCTTGGTTCTATTCGTGGAACCTCCTGTATATAACCTGTTTATCAACCGTTGGTTATAATAAACACATCCTATTTTTACCCTTTTTTACCTAATTTTTTCATCTTTAGTAAGTTATGGGTGTACTTTTAAATCCCCTCGTAGATGGAGATCGCCTGGATTGAAGATACAGGTACTGAGGTTTGTTGGGTCCCCTCCAGTCTCAAGTGTCTCGAGACTCTGTCACGGTAGTATGGGATCTTATCGATTTCGGTGTAAGACTCAGTCACAGAGGAAAACTCTGATTATATAGTCCCGTTGTCACCATATTTTAAGACTTATTAAAAAGACTCTTAACATAAGTATTTCTTTTGTTTTACAATATTTTTACAAAGATTCTGTGATCTCTAATTATAAATACGACAAAATAATGTAAGAAAAACAAAGTTTACTAAGTAGAAAGTCTTTTTCTTTTTGAGTTTTAGGAGATTTATACTAGGGACAACGACTCGACTTGATATCTTGTTAGTAAATTTGTACGACCGAACGGTAAATGAGAACGTTAATAAATTGTTTAATACTGACTCGTCATTGATCCAGTCGATTTTTCCTTCTTTCTGTGAGAGTTCCTCGAGTGTCAAACGTCAATTCTTTCCCGAAGGACCCTTTATTTGACTAATCCTTCGATACCAAAACGACAAACCAAACGTTCGGGTCCTTAAAGACAAAAGTCAAATGGGTACCCCGAAGGATCCACCGGATCACCATTTCTTAGGTAGACAGTTACGTTCCCTATGTTTTATGTACCCAAGCTAGAGACCGAGACCTTCCGAGGGACCTCCTCCTTTACCGTTACGTGAGGTTATAAAAACGGACCCTTTATAGTACCTCTCTCCTCGGACCACTCGATAGTAGGTATCCCAACGTTTCTCGACCTGTGTCGACCCGTCGTCCGTACTATATCGCTTCTTCCGACTCGTGACTTCTTAACTACGAAAACTTAACACCACAACCTCTTCTGAGAACTCTCAAGGAACCTGACGTTCCTCTAGGTTGGTCAAGTAAGATTTCCTCTAGTCGGGACCCTAAAGAAACCTTCCTTACTGTGATTTCGACTTTGAGGTCATGAAACCGGTGGAGTACGCTTCTCAACTGAGTAACCTTTTCTGAGACTAAGACCCTCCCTAACCCCCGTCCTCCTCTTCCCCTGCTGGCTCCTACTCTACCGACCTACCGTAGTGACTGAGTTACCTACGCTGAGACTCACTTGAGGGTCACTACCTGTCCCTTCGGACCACACGACGCTAAGTACCCCACCGTTTCTCAGCCTGTGCTGACTCGCTGACTTGACTTGACCTGACTTCGACTGAATCCTCCCATTTACGTGCTCTGCGTGTTTATTTCTTAGAACTTTCGTAGTGTCATTTTTTTTTTACAGAACCATATGTATCCCCAAGAAAGTATTTTAATAATCTCCTAAAACGTCGTCTTTGTAATGTTCGGTCTTCCCTCATCCTACTATGTCAGTTTCTCGACTCTCTTTCTTTCTTTCTTTCTTTTTTTGTTTGCGTTGCAAACGGTTGATTCTTATGATTTACCTCGTTTTGACAGAAAGTTTTTGCTTCCTTTTTATTCCTTGAAGGGTCTATTTTGGACTCCCTTGAGTAGAGACGATCCGAACGGAATTGTTCTCAACGATTTCCTTCAAAAAGTTCAATTTTATTTTCTGGGATCCGTCCTTGTGATGAGAACGGACCTTCTAAGGTACCTGCCTCCTCGGACTATCCGACGTCAGGTACCCCTACGCTTCTCAGTCTGTGCTGACTCGTTGAAGTGGAAGTGAAAAGTGAAAGGACGTAACCTCTTCCTTTACCGTTGGGTGAGGTCACAAGAACGGACCTCTTAGGGTCCTTGTCCCTTCGGACCACCCGACGGTAGATACCCCAGCGTGTCTCAGCCTGTGCTGACTTCGCTGAATCGTCGTCGTCCGTCCTTGTGTTTTCCTGTACTTTTAGAGGGACCATTCCCTTTATATATCTATTCATGTCTTAGGAAATTACCAACATATATTTAGTAAAAGTTAAGTCTACATCTCTTATTTAATATTTTTATATGAATATTTAATACAATTACCTAATTTTTACCATTTTTTATACTTTTAAACTGTAACTATTGTATTTCCTCACCACTTCTAAATTTCTTCATCTTAACAATACAGTGATATCAATTAAACAATAGTCAAATTTTTATAAAATCAATAATATGTAAAATATATTAGGTATATCATAGACATTTCTTTTATGGACATCTTTTACGTGTTTTCTTGTACTCTTTCCTTAGTTTCGGGCAGTGACGTATTTTTATTTTGTCTCTTTCCGTCACTCTCCTTCTCCCCCACTACATTAATGTACTGTATCTCTTTTACTATTTGTTTTACTGTTATATTCCAAGAAAAGATAGTGGTTAATGAAGTTTATATTTACTAAATTTGAGAGGTCAGTTTCCTGTATCTCACATACTTACCTACTTTTTGTTACACTTTAATATACGACAAATTTTTCTGTCGTATATATAAGAAATCTATATTCCTATACTGATCCGACTTTCATGGCTCTTCCGTAATCGTGGGGTGAGGTCATGACAACGGACCTTTTAGAGTACCCGCCTCCTCGGACCATCCGACGTCAGGTACCCCAGCGCTTCTCAGTCTGTGCTGCCTCGCTGAAGTGAAAGTGCAAAGTGAAAGTACGTAACCTCTTCCTTTACCGTTGGGTGAGGTCATAAGAACGGACCTCTTAGGGTCCCTGCCCCCTCGGACCACCCGACGGCAGATACCCCAGCGTGTCTCAGCCCGTCCTGACTTCGCTGAATCGTCGTCGTCGTCCGACTTTCATTTTCTTGCCTCTTTATGTGTACTTCGTTTACCATTGGTTTACTCTTATCCCTGTAAGAATATAGTCTGTTTTATTTAAAATTCATTTTTGACAATATTCTATGTTTCTTTCTGTAATACATTAGTATATATTAGTTAAGTGGTCCTTCTGTATTACGAACATTTATGAATACAAGTATCGTCGTCTCCTGGTTGATGTGTTTTATTTGCGACTGTGTGACTTCCCCCTTTATCACTTTTCGTTATCGTCTAAAGTTGTGAGATGAAAATTATTGCTTATCTAATTAGGTTAGTCATTCACTTGTCTCCTGAAGTTGTTACGATATCTGACAACTTGGATTCTCTGTATATCTCTTATAAAGTTAGTTGTTCTCGTCTTATCTATAAGAGTGCCTGTGTAACTTGTAAGAGGTGTATAATCTGTTATTTTGTTTTATCGACAGGAAAAACGGACGAAGTCAAGTCAAGTCAGCGAGTCAGTACAGGCTGAGAAACACTGGGGTACTTAGCGTCGTGCGGTCCAGAGGGACAGGTAGTGGCTGAGGGTCTCAAGTGAGTTTGAGTGCAGGTAGCTCAGCCACTACGGTAGGTCGGTAGAGTAGGAGACAGTAAGGGAAGAGGAGGACGGGAGTTAGGGAGGGTCGTAGTCTCAGAAAAGGTTACTCAGTTGAGAAGCGTATTCCACCGGTTTCATGACCTCAAAGTCGAAATCTTAGTCAGGAAAGTTTCTTGTGGGTTTCGACTAGAGGAAATCTTACCTGACCAACCTAGAGAAACGTCAGGTTCCCTGAGAGTTCTCAGAAGAGGTTGTGGTGTCAAGTTTTCGTAGTTAACAAACCATTAATCGAAAGAAGTGTCAGGTTGAGAGTGTAGGTATGTACTGGTGACCTTTTTGTTGTCGAAGGAATATAGATCCGTATATTCCGTGAATCTATATACGGAATATAGATTTTTTCGTCGAGGAAAGACAGAGGAATATAGATCATTCTCTTAGTGATCGGGTGAAGTTGACCTTTACATGGTTTTTTTTTTTTTTTGTTTTGTTTTGTCCTCCGACACTCCATATTAAATCAGTTCATCCGTCAAATGTTTTAGTGGTCAGTAGGCGTCTCAAGACACGTTATACGAGAAGTATAAGAGTAAAAGGGTCGACGTATAAGTTGGTGTCTAGTTTTTATATAAAATTTTTTAGTTCTTTCAAAGACTTTCGTTTTGAACTTAAACGGGACGTGGTCCTTGATATAAAAATAAAGTCTTAAATGATAAATGATAAATAAAGTCTTAAATGGAACACAAATGTTGATAAATGTATCGTAGACGTGACATAATCCGTAATATAATTATTCATCAGATCTCTATTCAATTTCACATACCCTCCTATACACATCCAATATACGTTTATGGTGTACTAAAACATATTCCTCAAACTCGTGGACATACCCCAGGACCTTACTCAGGGGCCCTTAAAGTTTCCTGTCGACGTAAAACAAGAGAAGAGAAGAGTGGAATGGATAAGAGGACCGGTGGAGTCAGAAGAGATACTGACTGATGGTAAAGACATACTTATAAGGGGCTGAAATATAAGGGTTAAATCTACTGATATCAGAAGTCGATATCAGAATCTATTGGTTCTACGACTATCTGTAATGGAGCTATAGAGTGTATTAGAAGTTGAACAAGTACGACCTAAACAGAGTAAAACCAATTGTCATGGTAATACATGGATCGTGAGTTTGGTCTTTAGATCAGTGAGGTATGTCAAAAGGAAGAGTGTATTCATACTCATCACTTATGATCAAGGATAAATGAGTTAAAGATGATTTAATGATGACGACAAACTAAGTTTGGTAATAGTAGAGTGTATATCTAGTTCCGTTGGTGGAGGTCGGTGGGATGGGAGAGGTAAGTGGGGTAGTAGGAAACACTAAATTGTTATCTTTGGACTAGATAATGAGAAGATAACTTTCGGGAAGTGACTAGGGGAAATTCTATTACCCACTTTAGGTTTACAACGTATCGTATTTCTTAAGAGTCATTAGACTGATACTGGATGGAATAGACATTAGTACAAACATCGGTAATATAAACGAAGGAAAAAATTCTGAGTCTGACCTGGACAAAATAATAACGAGGAAGGGACCTCCAAGAGTAAGACGTCGACCTTCTTTTTTTAGAAAGAAGAGGGAACTACCTTAGTAATGTACACTCTGAGATTGAGGGAGACGAACACAAAAAATGGGACATCTCTCTAGGGACGTATCACTTTTCCTTATTTACTATTCTACGTTTTGTTTCTTCTCTAATTTCTGTTTCTACCTCTTTGTCATAATTGTCTTCAACACAGAGACCTGGGGTAACGGGATTTGTAATGAGAACTGAAAAACATCAAGTCTAAAAAGAATATACAAATTCAAGTGAACTCGACATAAAGAGAACGTAGTTTCCTCATGACTAAATATATATATTAACTTTGAGTATGTAAGTTACACATCGGTATTTCATGGTGCAATTGTATGAGGGTAATATACGGTGACACAGACTATTTCATAAAGGGAAGTAAAAAATTCACTTACTCGAACTTCTTATTAGGAAGTTCTAAGAAAAATTTGTAATTTTAAATGGTTCAATAAAGAGCTATTGAAGTCTAATTCGACTGAACATAAAACTCTCCAAATATAATATAAACTCTAATATAAAACTCTCGGAGAAGTATCTATGTCTTAAATGGGAAAATATAAATAAGTATAGGGAATAATCCACCATTTTAAAAACTCTTCTCCCTGGGAAGGAAGAAGTAAAAACAGTAACTAGTATCACAGACTCTATCTCTTCCACTGTTTAACTATAAACAATTTACTACCTACTAAAACGTTAAATACAAATGATAAAATTTACCCCTAATAAAAGCACGAACCCTTTCAAAATAGTTAAACGAAAACCTACATGAACATCTTCGGGAGTATAATAGTGAAATAAATATGTGATACCTTTGTTTCTTTCCTTGTTTCCGATAACGAAGGTAAAATATGTTTCCTATTTGTTCAGTTAAATATCATAAAACAGTTGTACATTCAATTTTTTTATTTACTCTAATTTTGTTTTCCTTTAGCGGGAGTCCTGTATCCAAGGATTCGTAACACTTCACTCTAACTATAATTGTTCTTCGTTAGGTCACCGTTGATTCGGTTCGCAACTCCATTTCGAAAATTTCATCTATGAGAATATTAATAGGTAAAGTTTAGACCATACTCATTAGTGACCTGAATTCGGAGTATAAGTAAAAAGTTTCTAATCGTTATTATTTAACTACACGGATATGTGTTGACCCCGAGTTGACCATTTCTTAGACGGACGTTACGTCCTCTGGGACCAAATCAAGGACCCAACCCTTCTGGGAGACCTCTTCCCTATCCGATGGGTGAGGTTATAAGAACCCGAAGGGAATACCGAGTCGACCATTTCTTAGAGGGACGTTACACCCTCTAGACCCAAGTTAGGGACTCAACCCTTCTAGGGGACCTCTTCCCTTTCCGATGAGTGAGGTCATAAAACCGGATCTCTTAAGTCAGGTACCACAGAGTTTCTCAACCTGTACTGACTCGTTGAGAGTGAAAGTGAAAATATGTGTTAAAAAGTATCTTTGAGACATCGAAGGGTTAAATTCGGTCAAAAGATTATAAGTTTTATTTTGATGTTCAGTCAAACGTACTTGAACGTAGTCTGTCGGAGAGATAAAGTAAAAGTTTTATACAACATAACAAGTGAAGTTGGTTGGAGGTTTTCGTTAAAATCATCGATTATCTCAAAACGGTTCTCCTGCGTGACCAGTATCGTTTGTGGGAGAAGGTTGTTGTGTTCTCTTCTGAGATGTGTACCCGTAGTGGTCTACCAGTTGTGACTTTAATCTAACTAAAATAAGAAACGTTGATTTCTACCTCTTCGAGATATTTCAGTCGTTTTTGTTCTGGCCCTCGACTGACACCGAGTCTAGTACTTGAGGAATAACGGTTTAAGTCTGAACTCAACTTCTTTCATCCCTTTTGGTGATCTGGTAATTCCATACTGGATTTAGTTTAGGGAATACTAATATGTCACCTTCACTCTTTACCTAAATTCCCGGATCTAGACTATCTATCTCACGGACTACTTGATACCTACCTCCAAGTACTGTAACATGTCCTTTGTCCCTAGTTCTGGTAGGCGTACCTTTTCTTTACGTTTTTTCGTTTTACCGACAGACCCCTCCGGAATGTTTATCGACACTTTTCTTCTCTTCACTTTTCGGTTCCTCTTTTCCTTTCGATATTCGTAGACTTACGTCTCAAGGTTTCTTATCGTTCTTCTCTATTCTTTCGGAAGGAGTCGCTAGTCACGTTTCTTTATCTCTTTTTGTTGTCTTACCCTTTCTTATCTCTAGAGAAGTTCTTTTAATCTCTATGGTTCCCTTGTAAAGTACGTTTCTACCCGAGTTATTTCCTGTCTTTTACATGCCTGGATTCTCTTCGTCTTCTATAATTCTTCTCCACCGTTCTTATGTGTCTTGACATGTTTTTTCGAGAAGTGCTGGTTCTATTAGTGCTACCACACTAGTGAGCAGATCTCGGTCTGTAGGACCTTACACTTCAGTTCACCTGGAATCTTTCGTAGTGATGCTTGTTTCGAACACCTCTACTACCTTAAGGTCAACTCGATAAAGTTTAGGATTTTCTACTACAACACTTTCACAACGTGAGATATCCTGTCGTTTAAACCTTTTGAGTTGTCACCGGTGTGCTGACCTTTTCCAGTCAAAAGTAAGGTTAAGGTTTCTTTCCGTTACGGTTTCTTGCGAGTTTGATGACGTGTCAACGTGAGTAGAGTGTGTGATCATTTCATTACGAGTTTTAAGAGGTTCATCCGAAGTCGTTATGTACTTGACACTTGAAGGTCTACAAGTTCGACCTAAATCTTTTCCGTCTCCTTGGTCTCTAGTTTAACGGTCGCAGGCGACCTAGTAGCTTTTGTGTTCTCTCAAGGTCTTTTTGTATTAAAGACGAAATAACTGATACGGTTTCGGAAACTGACACACCTAGTGTTATTTGACACCTGTTAAGACTTTCTTTACCCTTATGGTCTGGTAGACTGGACGGAGAACTCTTTGGATATACGTCCAATCCTTCGTTGTCAATCTTGACCTGTACCTTTTTGTCTGACCAAGGTTTATCCTTTTCCTCATGAAGTTCCGACATATAACAGTGGGATGAATAAATTGAATATACGTCTAATGTAGTACTCTTTACGACCCGACCTTCTTCGTGTTCGACCTAAGTTCTAACGACCCTCTTTATAGTCATTTGAGTCTATACGTCTACTGTGGTGGAATTACCGTCTTTCACTTCTCCTTGATTTTTCGGAGAACTACTTTCACTTTCTCCTCTCACTTTTTCAAGCCAATTTCGAGTTGTAAGTCTTTTGCTTCTAGTACCGTAGACCAGGGTAGTGAAGTACCGTCTATCTACCCCTTTGTCACCTTTGTTACAGTCTGAAATAAAACCTCCCGAGGTTTTAGTGACGTCTACCACTAACGTCGGTACTTTAATCTTCTATGAATGAGGAACCTTCTTTTCGATACTGGTTGGACCTGTCGTATAATTTTTCGTCTCTGTAACGAAACGGTTGTTTCCAGACAGATCAGTTCCGATACCAAAAAGGTCACCAGTACATACCTACACTCTCAACCTGACACTTCTTTCGACTCACGACTTCTTAACTACGAAAACTCGATACCATAACCTCTTCTGAGAACTCTCAGGGAACCTGACGTTCCTCTAGGTTGGTCAGGTAAGATTTCTAGTCGGGACCCTAAAGAAAACTTCCTGACTAAGATTTCGACTTTGAGGTCATGAAACCGGTGGAGTACGCTTCTCAACTCAGTAACCTTTTCTGAGACTAAGACCCTCCCTAACCCCCGTCCTCCTCTTTCCCTACTGTCTCCTACTATACCGAGCTACCGTAGTGACTGAGCCACCTGCACTCAAACTCACTTCAGGTCCTCAACCATTACCTGTCCCTCCGAACCGCACGACGTTAAGTACCCCAGTGTTTCTCAACCTGTACTGACTCACTGACTTGACTTGACTTATAATAAAATCAAATGAACTCTATTTTATCCTGAAGGGACCACCGAGTCTACCATTTCGTAGACAGATGTTACACCCTCTGGACCCAACTAGGGATCCAGCCCTTATAAGGGACGTCTTCCTTTCCGTTGGGTGAGGTCATGAGAACGGAGCTTTTAGGGTACATGTCTTCTCGAACCACGTCCGATGACAGGTACGCCAGCGTTTCTCAGTTCGTACTGACTCACTGAAGTGAAAGTGAAAGAAAACTCTATTTTGTCAGAGATTTAACTATTTATCTACATACATTAAGATCAGTTGATCTAACTATCGTTCATTAACATTTGTCATAAAAATTAAGATTATCTTTATATATATATATATACGAATCAACTAGTCAGTACAGGTTGAGACACACTAAGGTGTCTGACATCGACTGGTCCGAGGAGACAGACACCCTTAAGAGGTCCGTTCTTATGACCTCACCTAACGGTACGGGAGAGGGTCTCCTAGAAGGGTTAGGTCCCTAGTTTGAGGCCGAAGGGCGTAACGTCCCTATAAGAAATGATTGACTCGGTGGTCCCTTTGGGTTCTTATGACCTAACCCATCGAATAGGGAAGAAGTTCCTTAGAAGGGTTGGGTCCTTAACTTGACCCTAGAGGAAGTGACGTCCGTCTAAGAAATAGTCGACTCGATGGTCCCTTCGAGTGTATGTATACTTATACATACATATATAAGTTTTCAAAAAATATTTAAATTTTGTAACAGGAGACAGAAAAATTTTAAATAAAATTAAATAAGTAAAATTAACCTCCGATTAATGAAATGTTATAACATAACCAAAACGGTATGTAACTGTACTTAGGTGGTACCCACAATTTCGGTCCAACGAAATTGTTTTTATGACCCACCGAATATTTGTTGTCGTTAAGTAAAGAGTGTTAACGTCTCCACCCTCAGGATACTAGGTCCGACCATCCAAAATTCAAACCACTCCTGGACGAAGACGAAGTATCTACTGATAGAAGAGTGACTTCGTCTTCCCCTCGTTCTCTCGAGAGACTCCAGAGAAAACATTCCCGCGACTAGGGTAAGTACTTCCGAGGTAGGGGTACTGGATTAATGGACGGTACCCGGGGTGGAGGTTTTTGGTAGAGGAACTCTCAATCCGAAGTATATACTTAAAACCCCTCGTATTTGTAAGTCAGGAATCGTCATAGACTAGATGGTAAATGACTCTTTCGACGTAATTTGAGAGGGGGGTGGAGTATATATATACCCAACGACTTACTCATAATAGTAAGACAGTCAAAATTTAAAGTATGTAAAACTTCGTTACTTTAACTTACTTTTCCAAAAACTGTAAAATACAAAGGTCTATTACCAAGGACAATAAAGACATCACTGGTAGAAAGAGGGGTCGTCGTTTATAAGTTGGTATGTAGTAGTATTATCGTTTACTAATAAATCACAAAGTATAATGGTCTACCTGAAGGGACCACCGAGTCACCATTTCTTAGGTGGATGTCACGTCTTCTATACCCAAACTAGGGAGCCAACCCTTCTAAGGGACCTCTTCTTTTGCCGTTGGGTGAGGTTATAAGAACGGATCCTTTAGGGTAACTGTCTCCTCGGACCACCCGATGTAAGACATCACAGTCTCAGACCGTACTGAATCTCTGATTTGGTTGGTGGTATGTGTATACGTCCAAATGTCTACAAAAATCGGGTCATTATGTTACGTCACGACTCAAACTAAGTTAGTATTGTATTTCAAAAGATGTAACTAAAAGTTTTTTTCGACACTTAGTTTAGTCAAGAAAGTGAGTAGACATGAGTCGTAGTAACATAGGTAAAAGGAAAGAAACTCCAAAAATCGGTTTTTTCTTTTTTTATAGATCCTAGTAGACTAAAATTAGGACATCCGTCTCTACTGGTAAATGTAGTCCCTTGAGACTAAGAAAGGATAACAACGACAAGAAGTCAATCAGTACAGGTCGAGAAACACTGGAAAACCTGACATCGTGAGGTCCGAGAGGACAGGACGTGATAGAGGACCTCAAACGAGTCTTAGTACAGACAACTCACCCACTCCGATAAATTAGTAGAGTAGGAGACAGTAGTGAAAAGAAAAAGGATATCCTTTCGACTTTTAGAAACCCTTTCGGTAAATATTTCGTATTGTATTGTAAAGTAAAATAAAATGGACTATTAAACAAGGTAAGGAATCTATACATCAAGACTAGTTTGACTATTTAAGAAGGTGGTTGGGGTATTGGAAGTAAGATGAGTTACACCAAAACTGAACCGGATTCTAAAATATAGAGGATATCGAGACACCCTATCAAACCTCATCATATAAGTTTATTCCAAAAAAAAAAACCAAACTTCCATAGTCTTTTTAGATATTGGATAAACTTGCTTTATCATTGATGACAGAGTACCCTGAATCTTAAGATCCTTGTTTCGATTGAAGTCTATGTCGACGTAGGACCTTTAGTCTTTGACAGTAATCCCAAGAGGACATGATAAAACGAACAGAGATGAATTAAAGTTAGACGTCCGTCCCTGAGAAGAACACTATCAGTCTTACTGAAAGACCTGAGGGAGAATCGAGTTCACATTTCGTAATCCTTCCGGATACTGACCGAGGTGATTTTAGTATACTGGTATAACCTTATTGGTCGGAACCAGTATGGGACATATAGGACACGGATTCCCTTCGGTACTATACGAAAAGGTTTTCTTTTCTTTTTTGTCTTACTATATTTGTTTCTCCTCCTTTGCCTTCGGGTAAGGTCATAAGGTAGTTGTCTCCTCGGACCATCTGACGTCAGGTACCCCAGCGTTTCTTAGTCTGTACTGACACTCGAGTACGTATTCGTTTCTGTCCCATATCATATACGGGGCACTACTGTTTTAGTATCGAATATATTCTAATGACATGATCTTTTGTAAACAGAGTAGACACGTCGGGTATATAGTACTTGTTTTACCATGTTTCTTATTACAATTTTTGTCAGTCAACCTCCTTTCTAACAAATCCTTTAGATATGTGTAAAAAAATGAATATTCTACAAAATTGCAGCACATGTTCTAAAACTTTTTTTGTTTGTTTGTTTTTGAGTACCAGAGTCTCCACGAGAATTTTAAATGGCCTACTTTTAAATATAGCCATATTGTAAAGACCTTTTGTAAAAACGGTTAAACATTGGTTCTATAAATTACTGGATTATTATGAATTGGATCCATAAAAAGACGAAGATCCATATGTGGGATTCCTATTTAATCTTTATTCTGTTTATACATAGTCTACAATCAGTATCTCGTAGTCAGTAATCTTAGTCACTTTGTAACAAGTCAAGTCAAGTCAAGTCAGCGAGTCAGCACAGGTTGAGAAACGTTGGGGTACCTGACGTCGTGTGGTCCGGAGGGACAGGCAGTGGTTGAGCACCTCGGACACGTTTGAGTACACATAGTTCAGCCATTACGTTAGGTTGGTAGAGTAGGAGACACCAGGGGAAAAGGAGGACGGAAGTTAGAAAGGGTCGTAGTCCCAGAAAAGGTCACTCAATCAAGAAAAGTATTCCACCGGTTTCGTAACCTCAAAGTCGAAGTCGTACTCAGGAAGGTTACTTATAAGTTCTGACTAAAGGAGATCCTAACTGACCAAACTAGAGGAACGTCAGGTTCCCTGGGGATTCTCAGAAGAGGTTGTGGTGTCAAGTTTTCGTAGTTAAGAAACCGCGAGTCGGAAGAAGTGTCAGGTTGAGAGTGTAGGTATGTATTGATGACCTTTTTGGTATCGAAACTGATCTGCTGAAAACAACCATTTCATTACAGAGACGAAAAATTATACGACAGATCCAACCAGTATCGAGATGAAGGTTCCTAGTTTGCAGAAAATTAAAGTACCGACGTCGTGATAGACGTCGTTAAAACTTCGGGTTCTTTTATCAGACACTTACAAAGTTAACAAAGGGGTAGATAAACGGTATTTCACTATCCTTGTCTACGATACTAGAATCAAAAGACTTTCAACTCAAAATTCGGATGAAAAAGTGAGAGGAGAAAGTAGAATCCATCTAATTTACATGATGTCATCTTCTACCAATTTTTTTAAGTATCGTATAAGGTTTATCACCCTACAATACGTTGGTAATATTGAATTTACTTTACTTTTACGAGTATATTTTTGGTCTAAACTTTGATAAATTATGTTTAATTTAGAAATAAACCGTAAACATTTATCAACATAAATATGTCAATGTGTTTTTAAAGTTTAAAAAAAGGACCACTAGTTCTAATGTACACCAAAGTGTAAGTAAAAAAAAAAGAGAGATTCGTGTACTAGATAACAATGGTAACTAAAAAAATTTCTTTTTAGAAACAAGGATTTTTTACATAGAATAAACTTTGAGTTATAGGTTTTTCGATTCTAGTACCGTAAAGCAGGGTAGTGAAGTACCGTTTATATACCCCTTTGTTACCTTTGTCACTGTCTGAAATAAAAGTACTGACGTCGGTACTTTAATTTTCCGTGAACGAGGAACCTCCTTTTCGATACTGGTTGGATCTGTCGTATAATTTTTCGTCTCTGTAATGAAACGGTTGTTTTCAACAGATCAGTTTCAATACCAAAAAAAGATTAACAGTACATACCTACATTCTCAACCTACTATTTCTTTCGACTCATGACTTCTTGACTACGAAAACTTGACACCGTAACCTCTTCTGAGAACTCTCAGTGAACCTGACGTTCCTCTAGTTTGGTCAGGTAGGATTTCCTTTAGTCAGGACTTATAAGTAACCTTTCTGACTACAACTTCGACTTCGAGGTTATGAAACCGGTGGACTACGTTTCTTAACTGAGTAACCCTTGCTGGGACTACGACCCTTTTTAACTTCCGTTCTCCTCTTCCCCTACTGTCTTACTCTACCAAACTACCGTAGTGACCGAGTTACCTGTACTTAAACTCGTTCGAGACCCTCAACCACCACCTGTCCCTTTGGACTGTATGACGTCAGGTACCCCAACGTCTCAGTCTGTTCTGACTCGTTGACTTAACTTGACTTAACTGATAATCTGTGATACTTAATTATTAAAATCCACGGAACAATCATCGATACAATGTTACTGTTATATTGATTGAGGAAGGGTGTCTCGAGTCACGTTGTCTCTTATAGATTCTTGACGAGTCTATTGTACTGTATGAATTCGCATAACCATTTGGTAGTTCCTCTTTCGGTGAACCGGAGGATTTACCACGGTTTTATACAGTCGAAGGACTCCCGGTCCTGTCCCAGGTGACATAGGTCGTGTCACCGATTGTGTATGAGCTATGATTACTTTAACGAGTAGTATGTGTAAAAGAGTGGGTACGTTTTATTGTTGAGTCGATTAATATCGACTATTGATACTTATGTTGAGTGACTGATGGACACAGAAACTTTAGAAATTTACGACCGTGTATACTTCTCTCCGCACGATCAACCGAAAATACCTCTTTCCCTACTACGCTATACTCTGGACCTCCAAGAGGACCTCTAATGGGGAAAGACTACGACACTTCACTAACAGCATGTTTACCGTGACTTTGTTATTGACGTGGAGTGATTGTAGTTTGTTTTCGTCAGAGACCTAAAGGACTGTCTGGTCTTGATTAAGTGGTCCACATCCGTTATGTGAGTACAACCGTAAACATTCAAGAATGTACACCATTATTTATAACCCTTCGTAGGTACAGTCAACAGAACCCCCACCACCTTGGTATCAATAACCTAAATACCACAAGGTCCAGGTTCGTGTTTGATGGAGGAACGGAATTCATGGACGTCCCTAAGAACCATTGGGAACCATTATACGTCCCAGCCTTACCTCGAATGTATTTGGATGAAAGGTAACTGAAAATGAGAGCGTAAACCAAGACGTTTCTTTGACTTTTACTGATTTTCGACATTTATTTTGAACACCGATCTAGTGTCGATACGTCAACAAACCGTTTCCAATCCGTGTGACTTTTGATCCAGTGAAAAGTGAGGTCAGGGTTTCTTTCCGTTATGATTTCTTACACGTTTGATGGTGTGTTAACGTGAGCAGAGTGTGTGATCATTCAAGGTAAATCAAGTCAGTGAGTCAGCAGAGGCTGACACTGGGGCACTTAGTGTCGTGCGGTCGGAGGGACAGGTAGTGGTTGAGGACCTCAAGTGAGTTATAATACAGGTAACTCAGCCACTACGGTAGGTCGGTAGAGTAGGAGACAGCAGGAGAAGGAGGACGGGGATTAGGAAGGGTCGTAGTCTCAGAAAAGGTCACTCAGTTGAGAAGAGTACTCCACCGGTTTCATGACCTCAGAGTCGAAATCGTAGTAAGGAAGGTTTCTTGTGGGTCCTGACTAAAGGAAACTTACCTGACCAACCTTGGTCGGATATGTCGTTTAATTTTTCGACTCTATAATGAAACGGTTGTTTCCAGGTAGATCAGTTCCGATACCAAAAAGATCATCAGTACATACCTACACTCTCGACCTACTATTTCTTTCGACTCTTGACTTTTTAACTACGAAAACTTGACACAACCTCTTCTGAGAACTCTCAGGGAACTTGACGTTCCTCTAGGTTGGTCAGGTAAGATTTCCTTTAGTCAGAACTTATAAGTAACCTTCCTGAGTACGACTTCGACTTTGAGGTTATGAAGCCGGTGGACTACGCTTCTTGACTGAGTGACCTTTTCTGGGACTACGACCCTTTCTAACTTCCACCCTCCTCTTCCCCTTCTGTCTCCTACTCTAACAACCTACCGGAGTGACTGAGTCATCTGTACTTAATCTCGTTCGAGACCCTCAACCACTACCTGTCCTTCCGGAGCACACGACGCCAGGCACCCCATCGTTTCTTAACCTGTACTGACTCACTGACTTGACTTGACTTGACTTGACTCCATGTGACTTACTTATCGTTTTCCTTTTGTTGGATCCTTAGATATCTAACTTTTCTAAATTTACGTGAAAAAGATCGTACATGGGAATATATCGAAGAAAATTATCATCCTATCGACCACACGTCCCAACGTACAATATCCCTATAAACCATATCTGCTGTTAATTCTCTTTGCAGTGGTTTATGAGGAACCTCATTTCGGGTTATGAGTAAGAGAAATAAATTGTCTAAGCATCACGTGTATCGTCTCAACTCTACAGAGTTGGAAGTGAATGCCCAAACCTTGTTTTAACTCTCACCCTAGTAATCTATAGTTGTCCCACTTCTTTTTGTCTCGACGGTTCCAAAGTCACCAAATGGTGAGTAGAGAACTGGACATAAATTTGGTGTTGTAGGACGACCAGTCCGATGTTACCCTTACGAACCTCAATGGGACTTGTCCTGTTCCTCCCTTATACACTTGTTATAATTACGTATTACAGACTTCAGATGTTTCAATTAAAGGGGGGTTCCAAATACCAACACTCCATCTCACTTCCTTTGTCTTTTATTTTCACCTTCAATGAAACCTTCCATTACCTAGTGCCCCTCTTTTCGGTAGTACGGAGAAGACATCCTTAAGACGAAGGACCTCCTTGAGGATTCCTGGAGACAACCTGTGACCCCAGGGATACCGAAACCGGTGTGTCTCCTACGATTGCGTTACTGTCGGTTCGTCTGTCCCCTTTTCCACTCTTTTACTCATGTGAGTCGGAGCTCAGGAGGTGCTCGACAGGAACGAAACGAGTCTTAGTGAGATAGTAGAGGAAACTCTCCAAGGGTAGAACCTTTTAGAGTCACCAAGGGATTATCATCACCAACCGTATGACCTGACGAAGACTTACTGAACAATTTCGTAGGTAAAGACCCGGGAAGGGACTTCTAAACTAATTTTTCGAGACATCACCCTGAACTTTTAAACGTAAAAATTCAACGGTCAACTATTACCAGAACCAAGACCGTCGTTTGAAACTCTGGGTGACGGAATGTCCTGCGATCCTCCACAAACGTCCACCGAAACTAAACCACCTCTAAACAAAAACGGAGTCGAAGGGACTATGTTACTTTTTCGTTCCTTCTTTTACATTCATTTTTCATTTGTACATTTATAAGTCATTAAGGGACCTCATACTGTTGACCGTCGAAACGGACACTATACAAAACAAGACAAAGTAAACAGGCACACCTTATACGACTACTATTGTGAGATTGCCATCTTTCACTTCTCCTTCTCGGAGGACTACTCCCACTTTCTCCTCACACTTTTTCGACCGAATTTTGAGTCGCAAGTTTTTCGCTTCTAGTACCGTAGGTCGGGGTAGGGTAGTACCATTTATCTTCCCCTTCTTTACCTTCGTCACTGTCTAAAATATAAGAACCCGAGGTTATAGTGTCACCTACCATTGAACAACCCTGGATTGTTTGCGGTACTATCCGAAGTCCCTGATTCTATCCTGAGTGCCCTTTCCGACTCAGTAACGGGTCATTCCAGTAGGGGTGCCTACGGTCCTGAACAGATTAGTCGTATTGGACCAAACCCAAATAGTCCTGCATTTTCTGTAGGGGGACGTCGGTTATCGGTTAATCATTTATGGTCCTTTGGGGACGTCGGTTATTTCTAATCGGTTAATCATTTATGATCCTTTGAGGACGTCGGTTAGTCGGGAACGGTTGAGAGACAAGATTTTGGATATTTATGACGACATTTGGACCCGAACCCCGAGGAACGAGGTGAGGTGACGTGACCCACACCGCCCTCGGGATCGAGTTCTATCTTTATTTTGGGGAAGTACGAAAACGTAACGAAACCTGTAGAATAAGAGAGTCAAAACCCCTGAACCTAAGACCCGTATTATAAACCCCCGAGTAGGTCCTAGGGAAATTGACCCTTCTTATTGTGAGAGGGCCATCTTCCCCAAAGGAGTACTCCTCCTTTCTATAAACTTGTGGCCACAATTCAGACCAATTCAGGTCTCATTCCGACTCCGGGTCGTATACGTGACCTTCCGTCGACCGAGAACAATCCGGATTAGTCTCCACTTAATCAGCAGGATCGGTCACATTCTGGCTCCGGGTCACTCGCGCGACCTTCCGTTGACCGTCGGTCGTATTCTGGCCCCGGGTCGTAAGCGCGACCTTCCGTCGACCAAGACACTCCCTAACCCTTCCTTGTAGAGAGGGCTGAGGCTTAGACCACCCGTCACCTGCGGGAAGCCACTCTATTGTAACCCTTCGTTCTGTTGCCATTGGGCCCTATCTGGATCAAGACACAAAAACCGGCTATAACAAACAGAAGACAGGCAGCGAAAAGAAACACACGGTCACGGTAAAAACAAAAAACACACACAAGTAACACTCGAGGGAGTAATACCCAGTTTCGAGAAGGTGGGGAAACAGACATTACTGACTGGTACTTCTAGCCCTCTCAGTCTTCTTCTTCGGCTATGAGGACCTTAGGAGAAATATAGGATCGGACTAACTGAATCTGTGACTTTAGAGTGGAGGGGGTATATACGTCGGTGAGAACGGGGGCGTCCATGGTGTCCACAGTAGACATCTTGGTTCCTCCCTGGGTCTTGGGAGCCGAGGCGGTACCCTTCCCCCCGACCGGGTTCCTTGAGCACCTTCCTGAGCTTCCCCGTCTCTGAACAGACTCCTGCCTTCGGTCCTCCGAGGAAGTAGGTGGCAAACCCGTAAGGGACAGGCCCACCCCGGTCGTTTAGGGCCACCCCTCACTTGTATGGTCATGACCGGCAAAAGATGTTCACTAAATTTATTGACCTTTTGAGTTTGGGGAAGAAAAAGGTTTTTTGGGGTTCCAGAATAACTAGAGAATCTAAGACAGAACAAATGAGTGTTAGGATGAACCCTACTAACAGTCGTCGACAACGTCCACGAGAAGTGGTGCCTTCTTACCCTCGTTTAAGATAGCCTTCGTGCTTTTGTACAAGGTCCTCACCTACGTTCGAGGTGGTACGTCGGGGTGGATTAGCTCCTCCCCAAAGGAAACTACGCTGGCTTGACCCCAAAACTTGCGCGATTTCCATCCCACGCAGAGGCTCACATGGCGGTCTGAGACTACCGACAGGAGGCCCGTCGGCGATCCTTTAGTCACTTAAACAGATTCCATTTAAGCTATTCCGTCCTCGGTTTACTCTCGGGCCGTCGGAAAAATCTCTCCAATTACCTCCGAAAGTCCGTCATATGCGGGTACATGGGAGTCCGACTACTCAGTGCACGTCGTCAGAACGATCGGAAACAATTAGTCCGTCGAGGTCTATAGTCCTCCTTCAATGTCTCCTATCTCTCCGACCCTCTTGTCAGTTATGTCCTAGACCATTCCCGTCGACTCTTTCACAATTATTGTCTCTCTGGGGACTCCTCTCCCTCCTTGCTTAATCTGCCCTCCTTTCCCTTAAATCTCGATTCCTTTTGGCTTCTTTAGTCTTTCTCGACCGAGTTTAAAAGGAACGTCCCTGCTCTGACCCTAGACTAAGGACCTTCTGAGCTCTGTGGGTCGGTTTTCCTTCCCTCTTTGGTCGGTCTGGCTGGGATTTCTCTCTGGTTACACGGATAACGTTTCTCGTTCCCGTGACTTTTTTACTCACGGCGTTCTCTTTGGGCTTTTTTCCTGACATTCTTTTCTTCTCAGAGGGAGCCCATGGGTGTAAAATATACGTCCTCTTCTATCACTAATCCCCCCAGTCCCGGGCAGTGGGGAGGGGTTCAGGACCCATTGATAATCACACCTCCCCTTTAGCCAGTCGAAGTACCACCTATGCCCTTGGGTTATGAACCAGGAGTTAGTTTTTAAGCGCGGTTACAGGTTCTTCTGATCGAACCAGGTCCCTCGGTGACCCTGTTTTTCTATAATGACCTGATGATTTGCTTTTGACCTGAACCCTCCGGTTTCCCACAGGGTGAGTAAAGACCACTAGGGTCTTATAGACCGGGGAAATAATCCTTCTCTGGATAACAGGTTTCAGTTACGAGTTTAAGTGAAACTGAGACCTCCCTATAGTCAGTGTCTGCCCGAACCTGTTGGTTAAGTACAAAATAGGGACCGTGACTCTCTACTTATGTCTGATATAAGTGGTTTTGGGGGACGTCGACACCTGGGTGTCGATACGATGTTACCTAGGTTTTTATGGGAGACCGGACCCGGCTCTACCGTCTTCATCCTGACCGTTTTGTTTCTGGAGGGTAGTAACAACTTAATTTTCGTTTACGATGGGGACACTTCTATTTCGTCATGGGGTACTCAGTCCTCCGGACCGTTTCTTAGTGCGGTGTGTATGTCGCGGAGGACTTCCATCCCTAAGAATTTTTCACGGTCAGGGGTACCTTATGAGGGGACGACGGACACTTTTTCGGGCCCCCTTACCTGAAATCTGGGCAGGTTCTAGAAGCACTTCAGTTGTTTGCCCACTCACTGTAAGTAGGGTGACAGGATTGGGTATGTGGGAGGACTCTCCGAACGGTGGTCTGATGTAGACCATATGTTAGAACCTGAATTTTCTACGGAAAAAGTCAAACGGAGACCGGGGGGTCTCGGTTCTCTAGAAACGTAAGCTTACCTGACTGCTTCTGTCAGTTTGACATCCTGTCAACTGGACCTGAGCGGAAGGTGTTCCTAAATTTTTGAGCGGTTGCAACAAGTTGCTCCGAGATCCGTTCCTGGAGACTCATGGCCTGATCGGTGGGGCTGCAACAGGATAACGTTATACACTTACTGGAGTACGACCGGCGATGATGGTTCCTCCATACGGATCTCCGGTGTCCGCTGGAGGAAGTCTGAAACCCCTGTAACCCCGTGGTCCGCTCACGTTTCTTCCGGGTGTAACGATTTGTCCTTCAGTAAATGAACCCCATGTTTTATTTTGTCCCCGTTTCTACCAACTGAGTCCGATACTTTCTCTGATAAAATGTCTAGGGGCTCGGTTGCTGAGGAGCCGTTTACTCCCTCAAGAATCCCTGACAACCCATGACGTCCGATACCTAGGACCCCAAACGACTTTTCCGGGCCGGAGATATACTTCCTTCATCTCTTTTATTCTTGACCTAAACCTGACTCGGTTACTCCGACCGCAAAGTCCTTGAGACCGTCCGTAACGATCTTCGGGGCCGGGATCGAGAGGGACTGGGCCGGTTCGGTAAAGTTGACAAACACCTACTTTTCGTCCCTCACCCTTTCCCTCAGGACTGTGTCGTTACCCCTGGGACCTCCGTCGGACACCGTATAGAGAGATTTGCCGACCTGGGTCATCGACGACCTACCGGCGGGACAGAGACATAGTAGCGTCGGCGACGAGAGGAACAGGTACTGCGACTGTTCAACTGAATATTTGTCGTGGAGGACCAGATGTGAGGGGTACGGTATCTCCCCTAGGAGTTTGTCGGTGACCCATTCACCTAAAGATTGTGAGCGAATTGGGTAATGGTCCGGGACGACGACCTACNGGAGACTCATGGCCTGATCGGTGGGGCTGCAACAGGATAACGTTATACACTTACTGGAGTACGACCGGCGATGATGGTTCCTCCATACGGATCTCCGGTGTCCGCTGGAGGAAGTCT
The DNA here is from genome assembly GCA_006410555.1 of Capra ibex. Classification (NCBI taxonomy): domain Eukaryota; kingdom Metazoa; phylum Chordata; class Mammalia; order Artiodactyla; family Bovidae; genus Capra; species Capra ibex. The sequence goes on from SJYO01049755.1 coordinate 5,978,316, forward strand.
GAAACCCCTGTAACCCCGTGGTCCGCTCACGTTTCTTCCGGGTGTAACGATTTGTCCTTCAGTAAATGAACCCCATGTTTTATTTTGTCCCCGTTTCTACCAACTGAGTCCGATACTTTCTCTGATAAAATGTCTAGGGGCTCGGTTGCTGAGGAGCCGTTTACTCCCTCAAGAATCCCTGACAACCCATGACGTCCGATACCTAGGACCGCAAACGACTTTTCCGGGCCGGAGATATACTTCCTTCATCTCTTTTATTCTTGACCTAAACCTGACTCGGTTACTCCGCCCACAAAGTCCTTAAGACCGTCCGTAACGATCTTCGGGGCCGGGATCGAGAGGGACTGGACCGATTCGGTAAAGTTGACAAACACCTACTTTTCGTCCCTCACCCTTTCCCTCAGGACTGTGTCGTTACCCCTGGAACCTCCGTCGGACACCGTATAGAGAGATTTGCCGACCTGGGTCATCGACGACCTACCGGCGGGACAGAGACATAGTAGCGCCGGCGACGAGAGGAACAGGTACTGCGACTGTTCAACTGAATATTTGTCGCGGAGGACCAGATGTGAGGGGTACGGTATCTCCCCTAGGAGTTTGTCGGTGACCCATTCACCTAAAGATTGTGAGCGAATTGGCTAATGGTCCGGGACGACGACCTACGAGGGGTCTATGTGAAAGTCTGTGGAACAAAAGATTTAGGACGATGGGAGAACGGGTAGGACCTATTCCTACCCGGAGAGGTACTGACACAACTGCATAACCGACTCCATTGACGGTATGCTTCTCTGGAGTCACTGTATGGTATTTTCCTGTCACTCGACTATGCCAAGTGTCTACCCTCGTCAATATATTTCCTACCCGTCTCTTTTCGCCCCCGTCGGTATCATCTACTGTGACCCTCCCAGGAGACCCGGCTCCGAAACGGGGGACCTTGTAGGCGGGGTTTTCGTCTTAACTATCGACACTGCGTTCGTGATCTCTCCCGCTTTCCTTTTCTCCAGTGGTAAATGTGACTGTCGGCCATACGTAAGCCGTGGCACGTATAAGTTCCGGGATATATATTTCTTGCCCCCAAGAACTTCCGTCTCCCTTTTCTCTAATTCTTGGATGGACTTTATGCGTCTTAGAACCGTCGTCAGGTGAACAGGGCCCACCATAGGTATCATGTACAGGGTCCTGTGGTCTTTCCTCTTCTACGGTCCCGGGCTCCGTTGGCACGACGGCTACGTCGTCGGGTGTTCCACCGGCGACCTATGACGGTTCGAGTACACGACCGACATCCTAATGGTGGCGGCCCCTACCCCTGAGAGGGGGGTTCGGGGTATATGAGGGGGAGGTTAAATTCGACCTACGTCCTATTGTGGTTGGTGGGACGCCCGTTCCTACCTACCATAGTCCTGGTCCTACTGTTGGACAACGAAGGACGGCTGGACCCTTCTGTAGAGACATGGGTAAATGTAGTTTGGTGGGTAAACCCTCTCTTTTTCTGAAACTGCGAAGATGTTTGTCGCGTCGACGCCAAAGGGGTTGTTTTCTTTGGGTATGTCCTGTATCAGGTGTGGACGTTCCGGACAGTCTACTACTCTGGTCCTTTTCCTGTCGTGTGCCCACATTCTATGACCCCCCTTTCCGGCCCTGTCGTAACCCTCTATCTAAAATGTTTCCATTCCGGTCCGTTCATACCGATAGTAATGGACAATCAAAACCAACTATGTAAAAGACCCACCCATCTTCGAATGGGGTGATTTTGCCTCTGTCGTTATTATCACTGATTCTTCGAGGATCTTCTCGATTATGGATCCAAACCCGACGGCCGTAGATAACCGAGACTATTACCTGGACGTAAACACTCGTTTTAACAATTTCCTGACCAGAGTCGGGACCCCTGGTTTACCTTCGATGTAACGCTCATGTCAGGGGTCTCGAGTCCTGTTCATCTTTCTTACTTAGCCTGGGATTTTCTTTGAAATTGTTTCGACCGTTATCTGACCGCCCCTGACCCATTGGGAGAAAGGGAAATGTGAAAAAGTCCGCGTGTTATGGGGGATATTTGATCCAAACTGAGGGAAACTTTAACATATACCTTCAGGTAGGGGGTAAACAAGTCACAAACTCCCTTTCTGATTTGGTAGAGAGAGCGATGCGTGAAAGGTTGTTCTCTATGACCGAAATTCATTTCACGTATTTGCATAGACCAGTGACTATGCTCTTCGACTACTCCCGGTCTCATTTCCTTGTTAGGGCAGGGTACTATACCCGACCCCTCTAACCTAGACCCAAGTCTCTGTGGTCAGTTTTTGGAATCTCGGTTCTACCTTCCCGGGGATACCACAAGAGGAATGGTGGGGGTGACGGGATTTCCACCTACCTTAACCTGGGACCCACGTGACGTTGGTGCACGTAGCACGGTGGGGTCTCCTTGTTCTTTTCCGGGGTTTTCTTACCTTCTGCTACGACGGAGGGTGGTTGGAGAATTTTTACTTCGAGTAGGCGGTCGACCGGGGTCTGTTTAGGGGGACTGAGAGGACAACCACCGGGAGGAAAAGGTGAGGCCTTGACGACCACGATTGGGTGTAGTTGGACGATTCCAGTGGACCTGCAAAGCATTACCTGATTGGGTACTCCATGAGTTAAGCTGATGACCTTAGGGGGGTTATGAACCACCGGTCTAAATAAGAAGCTAGAACCTGGAAACATTTTTCTTGTCAAGTTCACTACTACGACTCTGTTGTTATAGTCCGTTACAGAGTCTTACTTCTCCTCCTAAGGAGAGGTACTAGTTTCCTGTCCCCACTTACAACCCTGGATTGTTTGCGGTACTATCCGAAGTCCCTGATTCCATCCTGAGTACCCTTTCCGACTCAGTAACGGGTCACTCCAGTAGGGGCACCTACGGTCCTGAACAGATTAGTCGTATGAGGGACATTGGACCGAACTTAAATAGTCCTACATTTTCTGTAGGGGGACGTCGGTTATCGACTAATCGTTTATGGTCCTTTGGGGACGTCGGTTATTTCAAATCGGTTAATCATTTATGATCCTTTGAGGACGTTGGTTAGTCGGGAACGGTTGAGAGACAAGATTTTGGATATTTATGACGACATTTAGGTGACGTAACCTACACCGCCCTCGGGATCGAGCTCGATGTTTATTTTGGGGAAGTACGAAAACGTAACGACACCTGCAGAATAAGAGAGTCAAAACCCCTGAGCCTGAGACCCGTATTGTTTGACGTCGGTACTTTAATTTTATATGAACGAGGAACCTTCTTTTCGATACTGTTTGGATCATTTTCGTTTTCAGTCGACACAGACTGAGAAACTCTGGGATGCCTGACATCAGACGGTCCGAGGAGACAGGTACCTTAAGATTTCCATTCTTATGACCTCAGCCAACGACAGGGAAAAAGATCCCTTAACAGGGTTAAGTCCTTAACTTGGCCTCATAGGGCACAACGTACGTCTAAGAAATGACGAACTCGATGGTCCCTTTGAGATCTGTCGTATAATTTTTGTCTCTGTAGTGAAACGGTTGTTTCCAGGTATATCAGTTTCGATACAAAAAAAAGGTCATGAGTAAATACCTACACTCTCAACCTGGTATTTCTTTCGACTCCAGACTTCTTGACTACGAAAGATTAACACCACGACCTCTTCTGAGAACTCTAAGGGAACCTGTCGTTCCTCTAGTTAAGTCAGTTAGGATTGCTTTAGTTCGGACTTATAAGTAACCTTTCTGACTACGACTTCGACTTTGAGATTATGAAGCCGGCTGACTACGTTTCTTGACTAAGTAACCTTATCGGGTACTACGACCCGTTCCAACTTCCGTTTTTTTTTTTTTTCCCCGCCCCGACGTCTCCTACTCTACCAATCTATCGTAGTGACTGAGTCACCTGTACTTAAACTCGTTTCAGGCTCTTTATCACTTCCTGTCCCGTCAGACCACACGATATCAGATACACCATCGTTTCTTAACCTGTGCTGAATCGTTGACTTGTTGTTGTTTAAGACGACAGAGAGGGGAGATAGTACTGTCAAAAAGATCGAAGGGTAGAGTTTACCGTCCTGGTCTAATGACCTCCGAACATTACAGTTTAGAGGTTAGAAAGGACATTGTGATAACGATACGGTGGTCTCGTCGTTTCTTTTAAGTTACACTTACTGACCGTTTCTAATATGTAAAGAGTTCTCTGAGACTACGTAAAAAACGTGTTGGTCGAATTAATTCTTAGGAACCGTCATATAATTGGTGTTCGAATACCTAGAGTTATACGGTTAGTTTGTATTACTCTACTTACGTTTACAGTTTCATGTCTAAGAAACGGATCCTTCAAGGTTTCCGAATTTCGACACAGAAGTCAGTGAACAGTCTTTCGTTACCCTTATCGACCCGGACCACTCCGAACCCAAACGGGTAATTTTACATTTATATATACCGCACTGGAGGTCCTGACTCCATACGACAAGGGCACCCTAAAGTCCCATACTCTTACTTCTATTTTCAGAAACCGAATGTTTGAGTGTAATTCGATTGTTGTCGTTGTTGTTATCATTGTATGGGGTTCTATGAAGATCTCTTATCCGGATATTCAGTCCTCGGTTTTAGTTTTGGACGTAGGTCCAAACGGAGATATTCTTTTGTCTGTTCAGTTTACTGTCGAGACACAGACTTATAGATTATTTTATCTTTACTATCATCGACGGACATAAACAAAGTATTATTAAGTATAGTCTTTTTTTCTGGTCATGTAAACTACTATAATTAAACAGAAGAATTACTGACGTGATTGTTTATCGATGTGATATCTAGACAATAGATGAACCACATCGACCAAGAACCGATCTAACCTACTAGATAATTGTCAACTTGTTGAACTTTGAATTTTGTCCGATTGTCTACCAACAATTGGACCCCCACAAAGGGTAGGAATGAGTTCTGGACTTAACTTTCATGTCACTAGTGTAAGTACATACTGTGTTTAAACCTTCTCTACCCATTATAAAAGATACTTACTTAGTCCTCGGTTTATGTAAAAGAAAAATTAAACCGATATTCCACTTAAATCAGTCAACGTGAAACTATCTCCTTTATATTCCTAGAAGTGCTTCTATGTTTTTTCCTTTAAGTTTGTTTAAGGTGGGATACCTATCCACTGAATTATAAAATCCACCTTCTCTGAAATTTTAAAGTGATGCTTCGTGATCACACAAAGTCTAAGATTCTGTCAATTACACTGGAAACAACAGAAATTACCTAATATTACATGTCTTACTTTCTTCACTACTACAACGACGTTTAATCGGCCAGAGACCTCATAGGAAGAATCGAGACCTATGGTGCGACAACTCATTTCTCTGTTCGTTAGTCCAGTTCCTCTCTTACCAAAGTGTATTCCACGTCAACTTGTTTTTCCCTCAAACGGGAATTTACCTTTGATTTCCTTCTTGTTCTAGAGACCAAATTTCACGAACTTTCTATCAGTACTACTACTCTTTGATAGTTATAAAAATATACAACTCAGTACTTCTCCTATTAATCCTGGTCTTCCATCTCTCCGTCTATTATCCATTCTTATTTTTTGTTCTTTAAAAGAAAGTTGGTGAATAACGAATTTTTTTTTGACAAATAATTTTATTAAGTACGTGTGTTAAATGTCTCTGTTTATTGTCACGTTTCGTACATTAAATTTTGTTGTCGATAGAAGAAAGAGAAGTAGGATTAGGAACGAAGGGTCTCGTTTGAAATGCCTGACAAAAGTGAATAAGAAGATTATAAAGGAAGATAAAATATTTATAATGCGTATAAGACGAGATTTTTGTAATTTAGATTTGTGAAAATGATATCTTGTACCCTTAAACCCACAGATAGTAAAAGGGAGGAAAAGAAAAGAGGGTCGTTCAATTTATTGAAAGATCAATTTAGTTATAAATCCTACACAAAATATATTTATTGAGTACTAACTCAGTGTATTTCATAACTCCTATAAAAGTATATATTTATTGAGTATTAACTCAGTGTATTTCATAACTCCTATAAAAGACAAAATGTGTTACAAAACAAAACGAATCTTAATTACTAACAGCATAAAAACGATAAAGGGGACCCACGAAAACAATTAAATGGGAGGTCTAAGAGGTAGTCTCGACATCCCGAAGGTAGTTACGTCATTTGTACGACCAGTTAGAAAGTTACGGTAAAAAAAGAATCCTTTTAGGAGAAACCTCAGAACTCGAGTGACCGAGGATAGACCGTCGACACCCAGAAAGGTTGTGAGGAATGAAGAAAGACTTTATAATTGTCATCGGATACAGAACAAGATAAAGGGATAAAGTTTCCTTCTAAAAAGGGTCATTCGAAGGAGTCTTTCCTACATACTATTTATTTTTAAAACTTTGGACTGTTAGACAAAGACAAGAAAAGATTTCAACTAATTCTCACAAGGACCCTGATCTTAAGACCTAACCTTTAATGTGAGAGAGTGTAAAATTTCGGTACCCAACATAATAACAAAAGATTGAAAGTTCTAACAACAATTCTTGGACTCTTATAGTAACGTATATACAATGTAAATAAAAAAATAAGAGGACCTTTTAAAAGTCATTTATGAGAAATATGTAACAATAACAAGTCAACGAGTCGACACAGACTGAGAAACACTGGGGTACTGACGTCGTACGGTCCGAAGGGACAGGAAACGGAGAGGGCCTTGAACGAGTTTGAGTACAGGTGACTCAGCCACTGCGGTAGGTTGGTAAAACGAGAAACTGCAGGGGAAGAAGAGAACGGAAGTTTAAGAACGGTCGTAGTCCCAGAAAAGATTACTCAGTCGAGAAGTGTAGTCCACCGGTTTCATGACCTCAAAGTCGAAGTCGTAGTCAGAAAGGTTACTTATAAACTCTGACTACAAAAAATCCTATCTGTACAAACTAGAGGAACAACAGGTTCCCTGAAAGTCCTCAGAAGAGGTCGTGGTGTCAAGTTTTCATAGTTAAGAAACCGCAAGTCGGAAGAAATACCAGACTGAGAGTCCAGTTATGTACTGATGACCTTTTTGGTATCGAAACTGATATATCTGTAAACAGCTGTTTTATTACAAAGACGAAAAATTATACGGCAGATCCAACCAGTATCGAAAAGAAGTTTCCTCGTTCACGGAAGATTAAAGTACCGACGTCAGTGGTAACGTCACTAAAACCTCTGGTTCTTTTATTTGAGACAGTGACAAAGGGGTAGGTAAACGTTACTTCATTACCCTGATCTACGGTACTAGAAGTAAAAAAACTTACAACTCGAAATCCGGTTGAAAAAGTGAGAGGTGAAAGTGAAAGTAGTTCTCCGAAAAATCAGGGAGAAGTGAAAGACGGTATTCCCACCACAGTAGACGTATAGACTCCAACAACTATAAAGAGGACCGTTAGAACTAAGGTCGACACGAAGTAAGTCAGACCGTAAAACGTACTACATGAGACGTATATTTAATTTATTCGTCCCACTGTTATATATCTGAACTACATGAGAAAAGGGCTAAAACTTGGTCACGTAACAAGGTACAGACCAAGAGTGACAACAAAGAACTGGATGTATGTCTAAAGAGTCGTCCGTCTATTCCACCAGACCACAAGGAAAGGGAAATTCTTAAAGGGTGTCAAACAACACTAGGTGTGTCAGTTTCCAAAATCGTATCAGTCACTTCGTCTTTATCTACAAAAAGGTCTTAAGAGAACGAAAAAGATACTAGGTTACCTATGATCGTTAAACTAGAGACCAAGGAGACGGAAAAGATTTAGGTCGAACTCGTAGATTTTCAAGAACCAAGTACATGACAACTTCTTAGTGAATCTCTTAAAACTCGTAATGAAACGATCGTTCGCTCTATGCCTCTACTGTGGTGGGAATACAGTCTTTCATTTCTTCTTGATTTCTCGGAGAACAACTTTCACTTTCACCTCTCACTTTTTCAACCGAATTTTGAGTTGTAAGTCTTTTGATTCTAGTACCGTAGACCAGGGTAGTGAAGTACCGTTTATCAACCCCTTTGTTACCTTTGTCACTGTCTGAAATATAAAACCCCGAGGTTTTAGTGACGTCTACCACTGACGTCGGTACTTTAATTTTCTGGGAACGTGGAACCTTTTTTTCAGTATTGGTTGGATCTGTCGTATAATTTTTCGTTTCCGTAATGAAACGGTTGTTTTCAGGCAGATCAGTTCCGATACCAAAAAGGTCATCAGTGCATACTTACACTCTCAACTTGAGATTTCTTTCGACTCGTGACTTCTTCACTACGAAAACTTGACACCACGACCTCTTTTGAGAACTCTCACGGAACCTTACGTTCCTCTAGGTTGGTCAGGTAAGATTTCCTTTAGTCAGGACTTATAAGTAACCTTCCTGACTAAGACTACGACTTTAAGGTTAGGAAACCGGTGGACTACGTTTCTCGACTAAGTAACCTTTTCTGGGACTAAAACTCTTTCTAACTTCCGTCTTCCTCTTCTCCTGCTGTCTCTTGTTCTACCAACCTGCCGTACTGTCTGAGTTACCTGTACTCAAACCCATATGAGGCCTTCAACCGTTACCTATCCCTCCGGATCGTACAACGTCAGGTACCAAAGCATTTCTCAGCCTGTGTTGACTCTCTGACTTGACTTGACTTGACTCTACTCACGTTAACACGCCATCAAACTCGTAAGAAACCGTGACGGGTAAAAACCTAACCTTACTTTTGACTGGAAAAGGTCGAGACACCGGTGACGACTCAAAAGGTTTAAACGAACGTATAACTTATATCGTAAAGTTGTCGTAGTAGAAAATCATAGACTTCATCGAGTCGACCTTAAGGTGGTGGAGGTCATCGAAACAAGCATCACTACGAAGGACTCCGGGTGAACTGAAGTGTGAGGTCCTACAAACCGAGATCCTATCACTAGTCTGGTAACACTAATAGACCCAGTGATTCTATAAAAGACATATCAAGACACATAAGAACGGTGGAGAAGAATTATAGAAGACAAAGACGGTTCGGGTATGGTAAAGACCGGAATTAACACGGGTAGAAACGTACTTTACGAGGGAACACAGAGATTAAAAGAACTTGTCCAGAGATCCAAAAAGGTACAATAACAAAAGGAGATAAAGAAACGTAACTAGTGAATCCTTCTGAAAGAATAATGAAAAATAATATAATATATATTATATAATATAAAATATATTATAGAATAATAAAAAAGAAAAATAATAAGGAGAGGAACGATAAGAAACCTTGAGACGTAAGTTCACCCATATAGAAAGGAAAAGAGGAAAACGAAGGGAATAAAAGAGTCGATAAACGTTCCGGAGGAGTCTGTTGATAAAATGAAAAAACGGAAAGAAAAAGAACCCCTACCAGACCTAGGGACGGAGAACATGTTACAGTACTTGGAGGTAGGTATCAAGAGGTCTGAGAGACAGATAGTCTAGATTAGGGAACTTAGATAAACGACGAAGACGACATATTAGCATTCTATGAACTAAAACCAGTATGGACTTACCAGATCACAAAAGGGATGAAAGAAGTTAAATTCAGACTTAAACCGTTATTCCTCAAATACTAGACTCGGTGTCAGTCAAGGACCAGAATAAAAACGACTGACATATCTCGAAGAGGTAGAAACCGACGTTTCTTATATTAGTTAGACTAAAGTCATAACTGGTAGACCACTACAGGTACACATCTTAGAAAATAACACGACAACCTTCTCCCATAAACGATACTGGTCACGTAATAGAACCGTTTCGAGACAATCGGAAACGGTGCGAAGTAAAACATGAGATACTTGTTTGAAGGAAGAATAAGGTCCATAGAGAACTGAAGGATGAAAACGTAAGGGCAGAGGATACTTTTCCTGTAGACAAAAACCACAATCTGATTTTCCAGAACATGCAGAAGTATCTTAGTAAGTTGAAGTCGAAGAAGCCGTAATCACCAACCCCGTATGTGAACTTAATGACACTATGACTTAACAAACTGAACCATTACTCTAGTAATGGTTCTCTAGTATTGTCTCTAGTAAGACAGAAAAAAACTCTAACGTGGGTTCATGACGTAAAGTCTGAAAAATGATCAGACTTTGAAGAGTCACTAAACGTAATTACACCTCGAAATCACAAGTAACACACCCTATGAACTCTTTGAGAACCGGACATCAAAACTCTGTAAAAGAGTACAAGAGATAATCAAAAAAAAATTAAACATAAAAATTTTAAGGAAAAGATCATTTTACGACACGGAGGACCTAGATTAAAAGAGTACGAAAGAATTAGAGGTAGAAAAACATAAAACGAAATATAAGACTTCTCAATGTTTTAAAATAGAGTTAGATAGTCTTAAAAATAAAGATAATTACATAAAAATTAAGAGTTCTCAACAAGAAACAAAAGACTTTCAAGACAGAATCTCGTGGAACAAAAAGTAAAATACTTATTTTAAATAGAGAAACTCTTTTTAAATCGAATTATAAGAGACGTGATAGAAAGAGGAGGTTCAAGGAAAAACATAGGAGTGAAACTTAACTAGACCTGAGTAAGAAAGTACAATCTTAGAAAGGATTTTTATTTCCGACCCTACACGAAAGTTTAAGATCTCAGTCAGACAATCTAGTCCAAGGGACCCTTTATCTAACATATCATTCAAATAAACCCTAAAAGAACCCCAGTTGTGGACTCCCCCTCTCTCTCTTTAAACCATCTTTATAACAAAGTTAGTTAATGGTCCCTTATTGTCCCTTTCGAGACCATGACCCTACTGTGAAGTCTCTATATGATTTAACTCCGTTCCCAGACCTAAACCCAAAAGGAGACCCTTTCTAACATTCACAATCAGCGAGTCAGCAAGGGCTGAGAAACGCTGGGGTACCTGACGTCGGGTGGTCCGAGGAGACAGGTACTCTAAAAAGTCCGTTCCTATGACCTCACCCAACGGTAAATTTCTAACATTAGTAGATGTTCAGTGACCTAACTCAAACAGGAGACCCGTTCCGTCGACAGAAGTAAACCCCACTAAAGGTCTTTCCTTTAGTAGATACTAGGTATTCGGTGATTACGTAGGTCGTTGACCCTCTTAGCGGAGTCAGGACTTCCCAATTATGTCTTAGGCGTTGTCGTTCCATTAATTTACGACACTGTACTTACTCCAATCCGTTTACCATCTGGAGTGGTGTTCCACTAGTAAGACCCCCTCTCTGGTGAATCCTTCTAAGAACAGTCATAGTCTCTAGAAAGGGAGCCCGACAATTTAAAGGTGCCTACTTTGACCCCTTCCTCAAACCACCACCAATGGCACGATCTTCTGGTAGACTCCCCGAGTCACAAGTTATACGTCTAGATGTGAATTAGGGAACAAAAGTCTTCCACGAAATGTTAGGAAACACGGACCACAGGACCACTGTTAGAAATGGCAAGTTGTAGAAGTCTTTCCTTTAGGTATACGGACCCACCCGTCCTCCCGTTAAGTGACCGAAATACTCCACTCTCTCTCTTAGACCCATAGACTTAAAAAAATTTTGTTGGAAAGTTATTTAATAGTAAAAGTCGTGATATAGTGTGGAGTCTACATGGACTCGGAAAGGTACCAACTAGAAGGGGGAACGTCTAAATCTTGAGTCAAAGAGATAAGACGGTTTAGTCGAAGGTTCCAAAGTAATTGTAGGGACCGAGAACGCCCTAAAAAGTTTTCGTTAAGAAATGAACAAAATAAACCCAAAACCACTACTTCTTCCTCTATTTAACCAACGAATAATAAAGTACAAACTGAAATCAATGTCATTAATGAAAGATATTCTGTGGTACACGATAAAGTTCTCCACTATAAAGAATTAGTGGCGTCCACGAGTTCGTCTCTTACCTGTTAGTGAGTGCTCCTTACGACTGTCCTAAGAACGGAATAACCTTAATCCTCTAGTACAGTGGGTTAGGACCCCGAAGGGAACACCGAGTCGACCATTTCTTAAGCGGACGTTACGTCCCTTGGACCCAAACTAGGGAACCAACCCTTCTAGGGGACCTCTTCCCTTTCCGATGGGTGAGGTCATAAGACCGGACCTCTTAAGGTACCTGACATATTAGGTACCCAACGTTTCTCAGTCTGTCCTGACTCCCTGGAAGTGAGTGAGTGACTGGGTTAGGACTTGAAGATGTCAAGGTGTATTATATCCTCTTTGTTGAAATAATATCCTTTACCATGGATTATCAGTTTCTTGTTCTGACACATAATTTGAAGAGGTGAACTATTTGTCTGAATTATAAACTAAAACTAAAGTTATAAATTATAACTTAAGAGGTCCGGTCTTTTCGCCTCACTCACCCATGGAAAAGAGAAGAGGTCCCCTAGAAGGGTTGGGTCCCCTAGTTTGGTACCAGAGGACGTAACGTCCGTCTAAGAAAGGGTCGACTGGGTGTTCCCTTCGGGTTCCTATGACCTCACCCATCGGATAGGGAAGAGGTCGCCTAGAAGGACTGGGTCCTTAGCCTGACCCCAGAGGACGTAACGTCCACCTAAGAAATGGTTGATTCGATAGTCCCTTCGGGAGTCTACCATTTCTTAGACGGACGTTACGTCCTCGGACTTTACGTCCTCTGGACCCAAACTAGGGACCCAGGTCTACTAGGAGACCTCCTCCCTTACCGTTGGGTGAGGTCATAAGAACGGACCTCTTAAGGTACGTGTCTTCTCGGACCACCGATGTCAGGTACCCCAGTGTCTCTCAGTCTGTACTCATTCATTGATTGTGTGTTTGTGTGTGTGTGTGAAAGTGAAGTCAAGTCAGCGAGTCACCACAGGTTGAAAAACGTTGGATACTTGACGTCGTACGGTCCGGAGGGACAGGTAGTGGTTGAGGGTCTCAGGTGGGTTTGGGTACAGGTAACTCAACCACTACGGTAGGTTGGTAGAGTAGAAGACAGCAGTGGAAGAGGACGGGAGTTAGAAAGGGTTGTAATCCCAGAAAAGTTTACTCAGTCGAGAAACGTAGTCCACCGGTTTCATAACCTCAAAGTCGAAGTTGTAGTAAGGAAGGTTACTTGTGGGTCCTGACTAGAGGAAATCCTACCTGACCAACTTAGAGGAACGTCAGGTTCCCTGAGAGTTCTCAGAAGAGGTTGTGGTGTCAAGTTTTCGTAGTTAAGAAACCGTGAGTCGAAAGAAGTGTCAGGTTGAGTGTAGGTGTGTACTGGTGACCTTTTTGGTATCGGAACTGATCTGTCTGGAAACAACTGTTTCATTACAGAGACGAAAAATTTACGACAGATCCAACCAGTATTGAAAGGAAGGTTCCTCATTCGCAGAAAATTAAAGTACCGACGTTAGTGGTAGACGTCACTAAAACCTCGGGTTCTTTTATTTCAGTCGGTGACAAAGGTGACAAAGGGGTAGATAAAGGGTACTTCATTACCCTGGTCTACGGTGCTAAAATCAAAAGACTTACAACTCGAAATTCGGTTGAAAAAGTGAGAGGAGAAAGTGAAAGCAGTTCTCCGAGAAATCAAGGAGAAGTGAAAGACGGTATTCCCACCACAGTAGACATATAGACTCCAATAACTATAAAGGTGTGTATGAAATCCTCAATTTAAATCTAGTTCAAAAGGTGAGTGTAGAGAACTTTAATAAACCCTTACATCTTGTTCACAAGACAAACTAAAGACACAATAATGTAAAATCTATTAAGTTATGATTCTTCATTATAAATATGTCGGGAATGGAACGGTCTGTCGTGACATTTCGAAACATACGTACTTGTGTAAATTTGGCGTGTTATTTCAGAGTATTATTTAAGAGTATTATTTTGACATACTCTATTCTATTTCAAAATAAAAGTAAATATTTACTACTTTGACCAAGTGTCCTTTTAATTCGTTGAACGGGTTGTGGTGTGTCCTTCACTTTGTCGGTTCTAAACTTGGTAAAAGACTAAAACGAGATCTGAGGTTCAAGGGTTGACGACCCAACGAGACTAGAAACATTAGTTCCAATCTTTGAAAATGTGTTACTCTTTATACACTATGTTGTATGACACAGTATATTACATAATATGTCGGCACATGTTAAGGTTGTTTAAAACGTTCATGTCGAGGGTTAATCTAGTCGACTTTCGTCGAGAGTCACTTATCGTAGACCTTAATCAGTTGTCTTTCGTATGTCACAAGGGAGTCCTATGACCTTCTGGTGTATAAAGAAACTACTGGCCTGTTTTCGACAATGTCGAACCGTCCGTTCAAGACTAAGTAGGCGGTATAAGTGGTCTATAACGCGGAAGCCTTAAAGGTAAATAAAAACGGAAATGGTTTGATAGAATTACCTTTTTAAAGCCAAGGGACTTTCTGACGTTTCCCGTGAACTTTATCAATAAACGAGTTTGTCTATTTTTCAAAACCCTTCTACCTTAATCCTTCAACGGTCTTTTTACCGTCTTCCATCACCTTGTTTTGTCACTTATATAACAAGTTAGTCAACCACTTTTTCTTTTTTTTTTCCCCCCCCACCCTATGAAAGGGACCACCAGGTCACCAACTCTGAGGTCCGAGGGTTACGTCCTCACACCTCAAGTTAGGGACCAGTCCCTTGATTCTAGGGTGAACGGTCCGTTACGCGGTGGGGGAGGGGGGGGGGTTTTTTTTTAATATGTACGAACATTTGCTTTGTGTCTTTTCAATTTTCCCTCATTATCTCATTAATATTGAAGTTGTTTATTCACAATAAAAGGGTAGTGAGATGAATTCACAAAACGGACATAAAAAGATAATTATGAATTGTTATTGAAACAACGTGAAAACAAGGGTAAAATGATTACCCCTATCTGTCTCTTTAATTTACTGAAGAGGTGAAAATGTGTCGACGACTTTCGTCTTAAGATCGGGTCTAGAAATCCTTAGGTTCAGATTCTAGATTTGATGGAAAGTTCTGAGAGAGGTACAGTGGAGAGGAGGAGACGGACCTCCTTTAGGAACCGAAATAAACTGAATCTCAAACGTTATGTGTCGTCATCGTTTACTGAGTGTAAGGTCTTGCACATCGTGTTAATTAATCATTAGTACCCTCGTAAATGAAACACCGACGATATACCCGCGGTCCGATCTGGTAGTAAGTCATGACACACCAATAAGTGATAAGTATAAATTGATATCTCATTAAATTTTTAATATACCATGTATGTGTAAAATTATAACTGTGTAGATAATACCAGATATACTTCGGGAGTACTCGTAATATTTTCGTGCAAAGTGAAAAAAGGTCTAACTGTCTGTCTGGAGTGTTTAAAAAGAACACACAATATGTATATATCGATATAATTTATATATTACACATCTATATATTAATTATGATTATATATCAGTTATATACAGACATACATGTAACATATATTTTAGTGTGTATTAACTATATATACATACATAATATAGGTGTATATAAATATCAATTATATGTATCAACATGTATTATATTGTATATTATACATCAATTATATCGTAATATTATATATAATATATTAATTACCCGATGTTATTTTGTATATTATATATTAATTATATATGTATGTGTATATATGTATACTCATACAAATGTATAGAGACTTAATAGCATAACGAACACTGAAAGTCTAACGTAACGAGTTTACCGATCTTACTATCTTCTATTTTAAGGAACATTAGGTGAAACCCCGAGAGAAAAAAAATTCTAAATAATGAGACCTGTAATTGACTTCTTAGAGGTCAAAATAATGTTTCCGTGTGAAAAAGAGATCCCTTTCTTACATATAAAGTTTGTGAATAAAACTCCCTTATTTATCCAACTACTGATAAACAAGTCTATTTTTATAAGGTGGTCTACAGTGACAAAGGGAAAGTCACCATTACTAAACGGTAGTTTATCAAAGATTCTATAAAATTTATTTAATTTTACTTCATTTCTTAAGGGAACATATACCCACTCAGACAGTCGTGTTGTAAAACAGATGTTTCTTTGCGTGTAACTATAGGTTGTAGGTTGCCAGGACGTACAGTCGAAATTATGGTCACGTCATGTCGAAAGACCCGTTTC
This sequence comes from Capra ibex, assembly GCA_006410555.1. Taxonomy (NCBI): domain Eukaryota; kingdom Metazoa; phylum Chordata; class Mammalia; order Artiodactyla; family Bovidae; genus Capra; species Capra ibex. The sequence continues at coordinate 5,994,391 of SJYO01049755.1, forward strand.
TCGAACGACATATACTATAAAGATCTGTAATTTTTCTCCCTAAGTTCATATTAAGTTCCCATGGAAATCAAGAATTCTTTTCACATCCATTTTCATTAAAATAACAATTTTTCGTTCCTAAAGTTAATCAGGTGTTTCTGAGTGTCGGTGGAATAACGAAAGGGGAAATAAAAAACCCCCCCAACAACTGGAGAGGGTTGAAACAACTGGGTTTATATCTTCTAATTTAATATTTTTATGGTCTTTTTTCTTCTTCTCTTTATATGTTTAAAGAGGTAGAACAGTAATTCTCGGGATTTAAATAAACATAATAGAAAGACACCCTAATAGACGGTAGGTAAAGTTAATTGGTCTAGTCCATACCTCCCGAATTAAACTAACACGTACCCTATTCATACTCACAGTCAGAATAGAGTTCGACAAAAGAACAGTATAAAATAAAAGGACAGATTTTACGGAATCGGTGCTCAGGAAGTCCCGTCTATTTGTCTCACCGCTATTTTGTGTTTTATCTTGTAAAGTTTAACACACAAAAAAAAATCTTCAGTCATAAGAAAGATTGTCTGTGCAACCTTCTGTGTATTGAATGATTCAGTTGTTTTTTTCATCAAACTACTGGAACACACTTATCTACTGTATATAATTAAGAAAATCGTTCGTAAATAAATTGAAACGATGTGAAGGTTATAAAACTATCCTTCATTTCTACTGTACTCCTGTACCTTCTATTCTAGGGTTAGGAGACCCTCGAAGATCAGATTACTCCTTCTTCCTGTCCTTTCCCAGACGTTGTGCGAGAATCCCGTTACCGTCTACATAGGTATATATATTGTGACATCTGACTAATTTCACTCCCCCAGACTCAAGTATAAGGTCCTCGGGATCAACGGGTGACTCCAAACGAGTACTGCAAAGTGATTGTTGTCTGGAACTTCCTTTGTGGATCAAGTCCTATATTTATTCGTCCATCTTATTTCAAATTTTGTCCATGTAATATATCGACCAATAATATATTAAGGTTCTCTGAATAAAGTGTTATCACAAAATAAGGTCGTCTTTACTTTTATTTAAATAAAAATTTCTAAAGGATTATACGAGTATCCAAATTATGGTGGGGTAGACTGACTTAAATCTTTGTGTACTGTGACAAGAGGTGTCATTCATTAGACAAATAAAATTATTGTCCTTAGACTTACACCCATTTCTCTCCTACAGTTCAGAAGGAAAGGAGACATCTATGGATTATCCACAATTATATTTTATCTCCTAATAACCAGTAAATTAAATAAAAAATATCGATCTATTGACGTATCTAAAATTGGTTTTCTTTACTGACAAAAAGAAGGGTATCGTCATAATCCACAAAATCAAGAACCGATTCTACTCCTCTCATAAAATCAAAACGTAACAGATACATGTTACGTTTGAATAGATGTTAAATCACAAAAGGAAACGATATAAAACTTCGAAACTGTTTAATTTTTTAATTCTCTTTCATAGTCTTTGGTCGAAGTAACTAATATTTTCTTTATTTACTTCTCTCTTCGTTTTTCTTCGGTCCATAGACTGTTAATTGATAACGAATATATCTATTATTCTATAAGTATCATACCTTATCATACGATAGTAATTTTTACTGAGTATCTTGTGATTAATTACTATTCATTATTCGTATAAGTCCTTTATATCATATTCATATATTTAAAATTTTATTCATATATTTACTTTTTCATCTAATATTTCGGTCTATACTACACCAAGTTAAAAAATTTTTATCAAAAATATTAGACATTAAAGAATTAAATCATTTTTCTTAAGTATTAGATAAGCATTATTTTTTACATTATCTCAGACACATGAAGAGAAAAAATTTTCCTTATTGACGACAAAGAAGACTAAAAATTTTTAAGACAATAAAGTTTCTCTCTGTAAAATAGAATCTTGGTATCATATATCCATGACTTACTAATGAAATTTTTATAAAGAATCAACAACTTAAAATCATTATTATCAACAATTAATATAGGAACTTCCTTTCTCCGGAGTTTAATCTTTTAAGAGTTGGTGAACCTAAAAGTCCCTTATATACGTCTCCAAAGTAATGTCTCTTTACGGGTCCAAAAAAAAAAAAAAAGCTATTATTACAAACAGGGGTTTGAAGGTTAGGTCATTTTAGGTAACGGTTACACACGAAGAGTTTTCGAAGGTCAAGAGGAAATTTAGGATTGAACGAAGGAAGACCGGAAGGAGAATGATTCGGAGTTGTAAAAGGAGAATCATTTTAGACATGAGGGATGTAGACACTGAACCTATAATTTCAGTCAACCCAGAGGACCTCCCTCCTCATTGAAGGTACTCTACAAACTCATATGAAACAACTTTTACCACAGACTTAACGAAAAACTTATTAAAAAAGATTAGAGAGTAGAGGACCGATGTTTTGTTATCGTGTCATGTGCCCGACGGTTTTATATACCTTATAATAATTATTCTTTTTTGTGTTCGTTGTTATTTAGAGATTCACTTTTGTCTATCCGAATATGTGGTGTTCTCATTCTTCGTACCAAGAAATCTACACTAGGACCATGTGTAGTCTTTTATAGAATCTAATTAGGTCAAAACAAAGAACTGAGAGTGACAAGTTTACAGTTTCCCGTCAATAAGAGAAACTTACCCATAATAAAACTGTTCTTCAGTTTACTAGATGAGTAAATAAATGAATAAGAAAATTAAAATAAAAAAATTAACCTCTTATTAATGAAATGTTGTATCACGAAAGACGGTGTGTAGTTGTACTTAGTTGGTGTCGGGGTGTGTACACAGGAAGGAAGAATTTGGAAGGAGGGTGGAGAGAGATGTAGGGTGGGGTGATCCAACAGCCTCTCGTGGCCGAAACCCAAGGGACAGAGTAAGTCGTTTAAGGACGACCGATAGATAAAATGTATACCCTTACATATACAAAGTAATGATGAGTGAGAGTAGAAGGGTAGAAGAGGGACGGGGTGACATTGGTTTTCAGAGAGAGGAGAAGTACAGACGTCGAGAAAACGATAGGATGTTTATCCTAGTAATCATGGTAGAAAGATCTAAGGTATGTATACGTAATTATATAGTATAAACGAAAAGAAAAAGAGACTTATTATCCGAGATTCAAGTAGGTGGTGTAATCTTGACTGAGTCTTAGCAAGGAAAAATATCGACTCATTATAAGTAACACATATCCATAGTGTTGAAGAAAAACAACGACAACGACAATCGGACTCGAATTTTGTAAAACGAAGGTTCCAGAGTCCGGAAAGGAGGTGTCCGACAACTTCTCCCTAGACATTGTAGAGTTTCCATACAGAGATGGGATTGTATGAACCGATAACGGATGTCATTGCTAAGGGGTACGGACGAACCGGGAGTGGTCCCAATACAGAAGGACAAGGAAGGGAGTGCTAGTTGGGTCCCGAGGAAGAGAAGAAGGTTATTCCATCAGTATAGACCAAATCTGAACCTTCCAGGACGGCCCTCTACTTCAACGACAGTAAGAGAGTCCAGCGTAGGGAGATTTACAGGGAGGCACGGCTCATGTCCTTAAGGGTAAGTAGGACACTCTTCAGATACCGGCGTAGATATTTACAGTGACTTGGTCAGGTCCTCTCCTTCTATGGTGTGTAGTACCTTCCGGTGCATCCCCTACGTGAGTCCTTTCCGCCTCGTTCGTCCTACACCCAGTAACAAACTTTGACGTTCTTGGTCAGTCAGGAAAAGTTCTAAAGAGACAACTTCTTGACACCTCAGGTCTATTCGGTCTATAGAGACTTGCCTTTGGTTGTTCCACATAGTGTTGAAGAAATAGGTAAGTAGGTAACTACCTGTATAATCCAACGAAGGTACAGGATCGATAACATTTGTCACGACGTTACTTGTAATCCCATATACACAGAAAAGCTTAATACCAACGGACTCCCATATGCAGGTCATCACCCTAACAACCCAGTACACGTTTACACTCTAGACCTGGTATTTCTTCCGACTCGTAACTTCTTAACTATGAAACCTTGACACCACGACCTCTTCTAAGAACTCTTAGGGAACCCATCGTTCCTCTAGTTTGGTCAATTAGGATTTCCTTTAGTTAGGACTTATAAGTAACTTTCCTGACCACGACTTCGACTTTAAAGTTATAAATCTGGTGGACTATCCTTCTTGGCTGAGTAACCTTTTATTGGACTACGCCCCTTTTTAACTCCTGTCCTCCTCTTCCCCTACTGTCTCCTACTCTACCAATCTATCATAGTGGTTGAGTTACCTGTACTCAAACTCGTTTGAGATCCTCTATCACTTCCTATTCCTTCTGACCGTATGACGTCAGGTACCCCAACGTCTCAGTCTGTACTATCGTTGACTTGTTGTTTGTTGTTGTTCCCATCAAAATAAGGATCAAAAATTTCCTTATAGGTATGACACGAACGATTCCGGGTTGAACTGAAGTGTGAGGTCCTATAGACCGAGATCCACTCACTGGTGTGGTGGTACCAACAGGTCCCGTAATTCTAGAAAAAACAAAAAAACATATCAAGACACATAAGTAGGTCAGAGTAGTGCAGTATCGTTTATCTACCCCTTTGTTACCTTTGTCACTGTCTGAAATAAAAGAACCCGAGGTTTTAGTAACGTCTACTACTGACGTCGTAACTTTAATTTTTTACGAACGAGGAACCTTCTTTTTGATACTGTTTATAGCTGTCGTATAATTTGTCGTCTCTGTAGTAAAACGACTGTTTCCAGACACATCAGTTTCTATACCAAAAAGGTCATCAGTACATGTCTACGCTCGACCCGGTATTTCTTCCCACTCGTGACTTCTTAACTACGAAAGTTCGACACCACGACCTCTTCTGAGAACTCTCAGGGAACGTGTAGGTCCTCCAGTTTGGACCGTTGACAGGTAAATCAGTTGACGAAACAGTCAACAAAGTAAACGACAATGAAAGAGAGTAAGACTATCAAGAGAAACGTGAAACTAATACCAAAGGAAACGACACTTTTCGAAAATTTAAATTAATCCAGGGTGAACAAATAAGAGTAAAAATAAAGGTAATGAGATCTTCCACCCCAGTATCTCCTAGAACTACACTAAATACAGTTTCTCACAAGACGGACAAAGGGAGATTCTAAAAATACCAAAAGTCGGAATGTAAATACAGAAATTAAGTAAAACTCAAATAAAAAGATAAACTACAATCGACGATTCAGTGAAGTCAACACAGGCTGAGACACGCTGGGGGATCTACCGTCGGGTGGTCCGAGGGGGCAGGGACCCTAAGAGGTCCGTTCTTGCGGCCTCACCCAACGGTAAAGGAAGAGGTTACGTACTTTCACTTTTTACTTTCACTTCAGCGAGTCAGCACAGGCTGAGAATGCTAGGGTACCTGACGTCGGATGGTCCGAAGAGGTAGGTACCCTAAACTACAATCCTCCACAGAATTAAAATAAGAAATTTGGATCGATGGGTTAAAAGGGTCGTAGTAAATAACTTATCTGACAGAAAAGAGGTAACATATAAGAACGGGGGAAATAGTTTCTATTCCACGGGTATGTGGACACCTAAATAGAGACCCTAAAACAATAGAACAAGGTAAACAGATCTTAAAGACAAAAACAAGTTCATGGTATGACAAAACTACTGACATCGAAACATCATATCAGACTTCAGTCCTTCCAACTAAGGAGATCGAGGTAAGAAGAAAGAGTTCTAACGAATCCGATCGATAAGACCCAGAAAACACAAAGGTATGTTTAACACTTTAATAAACAATATCAAGACACTTTTTATGGTAACCATCAAACTCTCCCTAACACAACTCAGATATCTAACGAAACCATAATATGAACAAAAATCTTATAACTAAGAAGGTCAGGTTCTTGTACCATATAACGAGGTAGACAAACACAGCAGGTATTAAAGAAAGTGAACACAGTATAAAAAGACGTATTTCCAGAGAACAGAGAAAAGTGGAACGAATATAAAAGGAAACAACATGTCTTCAAAATTAAATTTAATCTAGGGTAAACAAATAAAAACGAAAATAAAGGTCTTAAGACCCTCCACCTAGTATCTCCTAGGACGACACTAAATACAGACTCTCACAAAACGGATACAAGAGGAGATNTCCTTTGGTCTTAACTTTCTCTGTGTACATGGGGTTACAAGTAGCGTCGTGACAAATATTATCGGTCCTGTACCTTTGTTGGATCTACAGGTAGTCGTCTACTTACCTATTCTTTCGACACCATGTATATGTGTTACCTCATAATGAGTCGGCAATTTTTCTTAAGTAAACTTAGTCAAGACTACTCTACCTACTTTGACCTCGGTTAATATGTCTCACTTCATTCGGTCTTTCTTTTTGTGGTTATGTCATATGATTGTGTATATATACCTTAAATCCTTCTACCGTTACTGCTGGGACATACGTTCTGTCCTTTTTTCTGTGTCTACACATATTGCCTGAAAACCTGAGTCTCCCTCTCCCTCTCTCACCCTACTAAACCCTCTTACCCTTAAGATTGTACATATGCCAGTACATTCTTAACTTAGCGGTCAGGTACAGACTTCATCCCACGTCGAACGAACCCCGACCACGTACCCCTACTGGGTCTCTCTACAACACCCCTCCCTCCACCCTCCCCCCAAGTACAAACCCTTGCGTACATTCTTAATTTCTAAAATTTTAATTTTTTTTTTTTCTATGTTGTCGTTTACTTGTAATTAACATAGTTTTTTTTATTATTATTTATTTATTTTCAGACGTCTTGTTTTTTTTATTTTTCCAGAGAACAGAGAAATTCATTTAAATAAAGATTGACATAATAAGAAAATAACGACAACAACGTTACTATTTATCTTAGTAAAGGAATTAAAGAGAAATCTTTAAAAGTAGTAATCACATATCTTCATGTTCCCTAAAGACACATGATTAAAACATAGGACACTGGAATGATATAAGTAACGAATCATAATCATTAAAAGACCACGATAGAAATCTCAAAAGATACATTTCTTAGTACAGTAGACGTTTGTCACTCTCAAAATGAAGAAAAGGTTAGACCTAACGAAAATAAAAGAAAAGAAGAGACTAACAACACGGATCTGGAGGTTTTGATAAAACTTATAATCACTACTCTCACCCGTGGGAACATAACAAGGACTAAAATTTCCTTAAAGAAAGTCGAAAAGAGGTACTTTCTATTATAAACAACACCCAAAAAACATATAGCGGAAATAATACAACTCCATATGAGGAAGATACGGACGAGAGACCTCTCAAAAAAAAAAAATTAGTATTTACCTACAACTTAAAACAGCTTTCGAAAGAGACATAGATAACTCTACTAGGATAACAAAAATAAAAAGTCAAGTAATTACAACATATAGTATGGCTAATTGAAAGTATGTAACTTTTTAGGAACGTGACGACCCTATTTCGGTTGAACCAGTAATACATACTAGAAAAATTACACAACGACCTAAGACAAACCATCTTAAAACAACTTCTAAAAACGTAGGTACAAGTAGTCAGCATAACTGGACATTAAAAGTTAAAAGAAAGAAAGAAAGAAAACGTAGAAACAGAAAAATACCATAGTCCCACTACCACCGGAACATCTTACTCAAACCCTCAAAAGGAAGAAAACACTGAAAGACCTTCTCAAACTCATCCTAACTACAATTGAGAAGAGATTTGAAAACCATCTAAAATGGACACTTTGATACATCGGGACCTGAAAGGAAACAACCTTCTAAAAACTAATATCAGAACAACTGACACAAACACTAAATAGACAAGTATAAAAGAGAAAGAAGGACCAAGTCAAGATCTTCCAGTATGAAAAGATTCTGACACAGGTACAGAAAGTCCAAAGGGTAAAATAACGGTAATCAACGAATATCATCAGTAAATATTGGGAAACATAAAGAAAAGACAGAGAACATTGAAGTGGAAAAAGTAAAGATTAAAATAACTAAACTCAGAAGAGGGAAAAAAAGAACTACTCAGACTGATTGTCAAACAACTAAAACAAATAGAAGAGTTTCTTGATCGAAAAGTAAAAGAACTAGAAACTATATCAAATAAAGTAAAGAAAATAAAGACGATACTGGGAATACCGAAGAAAGGAAATTGAAACCTCAAGGAAACAAGAAGAAAGGGATAAACGAAATCCCCATTCAAATCCAACAAACAAACTACAGAGAGCACAAACCCCCCTCCAAACATAACGATATTTGAAAGGAGAGTCGTGACGAAAATGACACAGTGTATCTAAAACTCAACAACATAAAAGTAACAGTAACAAAGATCCATATAAAAGTAAAGGAAAAAATAAAGAAGTCACTAGACAACCAATAAATCTTCACACAACAGACCGGAGGTACACAAACACAAGACATATCAAAAGAAAGAACGTCAACAATAAATTAGTATATCACAACACCAGTCTTTTCTACGAACTTTAACAAAGTTGAAAAATTTTAAATGATACCGAACTAAATCCCGGGCTCTACACTAGATAGGACCTATTACCAGGTACACGTGAACTCTTTTTTCACTTTAGATAACAAAAGTCCACTTTACGGGACATCTACAGTTAATCCAGGTTGACCAGGTTACATAGGAAATTTCGAACACAAAGGGATAATTAAAAGGCAGAGTTACTAGACAAGTAATTACACTTAACCCATAATTATAGAAGGTGATAATAATACAATGATATGTAAAGGTTAAATTATTAACAATCGTAAATGGAATACATAAAACCACGAGGAAACAACCCATATATACACGTTAACAATGGAAGAGGAACCTCACTAGAGTACTAGTAATACATTACGAAAAGAAATAGGTTTGGGTGCAGGTATCTCAGCCACTACGGTAGATTGGTAGAGTAGGAGGCAGCAGGTGAAGAAGAGGACGGGACTTAGAAAGGGTCGTAGTCCCAGAAAAGGATACTCAGTCCAGAAGTGTAGTCAATGGTAAATGAAATAGAAAAACACGAACAAAACCATCTGAAAAAAGAATGAAGGATAGATCTCTTAAAGGAAATCGTAAGTAGCCTCACAATCAACTACCAAGATTTAAGAAAATTGAAAACGAACAGATACTTCAAAAAGTAAAGAGGAAGTTTAGACTTACTCTAGGAAGGACCTGTCTCATTAGAACCAACATCCAAAAGGGGAAAGTAGTGAAATTCATATAGGACGGTAAGGAAAGACCGGACGTGTCACAGACAATTTTCTAATAGAAAATCGAAGTACCCTTAGGGTAACATATAATAAACGACGAAAAGGAAAAGATGAAAAGTATAAGAAACACAAGTTAAAAATAATCAAACTAATTATACACAGAACTAAACAAAGAGGAACCCAAATAGGACATACATCGAGAGACCCGAAGGACCTGAACCCACCTATAAAGGAAAGGGTAAAATCCCTTAAAAAGTTGATATTAGAGGAGTTTATAAAAGAGTACGGGAAAGGAAAACAGAAAAAGACCCTAGGGACATTAAGATTACAACCCACGAATTACAACAGGGTCTCCACAGACTCTGGTAAGAGTAATGAAAACTAAGAAAAAAGGAAATACCACAAGACGAAGTCAATAAAGGTGGTCACGTAAAAGGTCGAGTGAGTAGACAAGAAGACGGAGTCAATGAGATGACAACCAAGGGAGGTCAAATGAAAATTAGAGTCGATAAGTAACAAGTAATAACAAATAAGAAATTAAGTAGATCCAGGAGCAATTTATAAAGAATGTAGAAGAACTAGACAGGGAGGTTAAAGTGAAAGTTCTAGAACCTAGTAGAAATGATAGTAATGAGACTTAAGAAAAAGTCAGCCTTACGGATAAAGGAGAAGTAAGTAAACCAAAACACCCAAAAATGGTACAAGGAAATAGAAGACACAGATAGAAACTGAAAAGTAAAACGAATTAAATGACAAAAAAACCCCCCAGAGAAAAGACCACCCGACCTTCCACCAAGTCAAGTCAAGTCAAGTCAGCGAGTCAGTACAAACTGAGAAACGCTGGGGTACTTAACGTCGTGTGGTCCGGAGGGACAGGTAGTGGTTGAGGGTGAAGTGAGTCTGAGTACAGGTAGCTCAGTCACTACGGTAGGTTGGTAGAGTAGGAGACACCAGGGGAAGAGGAGGACGGGGGTTAGGGAGGATCGTAGTCTCAGAAAAGGTCACTCAGTTCAGAAGTGTACTCCACCGGTTTCATAACCTCAAAGTCGGAATCGTAGTAAGGAAGGTTTCTTTAGGGTCCCGACTAGAGGAAGTCTTACCTGACCAACCTAGAGGAACGTCAGGTTCCCTGAGAGTTCTCAGAAGAGGTTGTGGTGTCAAGTTTTCGTAGTTAAGAAGCCGAGAGACGGAAGAAGTGTCAGGTTGAGAGTGTAGGTATGTACTGGTGACCTTTTCGGTGTCGGAACTGATCTGCCTGGAATCAACCGTTTCATTACAGAGACGAAAACTTATACGACAGATCCAACCAGTATTGAAAAGAAGGTTCCTCATTCGTAGAAAATTAAAGTACCGACGTCAGTGGTAGACGTCACTAAAACCTCGGGAGGGGGGGGTTTTTTTTTTCAGACTGTGACAAAGGTGACAAAGGGGTAGATAAAGGGCACTTCACTACCCTGGCCTACGACACTAGAAGCAAAAGACTTACAACTCGAAATTTGATTGAAAAAGTGAAAGGAGAAAGTGAAAGTAGTTCTCCGAAAAATCAAGGAGAAGTGAAAGACGGTATTCCCACCACAGTAGACGTATAGACGCCACTAACTATTAAGAGAGTTGTTAGAACTAAGGTCGAACACAAAGAAGGTCGGGTCACAAAGAGTACTACATGAGACGTATCTTCAATTTATCGTCTCACTGTCATATGTCAGAACTGCATGAGGAAAAGGATAAACCTTGGTCAGACAACAAGGTATAGGTCAAGATTGACAACGAAGGACTGGACGTATATCTAAAGAGTTCTCCGTCCAGTCCACCAGACCATAAGGGTAGAGAAAATCTTAAAAGGTGTCAAATAACACTAGGTGTGTCAGTTTCCGAAACCGTATCAGTTATTTCGTCTTTATCTACAAAAAGACCTTAAGAGAACGAAAAAGGTTCTAGGTCTCTTACAACCGTTAAACTGGAGACCAGGAGACGGAAAAGATTTTGGTCGAACTTGTAGTCCTTCAAGTGCCAAGTGTATAACGACTTCGGACCGAACCTATTAAAACTCGTAATGAAATGATCCTTCCACCATCAAGGAGGATTAACACCTCAGACAGGGGTCACCCACCCCAGTCCGGTCACGGAACAATTCCAAAGGACCAACCCCCTTGAACTCGGAAATAAGAGTACCTACCTCGACGTAGACAGAGAGAACTCCCGTCACGGTACAGGTCACCACACAAGACCGCACAGATACACAAGTCATACAGAATCCCGTAGGGTAGACGATTAAACGTCCTAACACGGGGAAAATAAGACTTCCTAACCGTACCCCACCCACATGTAGGAACCTAAAACGACCGAAAACACCCCCCGAGAGTGGATAATGTAAAAGTACTTCGACCTTCAAGAGACCACCAGGTTTCAGGACCTCAACTCAGAGAACGGAGACCCAAAATCCAGGTTGGTGAATGTCATTGTAGTTATGAAGTGTCCGGTGTGTCGTGTCTTCTGTTTGTAGACGACGACGACGATTCAGCGATCTGATTACCATTTTGTTGAGAGTTGTCGGTTCTTATGGGGGTTTTAAAGTATGTGAATAGATCCTTTTTCTTCTCCCTTCATCCTCCTTTCCCCTTTTTTCCTACGACGACGACGACGAATCAGCGAAGTCAGCACAGGCTGAGACACGCTGGGGTATCTACCGTCGGGTGGTCCGAGGGGGTAGGGACCCTAAGAGGTCCGTTCTTGTGACCTCACCCAACGGTAAAGGAAGAGGTTACGTACTTTCACTTTTCCCTTTCGCTTCAGCGATTCAGTACAGGCTAAGAATCGCTGGGGTACCTGATGTCGGGTGGTCCGAGGAGGTAGGTACCCTAAGAGGTCCGTTCTCATGACCTCACCCCCACGGTAACGGAAGAGACCTATTTTCCTATTCTCCCCAGTTTTCTCTTCTTTCGTTAGTTCGGTTATTAGTTTGAGATTCACTTTTAGTTATGATTTCAATCTGAGAGTTTCTATGTTTTAATTTTTGGTTTCTAGTTACTTGTTTTTAGCTTTTGTGCCTTTTTCATCAAAGAGTTTTTATATTTTTAGTCCAGAAGGACCACCGAGTCACCATTCATTAGACGGACGGTTATATCCTCTGTACCCAAGTTGGGGACTAGGTCCCTCTAGGGCGTATGGTACCCCGTTTTTTCGGACACCCTGTTTTGATAACTCGGACACGGGATCTCGGACCCTCGACGTAGGAGACTCGGGTACACGGACGTTGATGACTTCGGGCACACGGGTCCTCGGTGGTGTGACTCTTTGAACGTGTAGTGTCGATCTCTCCTCGGGGGTGAGCGACGTTGATCCCTTTTCGGACACGTTGTTGCTTCTGGGTCGAGTCGGTTTTTGTTTATTTATTTATTTGTTTTAAATCTTTCTTTACGTTTTAGTTTTTAGTTTGTGTACCTTTAATAAAATTTTTATCCAATTAAAACATTTGTTTCCCTTTTATCAAATATTATTTATTTTTAATTTCCTTATTATTTCTTGGTATAATCCTGTTATAATCCTTTTTAAAAATTTTACTATTTTCCCTCCTTTCCGTTATATATATATATATATATATATACTCACCATCACTCTCCTTACAGGTTTACTAAGAAGGTAAAACGACAAGGTCAGATAAACGGATGAGTCTTTCAGGAGGTTATAAAGATTCTTCCAGAGACCTGGACAAAACCCGTCACACCTCAGTCGAGTCTAGAAGGGAACGAGGTTCAACATTGCCAAGAGTTTCAGATTTCAACGGGGAGTTTGCGTGTCAGAGTGCGCTTAACACCCCTAAACTTGGTCCCGAAGAGAGCACAGAGTCTACCAATTCTTAGATGGACGTTACGTCCTCTGGGCAGAAGTAAAGGACCCAGTCCTTCTAAGGGACCTCTTCCCTTACCGATAGGTGAACTCATAAGAACGGACCTCTTAAGGTACCTACCTCCTCGGACCACCTTATATGAGGTACCTCAGTGTCTCAGTCTGTGTTGACTCGTTGATTGTTTGGTAACGTGGACGGTGAAGGTCCTGATAAAAAGGGAAAAACGAAACAAATATGTCTGAACCGTAAGACGAAACCAAAAACCGGACGGAGACGAACATTCAGAGAGAAGTCACAGACAGGAGACGAAGTGAAAGTGAAAGTACGTGACCTCTTCCTTTACCGTTGGGTTAGGTTAGGTTAGGTCACAAGAACGGACCTCTTAGGGTCCCTGTCTCTTCGGACCACCCGACGGCAGATACCCCAGAGTGTCTTAGCATGTGCCGACTTCGCTGAATCGTCGTCGTCGTCGACAGCGAATAATCCCGAGTGAACGAGTCAATACGACCCTTCCCCATTCCCATGTCTTCTGTGGTGATCCCACCCCTCACAAGAGACACCAACCAGAGACACTCTCCAACCGTGTCCGACTCCGTCCAGCACGGAAAGGAGTCTCCTCAACCAAGACCCAACACCCTGGGAACCGTCTCGGTGTAAGGATCCCGAGGGTCTACCGGGGACGCCCTCAAAGGGGTCGGACTCCGTCCAACGGGTGAAGAAGTCCCCCTCAACCAGGACCCAACACTGTACGAACCGTCTCGGTGCGGTGAGTCGGAGGGTCCTTCTGTACTCATCGCTGGGTGCTGGTGGCTGTCGAACCACCATCAACGTCAGAGACCCCAGTCCTGGAATCATCAGGGGACGGAAGGTGGAGACCCCAAGTACGAACGAAGACCCCGGTATCTGACGTCGAACGAACGGGGGAAAAACCGTAAGTGATCCCACCTCAGGAAACAAGATACTCGTACACCCCAATCTCGTACCACAAGCTCAGAAGAGGACCCTTACTAGAAAACAAAGCGACCATAGAAGGAACCAGACGGAGACGTCCGAGTACACTCGGAGGAGTCTTATAGAAGTTCCGTCGGTTGGGGTCCGGAAATCGCACTAGAGACACCACTTAAAAGAGGCAAAGTGGAGACCTCGTGGACAGCGTGACACGAAGAGAGACTCCAAGACTTCGATGTTGGACTGGAGCGGACCCTCCCCCAAAAGATCACACGTCTTTGACAGGGACCAAGTGTTGAGGGAGGGTCCCCGCGTCCAGGGGTAGGGTTTGATGAAACAGAGGGAAAACAGAAATAAAAAAGGGATGGAATAAGACTCCTCGAACCAAACGGAAAGACATTCAGACCCCGGGAGACGGTCGTAAGTCTACATGACAGTAACTTTCCCGGTAAATGAAGAACTGAACCAGGACCCTGTTTCAGAAGGGTAATTCACAGTGGACTTCCGTGCGTGGGACACCCGGAGATTGGTTGTAGATACTGAAAACATCACCCTTTTATCAAATATTTTGGATAACTATACTGAAGTCAGAACGTTTAGATATCAATTAATAAGTAGTACGAACTTGTGATATCCTTGTTAAATGAGTCTAGTGTTAACGAAAGGTGGTAAAAAGAGCGAAACACTGAAAAATTACATTCTAATGTAAAGAGGTAAATCCACACAAACGAGAGGAAAGAGTAAATTTTTTTATGACCTTGTAGATTTAAGGGACATAAATATGTACCTAAGTCTTGACGAAGTACAACTTATCGAGTCCAAACTTCCCAGTTTAGGAGGTTCCTAAAAGACTTGACGAGAAGAAAAAACCACACAAAAAGAGTGCACTTAGTTCTATAAAGTGTTACATCAGTGTGTCTTTACAAATAATCTCACACTCTACCAGAGGAGTGAAGAACTGTTTCGATAAGGGAGTCAGACCTTCCAAAAGGGATGACAGGTGAAACTGAATTGATTGAGGATAGGGTTTAATTTTACAATTAAGAAAACAATTTCCACAGAAAGGAGTTGAGAGGAAGAGGTTAAAGGAGGGTGTTATGTTCGTAGCTACCTTTGAACGTCTTTTATAATGAGATCTAGGTCCGTTAAAATCAACTAAGATGAATCCTTAAATCAAAAAAGAGAGGGGATCAACTATCCTGTTGCCATTCCTACTCCTACTTCTACTCCCATCCCTTCCTTTCGGGAAATCACCTGGAGGAGGAAGTGAGACGTAGTGGGCATTCTTTCGGGCAAAGGTTGGTTGTTTTCCACTACTCTTTTTTCAATGAAACCCTCACCACCGAGTCTCCAATTTCACAGACGGACGTTACGTCTCTGGACCCAAGTTAGGAACCCAACCCTTCTAGGGGACCTCTTCCTTTACCGTTGGGCGAGTTCATAAGTACGGACCTCTTAGGGTACCTGCCTCCTCGGACCACCCGATGTCAGGTATCCCAGCATTTCTCAACCTGTGCTGACTCGTTGAAATGATTAACCTTTATATTTTATTTAAAGATGATACTAGTAGAATCTTCTCTTCTATTAAAACAGAGTTGACCATTAATGAAGACGAAGTTTTATTGAAAAAGGAATGGAGACGGGTGAGAACTAAGAAGGGATTTATATAAGTAATAGTTCGATAATTCAGGAGAAAGACTTTATAAGGAAGGGAGGGAAAGGGGTTCTGTTACTGAATTTTATTAGGAGGAAGAAAAAGGGAGAAATGTTTGTACAGTAGTAAAGAATGTAAAATTATTCATTGGAACAAGGAATCACTGAAAAGAGATCAAGACCGAGACTCAGAAGTCCCGGACCTCGAGTCTTTAGGAAGACCCTTCCGGATCATTACAAGAAAACCCAAAAACAACACCAAAGGACTTTGGACAAAGAGAGTTTTGAGATGAGAAAACGATACGTAACTTTGAGTGATAAATTAATGTAAAACTGTATATTAAGAGGTAAGGAAACGTCCACTATAAATGAGAAAGACTTTAGAGATCAATGATGATGAGGAACAATGATGACACTATAGAGTTTTTACACACGAAACCACTCTATAGAAAGAGTAAGACAACATGACCCGTGAACTACTCGGGAAAATTAGTCATATTATTACATATTAGTGAGATTCTTTAAAAGAAGATGTTCACTAAATACTTCATAATATGAATTACCAATTCTTACTCTCAAGACCTCAAGACTTCGTACGATAAACTATAAGTTAAGTCAAGTCAAGTCAACGATTCAGCACAGACTGAGAAACGCTGGGTTTCTTGGTGTCGTGCGGTCCGAAGGGACAGGTAGTGGTTGAGGACCTCAGGTGTTTTTGGGTATAGGTAACTCAGTTACTACGGTAGGTCGGTAGAGTAGGAGACAGTAAGGGAAGAGGAGGACGGGATTTAGAAAGGGTCGTAGTCCCAGAAAAGTTTACTCAATCGAGAAGTGTACTCCACCGGTTTCATAACCTCAAAGTCGAAGTCGTAGTCAGGAAGGTTTCTTGTGGGTCCCGACTAGAGAAATCCTACCTGACCAACCTAGAGGAACGTCAGGTTCCCTGAGAGTTCTCAGAAGAAGTTGTGGTGTCAAGTTTTCGTAGTTAAAAGGACGTGAATCGAAAGAGATATCAGATTGAGAGTGTAAGTATGTACTGGTGACCTTTTTGGTATCGGAACTGTTCTACCTAGAAACGACGTTTCATTACAAAGACAAAAATTATGCGGTAGATCCAACCAGTATGGACATGAAGGTTCCTCATTCACAGAAAATTAAAATACCGACGTTAGCGGTAGACGTCACTAAAACCTCGGGGGGTTTTATTTCAGACGGTGACAAAGGTGACAAAGGGGTAGATTAAGGGTACTTCACTACCCTGGTCTACTGTACTAGAAACAAAAGACTTACAACTCGAAATTCGGTTGAAAAAGTGAGAGGAGAAAGTGAAAGTAGTTCTCCAAGAAATCGAGAAAAAGTGAAAGACGGTGTTCCCACCACAGTAGACGTACAGACTCCAATAACTATAAAGAGGGTCGTTAGAACTAAGGTCGAACACGAAGAAGGTCGGGTGACAAAGAGTACTACGTGAGACGTATATTCGATTTATTTTTCCCACTGTTATATGTCGGAACTTTATGAGGAAAAAGATAAACCTTGGTCAGACAACAAGGTACAGGTCAAGATTGACAATGAAGGACTGGACGTATATCCAAAGAGTTCTCAGTCTAGTCCACCAGACCATAAGGGTAGAGAAAGTCTTAAAAGGTGTCAAATAACACTAGGTGTGTCAGTTTCCGAAACCGTATCAGTCATTTAGTCTTTATCTACAAAAAGACCTTGAGAGAACGAAAAAGGTACTAGGTCGTCTACAACCGTTAAACTAGAGACCAAGGAGACGGAAAAGATTTTGGTCGAACTTGTAGTCCTTCAAGTACCAATTACATAACGACTTCGGACCGAACCTCTTAAAATGATTGCACACTCTACTCACGTTAACACACCATCAACTCGTAAGAAACCGGAACGGAAAGAAACCCTAACCTTACTTTTGACTGGAAAAGTTCACGACACCGGTGACGATTCAAAAGGTTTAAACGACCGTATAACTCACGTCGTGAAAGTGTCGACGTAAACTAAAATTATAAACTATAATTTGTTAAAAATTTTTATAAATAAATAAGTCGGTATTTTATTTACTTTATCACGATAAACGTCGTTGTACCTTCCTGGATCTACAATAGTATGATTTACTTTATTCAGTCTGTCTCTTTCTGTTTATAATATAGTGATTAAGCACCTTAGATTTTTTATCATGTTTAAAGGATAAATGTTTGTATTCGTCTGAGTGACTGTATCTGTTAGTAATGGTTTCCTCTTCCCTTCCTCCTTATGTAGCCTTCGTACCCTAATTACCTACGTGTGGTGGTATATATTTTGTCTTTTTATTGTTATTGACTGACGTAGTGTCCCTTGATGTAAGTGATAGAACATTATTCGATGTCACCTTTTCTTATTTTATACATAAAAAACATATATATATACATATACATATTTGTTTAAACAACATGTGGACTTTGATTATGTTATAACATTTAGTTGATAAACGACAACAACAAATCAACGATTCAACACAGATAGAGAAAACACTGGGGTACCTGACATTGGACAGTCCGAGGAGATAGGTACCCCAAAAGGTCCGTTCTTATGACTTCACCCAAAGGTAAAGGAAAAGGTCCCTTAGAAGGACTAACTTGGGGGAAGAGAACGTGACCGTCCACTTAAGAAATGGTGACTCGGTGGACCCTTCGGGCGTAGTTGATATGAAGTTAAAATTTTTTCGTCGGTGTCTTTTATACATTTGTTTACTTTTATTATAAACAAAGAGTCAAAAGAACAGATTTTTAACACTCTTATTATATTGGGATAGGGTGACTCCAGAACATTCTAATTTATTAAAATTAAAATAACTTTTCATGAATCTTTGTAAACTGATGATAACAAGATCTCTTGAGACGTTATCATCAGTAGGTCAAAAAATTTTTTTACGATTATCTAAAACACATGTATACTACTTGTCTTCGTCAACTAAAAAGGTTTTGTAGAGACTTTATCTGTCCTCCTTAGTCTAACGGAAAGAAGAAGTAAATTTTTTTTAATTTAATAATTTCATACTATTGTGTAAATGTTCTTTGAACCTTTAATGTCTCGTTCCAATGTATGTCAATATATAATGTTAATAAAAAAATTCATCTATTTTTAAAAATCAACTTTAAAGTTATAGTTTGAGAGTTTTTAGTTATCTGACTTATCTATGTTTTCATCTGGACTCTTCGTGACACTTACTTAAGTTGTATCAATTCTAAATATGTTAAAAGTGTGTCCTACGTTTAAGATAAGTTCAAGATAAGTATCCAATGTTTGCTCCTCTGTGACCTTGTATAGGTATCTGTATTTCGTTCCATGTTTTATAGTACCAGATTTCCATAACTTTAGTATGTCTCAGTAGTACACCTTAATACAATGTTAAGTTATAGTTTTCTATAAACTTTTATTGAGTGTATAAAATTCACGCTATAAGACAAATGACTCCGGTATAAATGGGTAGACGGTAAATGGTGGAACGGGAAATATTTGAAACGTCAACTTGTTTCTGTAAAGGACTATCAAAGTACTCAGAAAAGATAAGAAAGTTACGAAGTTACGAAACGGTTTCCTCTTGGAAGTAAGACGTATTACTAGAGTGTGTTAAAAATCGGTACGGTCTCTTCTGTTGTAATTTTAGGTAGTGATTCACTGTAATGAACCTAAACACCGGAGAGAGACCTCCGGTGGCACGAGTATTTTGTTACTTAACTAATCTAAGTGAGTTTTCTCCTCAACAAGTGAATACTGTCTACATTATAACTAGTATAGGAAGTAAATTATTCAGTAGGTTCATATTAAGTTACGTTCGATGATCTTATTTAATGGTAGGTATAAGTAGAATAAACTGACAAAATATTATGGTTTCTCCTCGTTCTTGTTGTCGTATTTTTAAAGTACAACGTTACATTTGTCACCCGTCGAAGATGTCGTCCTGACCCGGAAAGACGACACTCTTCACTGTCTTCAGACCAGAAACAGTCTTTTAGTCTAGTACGTTCAGATCGAGGTAGACCGACACTCACTAAACACTAGTCTGTCCATTGTCATCCCTTTCTTCCCTTCAAGAAATTTTTCCAGATGGTGCAGACAGGATAGTGATGTGTTTAGAAAGGGTGACACAGGGAAACATCCCCTAAAGACAAATAAGATTCAGTGACACTAAATCTTATATCCGTCATTGTAGACACGAAAAGTCTCGCACTACGGTTACTTGTCTGTCTGTTGGACTCTTATCAACTCTCTTGGTCACTCTTTTTCTAGTTTCAGATTTACTTCACTTATAAGGGTTGTCTCACAGTCTACATCTTCATATCTAATATACATCATACTAATATACGATATCTTCGACCACTTCCTTTTTTTTTGTACATTTTCGTCTTGATCTGAGGAACAAAAATAAAGGCATGGAGTTTGAAAGATAAAATTGTGGTGTTTGACCGTGTTTGGGGTAATGATTCCTTGACGTGAGTGAAGCTAGGGAAAAACAACAAGTAAACGAGTCAACACAGACTGAAAAACACTGGCCTGACTTCGTGAGGTCCAATAGAAAGGATAGGAAATGATAAAGGGTCTCAAACGAGTTTGAGTACAGGTGACTCAGCTACTACAGTATGTTGGTAGAATAGGAGACAGTGGCGGAATAGGAGTACGGAAGTTAGAAAGGGTCTTAGTCCCAGAAAGGGTCAATCAGCCTAAAAACGTGGTCCACCTGTTTTATAACCTCAAAGTCGAAGTCGTAGTCAGGAAGGTTACTTATAAGTCCCAACTAAAGGAAGTCCTAACTGACCAAACTAGAAGAACGTCAGGTTTCCTGCGAGTTCTCCGAAGAGGTCGTGGTGTTAGTTTCCGTAGTCAAGAAGCAGTGAGACTGAAGAAATACCAGGTCGAGAGTGTTAGTAAACACTGGTGACCCTTCTGATATTGGAACTGTTATACCTGAAAACTACCGTTTCATTACAGAGACGAAAAGTTGTGTGACAGATCCAAAAAGTATCAAAAGGGGGTTCTTCGTTTACAGAAGACTAAAGTACCGACGTCAGTGATAGGGATCATTAAAAGCTCGAGTTCTTCTCCTTTAAACAGTGATGAAAGTGGAAAAGGGGGAGATAAACGGTACTTCATTACACCGGTCTACGGTACTAGAATCAAAAAAAAAGAAAATTATAAATCAAAATTGTGTCAGTAATTTTACCGGTATTAGGTATTGTGACCGTTGTGGTTTACGACTGACTTCACAGTCGTTGTCCTTGGGAGGAAATAACCACTACCTTTACGTTTTAACAAATTTGTAAAAACTTCTGTCAAAAAAAAACAAAAAAACAAAAAAAAAAAAATGTTTTGATTCGTATAAAAATGGTATATTAGGATGTCAATACAAGGAACCATAGTCGAGTTTTCTCGACTTTTGAATACAGGTCTTGTTTTAGGACGTGTGTCCATAAATCAAGTCATGTCAACGAGTCAACACAAACTGAGAAACACTGGGGTACCTGACGTCGTGCGGTCCGGAGGGATAGGTAGTGGTTGACGGCCCCGAACGAGTTTGAGTGCAGGTAGTTCAACCGCTACGGAAGATTAGTAGAACAGGAGCCAGTAGGGATAGAGAAGGGCGGAATTTAAAAGGGGTCGTAGTCCGAGAAAAGGCTACTCAATTAAGAAACGTAGTCCACCGGCTTTATAACCTCGAAGTCGAAGTCGTAGTCAGGAAGATTACGTCTGTCTATCACCTAACCGATTTTATAATTAAACAAAAAAATTCATTTTTTTTTTTTTTGAAAATTAAAAGTGGTTCTTGAAATAACTTGTTGTCTAAGTGACAAAACAAGGTGGTGGAAGACGGTAAAAGGTCCGTTGAAGTATCAAAGTAGAAGGGTTTTGAATTAGAAAAACTCGTTTCTTTATAAGGTTCACGGAAGATGTCAGAAGGTCTCTTTATGTTAAAAAAGGTAATTTTCTTAAAACATTTTTGGTTTTACTTACCTTTAGGTTTCAAAGTCACAGACCATTTACGTCACCTACCTAGTCTTGAATGGTCGATTCCACATTGTCAAAAACAGACCAGTAGTTTCTTTCTATGTCAGAACGTAATAGGACCACCTTCTAATACTCAAAAGACAACTGATTAAAACTGTGTAAAAAAACTCACGATGAAAGTCAACCAGAGGAACCCTCGTCATGAAAAAAGGAACTTATTAAAATAGTAAACAAAAAAATAAAAAATTGAAAATTAAAAATGAAATAAAATGAAATGTTATGACATAACCAAACCAAAAATTCCTTTTCTTTCACATCTCGAATCGTAGACCTTTGTTTTACTTATAAATGTTTCGATATGACTCTCCATTAGCTTTTCAAAAAACGGTGGACTTAATTGAGTATAGAGGTTTACCTAGAACCAGTTTCTACTGAGTTACCTGTAGAAATCTCAATTTCCTGTAAATGTTTAAGTCTTTGTGAATAGTTATACGTTGTTTCATGTACTTATTTAAAACACGTTATGACCTTCTACTGGCAGTTTGATTTATATAATCGAATTTTATTTTATTATACGTAATACGATGTCATTTCAAGAGAAAGGAGAGAGGAGTGTCAGAAAGAAAAAAATTTAACTTAATTAAAAATTTACTTCGTTTCTACTTATATAAAATTACTATTTTCCATGTTAAGTGTTTATTCTATCTGTATTATTTAGTAATCCGTGGATTTTTGTTTCTTTGTTTCTATGTATTTATTTTTTTAGTCTTCTTTATCTTCTTTTTTCTTTTTTATATATTAGTATCACTCTGTATAATCGTAAAGAGACTCTTATAAAATAGTTCACGTCTTTTTTATTTTCGTCGAACTTACTACAGTAATTATTAAATTTACATTAGTTAAAGATAAATATAATTAAATATAATAAGAATATATGATGTGTTCATATAAATTTTAAAACATAGAGTGTGTAATAATAATCCACAGGTATCCTGTAAATCTTTTTGACCGTTTTTCTATTTACGATGATTTAAAGTATTTCATCTTAAAAAAACACTAAATTAATATGTACATGTGTATAATAAACACTTTAATAAAGAGTAATATCCAATAATATTCTATAACTGATATCAAATGATATCATTTGGAAACAACGAACAACGTATAGATAAAAAATTTAATTTTTTTATCGTAGAATAAGTATTATTCAATTTGTTCACCTTACTTTACAGTTTACAAAATCGATCCGTTTTAATGATTAAAAGATTTTATATACAATATGTATAATAAATATACATACATATGTTCTCTAAAAGATGAAACGAATTACTTTAGAACTCTTTCTTGAAATTTTTTCACTACCTCTTTAACCTTTTGTATTTGATTTAATTTACTCTAGTGACTTATACTTTACCCTTTTCACTTTGTTTGATCTATTTTCATCTTACAGGAGTATACCAGGTCAACAAAAATTTATACCGACGAATAATCTTTGTATAGACCTTGAGATCAGTTTTTTCTTCGTTATGGACCTGTAAACACAAAAAGTTTTTATAGGTTCTATTAAGACTATACGTATGCCTAAAATTTTTCACTAATGTCCAAAAAGATATTTTACTATCGAAACTACTATATCTTAAGATATAAAAAGACAACTGGTTAGTACTATGTTAACATAATTCACTCATTATCAATGTATTAGTGTTATCGTTTTCTACAAATGGTGTTAGTTATCTGTTTTTATTTTCTATTAATATTAACGTTCGGTATTACCTTGTACTAATCGGATTGTTATATTTTATTAATGTACGTTAAACCCCTCAGTTCGTCTCACTACCTTAGACGAGTTGGTCAGATACAGAAAACCAACCACGTAAATTAGACAAATGTAAATTCCATTAATAGCTATACATACTAGGACAATGGTAAAAGAATCAAACAAAACCCGAACAAAAGATATCTATCTATAAAAGAAGGAGAACAAAGGACGGATCTCTTCAAGGAAATCGTAAACAACATTTCGACCAAACCACCACGACTTAAGAGAATTGAAAACAAACAAACCTTTCGACAACTAAAGAGACAGTTTAGACCTCCTCTCAGAACGACCCATCTCATAAGAACGAATATCCAAGAAGGGAAAGTAGTAAAATTTATATAGTGTAGTAAGGGAAAACCGAACATCTCAAAACCAACTCTTTTGTCGACTATCGGACTACCCGTAAAGGAACTTACAATAAACAATAAAAAGGAAACAACGAAGATTATAAAATAGAGACAGAAATTAAAGACAGTCAAAATAATGATAGACAGAACTACATAAGGAGGACCCCAAGTAGAACGGACCCTGAAAGACACGAAGGACCTGGACCGACTGATAAAAGAAAGAGTACAATCTCTTCAAAAGTCGATAATAGAGAAGTTTATGAAAGAGTCCAGGAAAGAGAGGGAGAAGAGGGAGACTCTGTGGATATTACGTTTATAATCACACTAATTACCTCTTCCGTTACCGTAGGGTTAGGTCAACGGAACGGACCTTTTTGAGTACCTGTCTCCTCGGACCATCCGACGTCAGGTACCCCGGGAATACTCAGCCTGTGCTGACTCGCTGAAGTGAAAAGTGAAAGTACGTAACTTCCTTTACCGTCGGGTGAGGTCACAAGAATGGACTTCTTAGGGTCCCTGTCGGACGACAGATACCTCAGTGTGTCTCGACCTGTGCTGACTTCGTTGAATCGTCGTCGTCGTCGTCACACAAATTGTAACAGGGTCTCCAGAGAATCTAACGGAAGTAGAGAAAAGTAAGAAAAAGGATATAAGACAAGACACCGTCACTAAAGGTGGTAAGACAGTTGTAAAGTACGTAGAAGAGTTAAAAACGAAGGTAAGAAAAGGACTCTAGGACTTAGTAGAAGTGATAGTAATAAGACTTAAGAAAAAGACATTCCCACGGAGAGAGGGAAAGTAAATCAACAAAAAGACCCCAAAATAGAACGGGGAAGTAGACCCTGTATTGAAAGACGGAAAAGTACGACCAATTAAAAGACATTACACCGAAAACAAAACCAGTCACACCCTGACACCAAGAAGGAAGACAGACGGGAGACCACCTCCTCCGATTCTCGAGTACAATCGAAGGACTACCCTCCCTGACCACCACCCTTTTTGACCCAGAACGAGACCACCCGTCCCGGATCGAGTACACACTGTAGTGTAGTCAACACAGACTGAGAAACACTGTGAAACCTGGTATCGAGAGGTTTGAGGAGACAAGGACCCTAAGATGTCCGTTCTTATGACTTCACCCAACGGTAAAGGAAGAGGTCCACTAGAAGGGTTGGGTCCTTAGTTTGGGTGGAGAGAATGCAGAACTCGTGACCACCCACTCAAGAAATGGTGATCACGGTGGATCCTTCGGGACGAGTCATTTCGACGACTACCCTCCCTAACGTGAGGGAGGAACCATCAAAAAACCGGACTCTACTGGGTCGGGAAGTCAGACATCAGAGATACTAGACGAACAACCACTGCAGGTCCTCTCAAATACGGTTCCCCCTGGAAAGGTCTGACCACGGGGGTACGGACACCACTCGGGAACGGTTAGGGGTTGAGGTGTCTCTGGAAGGTTGTGATCGACCATCAAAACCTAGTCAGAGAACACCCAGTGACGAGGAAAGGAGACTCAGAACCACATACGTTCCAAAACAACCGTAGGAGGTTCAGACCTCAGAAGGAGGTCAGAACACCTTGAGAACGTTAGTTTAGGGAGACCTGAAGTTCCAGTCTAAGGGACCCTTAAGGATCGGGGAAACAGTCCAGAGGTCCGACTCTTCGGACTATACCCCAAGTCTTGGAAGTGTTTTCACTCTCTTGAAGAAACCATAATAACAAGAGGTCAAACTCCCAGTAGGTTGACCACCCATACCCTAAACTAAAATAGTACTAACACGGAAAGGATGGTAGAGTGACACCAAAAAAGAAAGAGAAACCTACACGGTACAGAAAAAAACCATCCAAGGTCGTAGGAGGACGACTATCAACAAGTTATCGATCAACACTAAAACCACGAGAACGTCCTCCTGTACTCGAATGCAAGTAGATGAGACGGTAGAACTTGGTCTTCGAGGAGTGTCAGAGTCACGAACATAATTAACCAAAAGACCCTTCCTCGAGTATTATCTCCCGAGAGAAGATTATGGTGATATATGTGTTGTTATGGAAAAAAGAAACTTACTTCTAACCGGAAACTACCACCGAATAAAACGAATGGGGTGTTAGAGAAGACAAGGTGTAATAACATATCACAGGCAAAAAGTAACGGATAGTGTTAAAGAAAATTTTTACTTTACAAAAGTAATACAAATTCAGTTCTTATACCAGTTTAATATAAATTCACCTTTATATCAATTCTTCCAAAAAAAAGTGAATTGAATACACTTCGGGTTTGTAGTTTGACCACGTCTGCTAAAAGTTGTGAACTATAAACCCGATACAGTCGGTAGAAGACGTAACATCTTACAATTAACAAGAGTTGAGTACAGAGTTAAACTAACGTCAGTTGAAGCTGACCAGACGAACTGACACCTCACACCAGGTCCCTTCTTATAGATATGTTTTAAAACGTTTTGTGAAAACTGTACAACCGAGTGAGGGTCGTGAAAGAGGTATATAACGTGTGTAAAAAAGAAAGAAAAGAAAAAAACCTAAAATCAACACGAAAATAGAAAGAACTTTATTATTTAGTATTGTACAGTTTTACTATAAAAGAAGGTAGAAGTTATAATTTTATTGATGTCCACCGAGTCTCCAATTTCGTAGACGGACCTTACGACCTCTGGACTCAAGCTAGGGACCCAAACCTTCTAACGGACTTCCTTTACCGTTGGGTGAGGTCATAAGAACGGACCTCTTAGGGTACCTCCCTCCTCGGACCACCCGATGTCAGGTACTCCAACGTTTCTCAGCCTGTGCTGACTCTCTGAAGTTAAAGTGAATAAATAAATAAATAAAAAATGAGAAGAAGGAACGAAATAAAATAAAATAAATTTTAAAAATAAAAATGAAATAAAACGAAATGTTATGAAATAACCAAAACGGTATGTAACTGTACTTAGGTGGTGCCCACATGTACTCAAGGGTTAGGACTTAGGGGGACGGTGGAGGGTGGGGTACGTGTGGTGATCTCGGTAAAAATCCTTTTTTTATTTACTTTAAAAACCGATTGGGTTATAAATATCGACAAAGTATGTATTAACCGTTTTAAACCTTCGTTGGTCACAGTCAGCGAGTCAGTACAGGCTGAGAAACACTGGAGTACTTGACATCGGAAGAGTCAGGTACCTTCAGAGGTCCGTTCTTATGACCTCACCTATCGGTAAAGGAAGAGGTCCCCTAGAAGGTTGGGTTCCTATGTTGGACCCAGAGGACGTAGAGTCCGTCTAAGAAATGGTAGACTCGGTGGTCTCTTCGGGTCTTCGTTGGTTATAGAAGAAATCATCCACTTACCTATTTATTTGAGACTAGGTAAGTCTTAGACCTTATAAAATCGTTCTTTTTTCTTTACTCGATACTTCGTTACTCTAATGTACCTTACGTAAAATGTTTTACTTTCTTCAGTTACACCTTTCATTGCGAAAGGTATGATATACTAAGGTTCACATACTGTAGGACCTTTCGTTTACTCCTCTGTCATTTGTATAGTCAGAAATACTCTTTAACTCCTTACCCCTCTCTAATTATTTGTCACATATTTTCTAAAAATCCCGTCACTTTTTTAAGACATATTATGACATTACTACCTATATATAGTCATATGTGAACACGTTCCGGTATCTTACCTATTGTAGGTCCTACTACTTGGGATTATATTTATTATCTTAAACCCACTAATACGACACAGTTGTATTCAAATAGTCAAGATTGTTTACATGGTGTGTGAGACTACCTACGACAACTATTTTTCTTTTCAATACATACACAGTCCTGGCCCTTTTATACCCTTTAGAGACATGGGAGGAGAACTAAAATGATACTTAGATTTTGACAAAATTTTGTAACTGAAATTTTTTTATTGATCTTAAATTAAAGACAAAAAATTCCACCTTAACAAAATAAAGAGGAGAACACTTACTAGGAAAGAATTAAGACCCTTCCAAATAGAAACCCCCCTCCAAAAAAAGAAAAACCTTCAATAAGTCTGTATGTCTTTCAAATATATGAAGAACAATTCTTGTAGAACTACATTCTTCAATTACTGTCTTACACCAGGTGACCTATTCCCTTACCGTTCGGTGAAGTCATAAGAACGGAACTCTTGGGTACTTGTCATACTTTTCCGTTTTACTATTCTATGGTTTTCTCCTTGAGGGGTCCAGTAATCCACGGGTTATACGACGACCTCTAGTCACCTCTTTATTGAGGTCTTTCTTACTCTACCTCGGTTTCGTTTTTGTTATGGGTCAACACCTACACTGACCACTATTTTCGTTCTAGGCTACGACATTTCTCGTTATAACGTATCCTTGGACCTTACAGTCCAGGTACTTAGTTCCGTTTCACCTTCACCAGTTTGTTCTCTACCGTTCCCACTTGCAGCTGTAAGATCCTTAGTCACTTGATTTTACCTGACCTTACCCACTTAAATTGAGTCTACTGGTAATATAGATGATGACGACCGTCCTTAGGGAGTCTTCTTTACCTCATCGGTAGTACTAGTTGTTTTCTCAGGTTTTACGTCATGAACCTACGTCAGAGTTTTTGCTGTCTTACTAGAGAAAAGTAGAGGTTCCGTTTGGTAAGTTATAGTGTCAATAGGTCATTACGACTTCTTCGGGGTTGGTCATTACGACTTCTTCGACTTCAACTTGCGAAAATACTTCTGGATGTTCTGGAAAATCTTGATTGTGGGTTTTTTCTATAGGAAAAGTAACATCCCCTGACCTTACGTTTTCATTCTTCAGTTCTTTGTGGACCTCATTGTCCGTTTAAACCGGAACCTTACGCCTTACCTCGTCCCGTTTCTGATTATCTCAAAACGGTTCTTTTACGTGACCAGTATCGTTTGTGGGAGAAGGTTGTTGTGTTCTCTTCTGAGATGTGTACCTGTAGTGGTCTACCAGTTGTGGTTTTAGTCTGACTAATATAAGAAACGTCGGTTTCTACCTCTTCGAGATATGTCAGTTGTTTTTACTCTGGTCCTCGACTGACACCGAGTTTTGTACTTGAGGAATAATCGTTTAAGTCTGAGTTTAACTTCTTTCATCCCTTTTGACGATCTGGTAAGTCCATACTGGAGTTAGTTTAGGGAATATTAATATGTCACCTTCACCCTTTATCTAAATTCCCGGATCTAGACTATCAATCTCACGGACCACTTGATACCTGACTCCAAGCACTGTAACAAGTCCTCTGTCCCTGGTTCTGGTAGGGGTACCTTTTCTTTACGTTTTTTCGTTTTACCGACAGACCCCTCCGGAATGTTTATCGACACTTTTCTTCTCTTCACTTTTCGTTTCCTCTTTTCCTTTCTATATTCGTAGACTTACGTCTCAAGGTTTCTTATCGTTCTTCTCTATTCTTTGGCAAGAAGTCACTAGTTACGTTTCTTTATCTCCTTTTGTTGTGTTACCCTTTCTGATCTCCACACAAGTTCTTTTAATCTCTATGGTTCCCTTGTAAAGTACGTTTCTACCCGAGCTATTTCCTGTCTTTACCAGACCTGGATTGTCTTCGTCTTCTATAATTCTTCTCCACCGTTCTTATGTGTCTTCTTGACATGTTTTTTCTAGAAGTTCTGGGTCTATTAGTACTACTACACTAGTGATTAGATGTCAGTCTGTACAAC
Source organism: Capra ibex (assembly GCA_006410555.1). Lineage (NCBI taxonomy): Eukaryota > Metazoa > Chordata > Mammalia > Artiodactyla > Bovidae > Capra > Capra ibex. The sequence goes on from SJYO01049755.1 coordinate 6,023,914, forward strand.
CTTACACTTCAGTTCACCCGGAATCTTTCGTAGTGATACTTGTTTCGATCTCCTCCACTACCTTAAGGCCAACTCGACAAAGTTTAGGACTTTCTACTACGACACTTTCCTGACGTGAGTTATACGGTCGTTTAAACCTTTTGAGTCGTCACCGGTGTTCTGACCTTTTTCAGTCAAAAGTAAAGTTAGGGTTTCTTTCCGTTACGGTTTCTTACGAGTTTGATGGTGTGTTAACGTGAGTAGAGTGTACGATTTATGCACTTGACACTTGAGGGACTACAAGTTCGACCAAAATCTGTTCCGTCTCCTTGGTCTCTAGTCTAACGGTTGTAAGCGACCCAGTACCTTTTTCGTTCTCTTAAGGTCTTTTTGTAGATAAAGACGAAATAACTGATACGGTTTCGGAAACTGACACACCTAGTGTTCTTTGACACCTTTTAAGACTTTCTCTACCCTTATGGTCTGGTGGACTGGACGGAGAACTCTTTAGACATACGTCCAGTCCTTCGTTGTCAATCTTGACCTGTACCTTGTTGTCTGACCAAGGTTTATCCTTTTCCTCATGTAGTTCCGACGTATAACAGTGGGACGAATAAACTGATGATACGTCTCATGTAGTACTCTTTGCGACCTGACTTTCTTTGTGTTCGACCTAAGTTCTAACGACCCTCTTTATAGTTATTGGAGTCTATACGTCTACTGTGGTGGGAATACCGTCTTTCACTTCTCCTCGATTTTACGGACAACTACTTTCACTTTCTCCTCTCACTTTTTCAACCGAATTTCGAGTTGTAACTCTTTTGTTTCTAGTACCGTAGGCCAGGGTAGTGAAGTACCGTTTTTCTACCCCTTTATCACCTTTGTCACAGTCTCAAATAAAAAACCCCGAGGTTTTAGTGACGTCTACCACTAACGTCGGTACTTTAATTTTCTGTGAATGAGGAACCTTCTTTTCAATACTGGTTGGATCTATCATATAGGTTTTCGTCTCTATAATGAAACGGTTGATTTCAGGCAGATCAGTTCCGATACCAAAAAGGACACCAGTACATACCTACACTCTCAACCTGACACTAAGCAATAGGAGCTCATCAAATGCCTTCATACCTACACCGAAACCAATCTCCACTCAAGGGCCAACAAGTTCCAAAACAAGACATACCACTCAAATTCTCCAGCAACACAGGAACACTCCCCTGAGCTTCAATATATAGGCAGCTCAAAATTATTCCAAAACCTTTGATGTCTCATAGCCCATTACTGGTCACTCCACTGCACTCCAGAGAGAAGAAACCCAGCCCCACCCACCAGAACTCCAACACAAGCCTCCCTAACCAGGAAACCTTGACAAGCCACTGATACAACCCCACCCACAGTGAGGAAGCTCCGTAATAAAGAGAACTCCACAAATTACCAGAATATAAAAAGGCCACCCAAACGCAGCAATATAACCAAGATGAAGAGACAGAGGAATACTCAGCAGGTAAAGGAACAGGAGAATTGCCCACCAAACCAAACAAAAGAGGAAGAAGTAGGGAATCTATCGGAGAAGGAATTCCAAATATTGATAGTGAAAATGATCCAAAATCTTGAAATCAAAATGGAATCACAGATAAATAGCCAAGAGACAAGGATTGAGAAGATGCAAGAAAGGTTTAACAAGGACCTAGAAGAAATAAAAAAGAGTCAAAATATAATGAATAATGCAATAAATGAGATCAGAAACACTCTGGAGGCAACAAATAGTAGAATAACGGAGGCAGAAGATAGGATTAGTGAAATAGAAGATAGAATGGTAGAAATAAATGAATCAGAGANAGGAAACAAGAAAAACGAATTAAAAGAAATGAGGACAATCTCAGAGACCTCCAGGACAATATGAAACGCTCCAACATTCGAATTATAGGGGTCCTAGAAGAAGAAGACAGAAAGAAAGATCATGAGAAAATCCTTGAGGAGATAATAGTTGAAAACTTCCCTAAAATGGGGAAGGAAATAATCACCCAAGTCCAAGAAACACAGAGAGTTCCAAATAGGATAAACCCAAGGCGAAACACCCCAACAAACATATTAATCAAATTAACACAGATCAAACACAAAGAACAAATATTAAAAGCAGCAAGGGAAAAACAACAAATAACACACAAGGGGATTCCCATAAGGATAACAGCTGATCTTTCNAATAGAAACTCTTCAGGCCAGGAGGGAATGGCAAGACATACTTGAAGTGATGAAAGAAAATAACCTACAGCCCAGATTACTGTACCCAGCAAGGATCTCATTCAAATACAAAGGAGAAATCAAAGGCTTTACAAACAAGCTAAAGCTGAGAGAATTCAGCACCACCAAACCAGCTCTCCAACAAATTCTGTCGAAGAGACCACCGAGTCTCCAATTTCGTAGACGGACGTTACGCCCTCTGGACCCAAACTAGGGACCCAGCCCTTCTAGGGGACCTCTTCCTTTACCGTTGGGTGAGGTCATAAGAACGGACCTCTTAGGGTACCCGCCTCCTCGGACCACCCGATGTCAGGTGTCCCAGTGTTTCTCAGCCTGTGCTGACTCACTGAAGTGAAAGTCGTATCATTTTGATAGTCTAGATGACTTTGTTTTCGGGTAAATTAATTTTTTTTAACACATCTCTGTCTTTATAACTGTTTGTCTTTACTTTACATAAAATAAAGTCAAGTTAAGTCAGTGAGTCAGTACAGGTTGAGAACCGTTGGGTACCTGACGTAGTGTGGTCCGGAGGGACAGGTAGTGGTTGAGGACCTTGAATGAGTCTGAGTTCAGGTAGCTCAACCACTACGGTAGGTTGGTAGAGTAGGAGACAGTAGGGGAAGAGGAGGACGGAAGTTAGAAAGGTTCGTAGTCCCAGAAAAGTTTTCTCAGTCGAGAAGTGTAGTCCACCGGTTTCATAAAATAAAGTCTATCACATTTATAAGTAACCTTATTGAAAAATTTTATAAATCATTTCAAGTAGAATTTTCATCCATTTTTCCAACAAAAGTAACGGTGAGTCAGGAAGGTGAGGATTTAAGAGACTCTAGAGATTCAAGAGACTCTAGAGATTGGTCCTTGACTACATTATTAAACACTATGAAGGGTCTTTTTGTTTGTTTGTTCTTTACATCTTTTTGATAGTACAGTAAATTCTTTACTGATACTTGAGTCCGTTTTACATCGATATCTCACCTCTTCTTTTGAGAACTGACGACCCTATATTACTTTTCCTGGCCCAAACGACGTTTTACAATCTCTCCTAAAAGAGTACTACATTACTCCATCTCTTAAAGGTTCAAGAGAAGGTCTAGAATCCCAACATACTTAAACTGTTAGAAAAGATGGTAATGTATAACTTACTGAGACCTCATCCAAATACGTAAATAAATCAACAATTATACTAACGGTAGAAACGTTCCGTAGGAAATATAAAAACACTAAAAAAATCCGAAAAGAAAACTAACTGGTTTACGTTTATGTAGTTATATCTAAGACAGGTAGTGATTGTAAGTTTTCCTTTATCTATTCAGTTAGTACGTCTACGAAACACGTTGAACTATGACTTATAAGTCTTCTCCCACCCTGAAATTTGTAGGTATGACAATTTCCTGTCACTAATTTAATAACACTGATACCCCGAGAGGAGTACCGAGTCTACCATTTCTTAGTCAGACATTACGTCCTCTGGGTCCAAACTAGGGACCCAACCTTTCTAGCGACCTCTTCTCTTATCGATGGGTGAGGTCATAAGAACGGACCTCTTAAGGTACCTGTCACCTCGGACCACCCGATGTCAGGTACCTCATCGTTTCTCACCCTGTACTAACTCGTTGATTGTGAAAGTGAAAGTAAGACTCGTTTACTTTCCCACACTATTGAGATATTGGGTAAACAAAAGGGTATTAGACTTATTGTTATTGTCTCTTCAGTCCCTAGACCCGACGACTAAAAATAGTAAAACCGTAAAATACTAAATGTTTCTGACGAAGATAGAGAATAAATTAAATTAGAATGGTGTCTTCCCATTTCATCTGTAACTATTAACGTAAAATATCTACTCTCTCTCGCTCTCTACTGTCTTTATCCGAGTCTTTCAATTTCGTCGGGTTCCACTGTATCGATCAATTACTGTCTCCTTTTGACCAATTACTCCATCGTCTCTGAACTCAGGTCCAGAAGACCGAGATTCTAAATAAAGGAGAATCGTAATCTGTAACCAAGATCGGATCATGGAAAAAAACCCTTTTATCCACAATCTTAAATATTAAATTACAAAAGTGTGGAGTTTATTATGACAGTCTTAGACTTAATAATAGTTTACGTTCTTTTTAATACCACATTAATCTTATACCGTTCTGTATAAATACTGGTGAATCAAATTATAATGAAAGACACGAAAATGTGTTTCCTTTTGGCGACTTACAACCGTAAAAGACTAGTTTTTTAACAGACAAAGGAGGAAACTTAGTTAAATAGTACGAAAGTCATAGTAGGACCCAAAGTCGACTCGAAAATAAACATTTCTATCTTCGAAGAACTCTGTTAAAGACAAACTCTAGTTATTTCGTAAAGGGAGAAGAGAAGTCGTCTAAGGGTGATCGACACTGTCACCATTTGTAGAGACGGAATTCGGTCCTCAGGAGTATCAAAATTCTCTCATCGTTCCCCGGAGTACCTTCTGTATTTTATTATAATTACAAGAAGGGGTAGGAAACAATCAGACTTAAACTCCCTGGTACTATATTAGAAATTTTGATATTTAATTACTGACAAAGGTAAATTTTACAGTTTATGGTAGTTTATATCTTTTCTTTAATAAAACTAAAAGTAAGGGTATATAATCAACTGGCAATTCAATTTACGAAAGCACAGTATGTGTGGAATCACAACAGATGTACTACGGTTTACCGAACAACTATTTTCTTTTTACGTTTATTTACTTATTATACTACACAACGTGGTGTTTAAAGGATTGGACCCTTTGGGAAGACCCTTTCAACCCCCGAAGGGACCACCGAATCTACCATTTCTTAGGCGGACGTTATACCCTCTAGACCCAAGTAAGACACGTAACCCTTCTAGGGGAACTCTTCCCTTACTGATGGGTGAGGTCATAAGAACGGACCACTTAAGGTACCTGTCTCCTCGGACAGTCCGATGTTAGGTACCCCAACGTTTCTCAGTCTGTACTGACCTACTGAAAGTGAAAGAAAAGAAAGTGGTGTTGAAATTAAAAGGACTTCGATCGATAATGCATAATCCGAAAAAGAAAATATATATATATTTTAATTCCCATAAAAAGAACTAAGAAATTCATCACTCTCGAATTAACAAATCCGTAGATTAGATTTTTATTCTATAATTTCTTAAACTCAACTTTAATGGTTAAGAGATATTTAAATACGACATAACTGGTATTATTTATTTTCTTTTTAATACTTCTGTTGTCTAATTTATATGTAGATACGTTCGATATATACTCGTATATTACTTATTATCTAAAAACCCAGTCTACTAAAAATAGATACTCATTTTAACCTTTATCCTTTACCTAAATGTGTGTTCTTTTCGTTATATTAATTTACAAAGAAATCGTAAGTCATCTTGTCCCCGGGGGTTGGAGATCTTAGTTTACGGACTACTAGATTCCACCTCGACTACATTATTAACATCTTTATTTTATGTGTTACTTTCGTTATGTCACTTAGTAGGACTTTGGCGGGGGGAGGGGTAGGCACCTTTTAACGGAAGGCGTTTTAACCAGGGACCACGGTTTTTCCAACCTCTGACGACGTGATCTTATATATCTCGGTTAGTTTCTACTTAGTGGTTCATATATGAAATGTGTCAATGTCCCTGACACCCCCTGTGGGAAGAGAGAAGTCAACTCCTTTTTTAATTTAAATAATTTGTTACAACCTTTTATGTATTGTCTTATATTCACGGTTCATAATTTAAGATATTAACGAATTCTACAGGGCTCCTTATTTTCTAACTACTTCCAAGACAATCTCCTCACCACAAGGTCGACTCGGAGTTTCGTTTCCAGTTCAAACTTAACTATCTCCACTCTTTTCTTCTGTAAGGTCTACTCTTTCAGAAACACTCTCTTTAGGATTCCCACTTTTATTCGTTTCCCGTATAAAAGAAAAACAAACACCTTTATGTGACAGAAATGGATTTACCGAACTCTACCAAAATTTTTTTCAGAGCTTAAAGGTAAAGGAAAGACTTAAACGACTATAACAGTAACAACTGAATTCTCGTATCATTCATTATGATTACAAGTAATCCGTCATTCTTTTTCATTATTACTAGACAGTCATTAGACGAACAGTATAATAAACAGATTAGTCGAAAATGTCAGAAGTCACAGTTATATACAGTTATTTCTTGGTAGGAATTTACGTTAAAAGGTTTAGATAACATATACTACTTCCCTTGTACCTGAAGACTCTGAGACTTAATACTAAATCCCCGTCTCCATTCCCCTTCTCTCCCACGTCCTTACAAGGTTCTGTATGATATTTTTGTTGAAAGACACGATCATTTACAACCTGTGAAATAAAAGGGATCCAAAGAACTCTGTTTTAAAAACAAGGGTTGTTGATTACCCGTTGTCTATCGGGAGAGTACAATCCACATACCCCATACGGTTCACTGTCAGATAGACATCAGTCTATTATATTATCCGATATTCTAATATAACGTGTACATATATATATATATATATATATATTATACGATATTATATTTGATATTCTAAACTTCAAAATTCTAGTACACAGAACGACGTCTCCATGACACCGTAAATCTTGTAAGTTCGATTAATGACTCTCGTAAGGTCTGTTTCAAAATTTTAGTCACTACAGTTGGTGTTTGACCGTGAACGGCAGATAGAGATGTTCCTAATTTAGTACACGACGACGTTTGACACCTGGAGATTGTGAGGGGCTTTCTCAAGTCCTGCCTCTCGTCTTTACTTCGTGAGACACGAGACCGTTTTGACAGTTCTGACCAAGAGTCTACCAATCCATAAGAATCCTAGACTAAAATACTCGGGTTAAGTGGAGTATAGATCTTTTCGTACGTTTAGGAAGTACCACTGCTGATAAAGAGTACTGATCGTCTTTGAAATACTCTGGTCGTCTTCGAAAGATTTTTTATTTGGACGAACTAACGTACATGAGGGGAAAACGATTTTAGTGTATATATGACAGGAAAGGGGGAGGACGGAACCTTGTCAAAGGGTCTCGATAGACTCCACGATAGAGGGCACCATGTCAGGAGTATAACGAGGTTTGTTTTGAATGGAAGGTTGAGAGTACAACACGTACAAAATTCAACTCTCTCCTCGTTTTCTTTCTTCTTCATTCTTATTAGTCTATCTCCTAATAAGTAGTTCTTGCAGTCAAGTATACGATCTGTTAAGGAGGATTTTTATATACTATCCACTTTTTTAAAGAACCATCAAAGTTTCGTTGGAAAACTAAAATTATCGATACACTATTTAGAGAATGTATACATTACTTATAGAATGTATACATTACTTATAGTTCTTGGAGAACTACTTTCACTTTCTTTTTTCACTTTTTTGACCGAATTTTGAGTTGTAAGTCATTTGATTCTAGTACTGTAAGTCGGGATAGTTAACTACCGTTTATCTACCTCTTTGTTATTTTGTCACTCTGCGAAATAAGACCCGGGGTTTTAGTGATGTCTACCACTAACGTCGGTACTTTAATTTCCTGCGAATGAGGAACCTTCCTTTCAATACTGGATCTGTCGTAAATTTTTCGTCTCTGTAATGAAACGGTTGTTTTCAGGTAGATCAGTTTCGATACCAAAAGGTCACCAGTACATACCTACACTCTCAACCTGACACTTCTTTCGACTCGTGTCTTCTTAACTATGAAAACTTGACACCACAACCTCTTCTGAGAACACTCAGGGAACCTAACGCTCCTCTAGGTCGGTCAGGTAGGATTTCCTCTAGTCAGGATTTATAGGTAACCTTCCTGACTACACCTTCGACTTTGAGATCATAAAACCGGTGGACTACACTTCTTGACTGAGTAAACTTTTCTAGGACTACGACCCTTTCTAACTGCCGTTCTTCTCTTCCCCTGTTGTTTCTTACTCTACCAACCTACCGTAGTGGCTGAGTTACCTGTGCAAACTCGAACCTGTTCGAGGTCTTTTACCGTTTCCTGTCCCTCCGGACCGCACGATGTCAGGTACCCAAACGTTTCTCAACCTGGACGGACTCGCTGACTTGACTTGACTTTCAAATTTATATCATGAGAGAACACATTTTTACACTTTTGGAACTAAAACGTTCTTAAATGTTTACTGTTTTACTTTCTTTCTTTCTTTCTTTCCTCCTCTTTTACGTCAAATTACTTATGATTACATATTGGTCCCGAAGGGTTCATCAAGTCACAATTTCTTGGACGGACGGTTACGTCCTCTGCACCCAAACTAGAGACCCAACCCTTCTAGGGGACTTCCTCGTTTCCCGTTGGGTGAGGATATAGGAACGGACCTTTTACGGTACCTGTCTCCTCGGATCGTTCGATATCAGGTACCCCGACGTTTCTCAGTCTTCTGAATCTCTGACTCATACGTTTGTTGTATATAGGTGTCCTGGTAAACCTTTCAAGTGATAGTTTTTTAATTTACTATCGAACTCTAATAGAACAGATTTCAACTACCAGGCTTAATGTTTATTGGACCAATTTTTGACGTCTTGTCTTTATAGAAACTGAATACTGGGTTTGTATCTTCACAAAAGGTCCGCCGGATTTAATTACCTGTGAAACAAGTAATTTGAGAGTTTTGGGACGGAAGCTAAAAAAAACAGAACAAAACAAAAAGTATAAACCGTCGTTAGATTAAACCTGTAAGTAACACGGTGACAGATATTAGTCCTTTGAAAACGTTTAGAGTTCCGTAGTATGAGAGGAAATGTCTTTTACGGTTTCTATCAATAAAGTCGAGAGTTTCTGTTTCTTCTACACTTTAAGACAAAAAAAGGAGGATCTGAAATTATCATAGACTTAATAGTCAAATAGTACCTTTACGGGTGTCCGTTTAATTTTATAAATTGTGTCATCAAAAACCTGTACTTCGTATAAATTATAATTCCTTTATCTACAGATAGTTCTGTAAACCCTGTATACACCCTGTGATACTCAACGGTACTTTATGGTCCTTTATATATATATCTCGATGACCGGTTCTTAAGAAGTTCTAACTATCTTCGGTTACATTCTCTCCTTTTTATTAATAGGAAGAATGTAAGACTCAAAAATTTCCGAAAATATTATTTTCTGTCTAATTGTTCCCTATTTATTTGTCTGTAAATAATTGTAATTATAGAGTGTATACGTACCCACCGTGGGTCCTTTTGACTCATTAAGTTTCTCCACCGAAATCGTAAATCCCAATTCATGGTAAAATTATGCCTTTTCCTTCTCCCTATATTCGGAACATCCTTTCTCATTCGTTAAAAATCCCTTCTACTTACCCAGGAATCTTCTTATTTGTTCTTCATAAGTACTGTTTCAAATAGACCCACTGCGATTTCGACTTTAAGGTCATGAAATCGGTGGACTACGTCTCTCGACTGAGTAATCTTTTCTGGGACTACGAGTCTTCTAACTTCCGTCCTCTTCCTCTCCTGTCTCCTACTCTACCAACCTACCGTAGTGACTGAGCTACCTGTACTCAAACTTGTTCGAGACCCTCAACCACTTCCTGTCCCTTAGGACCGTACGACGTGGCCCAGTGTTTCTCAACCTGTGCTGACTCGGTGACTGACTTGACACGGTTGAAGATTAGAGGAGAGTAACTACTCAGTTAAAGGGACCAACTACTTTTAGAGTCCCTCCTATGGAAACCGTTACCTTAAGGAAAACCACCTAAACAGAAATCCATCTATTTCCCTTAAGTCTCTTTCGGAGAGGAACTTAAAATGCAGAAAATTCACAGATGTTGGGGTCTAATTAATTATATGGTTCGTCGTATTAAACTTTATCGTATAAGACTACGGGAAATAGTTGTGTATTATAAAAGTTTTCAGAATTCCTTGATTCATTCCCGATTTATGTGGATCCATGTAATATAGTTGTAACAATTTTTGGTTTTCAATTTTTTTTTTTAGAACTTCGTCGGTCCCTTTTTTCCTTATACACGTCTTCTTTTTTCGACTGTTACTGTCATCTGGAGAATATTATTTTATTCGGTTTTTTACTTTACTGTACGACTGACCCACTTCTTTTGTTTTGTTAAACAGTCGACAACATTGGTTGTTGTAAGAGAAATTTTTTATTTTCGTTTTGTTTATTAAAAGTCTGACTTTTGATTGTGACTCTCTTAAATAGTGGTTGTGTGGACATGATCTCCCTTCTAATTTCATTCAAAACGTCAGTCTTTCTGATATTCGACCAACCTTTAGACAGATGTGTCTCTCTACTTAATCGTGTTTTTACCATTTTTGCACTCATTTGTATTTTCCGTTTTTAATGTTGTGACTTTCTACTCAGTGAGTCCAGTCTTTCACAGGTTATACGATGACCCCTTCTCACCTCCTGTTGAAATTACACCGACCCGGTTTCGTCTTTACTGTAAGACAAGACCTGCGTAGACCACCACTTTCATTTTAGGATACGATATTTGTTGACATAACGTATTCTTGGACCTTACTATCCAGGTGCTTAGTTCCATTCAATCTGAACCAATTCGTCCTCTACCGTTCTCACTTGTAGTTGTAGAATCTTTAGTCACTTGATTTTACCCGACCTTACCCTCTTAAATTAAGTCTATTGGTAATATAGGTGATGACACCCGTTCTTAGGGTATCTTCTTTACCTCATCGAGAGTGATGAGAGTCGTTTTCTCAGGTTTTACGTTATGAAACCATATTAGAATTTTTACTGTCTTACTAAAACCGAGTAAAACTTCCGTTTGGTAAGTTGTAGTGCCATTAGGTGCACATCCGGGGTCGGTAGTTACGGTTTCCTCGGTTTCGACTAGTCAAGACACTTCTGGATCTTCTGGAGGACTTGATTATGTTTTTTTCTTTTTTTTTTTCAGGACAAGTAGTGTCCCATAACCTTACGTTTTCATCCTTCAGTTCTTTATGGACCTTATTGTCCGTTCAAACCGGAACTTTTTGTTTTACTTCGTCCCGTTTCCGATTGTCTTAGGACGGTTCTCTTACGTGACCAATATCGTTTGTGGGAAAAAGTGGTTGTGTTCTCTGCTGAAACATGTTCCTGTAGCGGTTTACCAGCTATGGCTTTAGTCCAACTAATGTAAGTAACATCGTCTTCTACCTCTTCGACATGTGTCAGTCTTCTTTGTTCTGGACCTCGACTAACACCGAGTCTAATGGTCCAGGAGTATGGTTTTACGTCCGAATTTGATTTCTTTCACCCCTTTTGGTGATCCGGTCCGTCCATGCTAAATTTAGTTTAGGAGATACTTGTATGTCACCTCCACTACTTATCTAAGTCCCTTAATCTAGATCATCTGTCTCACGGACTTCTTGATACCTGACTCAAGACATTATAACGTGTCCTCCGTCGATTGTTTTGGTAGGGTTTCTTTTTCATTACGTTCTTCCGTTTCACCAACAGACTCCTCCGGAATGTTTATTGACTCCTTTCTTCTCTTCGTTTTTCGTTCCCTCTTTCCCTTTCCGTGGGGTTTGATTTACGTCTCAAGGCCTCTTACCGTACCTCCCCGTTCTTCTGGAAGAAGTTACTTGTTATGTTTCTTCATTTCCCCTTGTTGTCTTACCCATTCTGTCTCTAGCGAAGTTCTATTAACCTTGATAGTTTCCTTGTAAGGTACGTTTCTACCTTTGTTATCTCCTGTCTTTGACATTTCCACATTATCTTCGTCTCCTCTAGTTCTTCTCTACCTTCCTTGTGTGTCTTGATATGTTTTTTCTAGAACTATTGAATCTATTAGTGTCACCACAATAAAGAGCGAGTCTCGGTCTGTAAGACCTCACACTTCAGTTCACCCGGGATCCTTCGTGACGACGGTTATTTCGACCACCTCCACTACCTTAAAGTCGTCTCGATAAATTTTAGGATTTTCTACTACGATAATTTCACGACGTGAGTTATACAGTCGTTTAAACCTTTCGGGTCGACACCGGTGTTCTGACCTTTTCCAGTCAGGAGTAGGGGTAAGAGGTATTCCCGTCATGATTTCTTGTAAGTTTGGTGGTCTGGTATCGTAAGTAGAGGGTACGATCATTCGGCAACGACGACGATTCAGCGAAGTCAACACAGGCTGAGACACGCTGGGATACCTGTCGTCGGGTGGTCCGAGGAGACAGGTGCCCTAAGAGGTCCGTTCTTATGACCTCACCCAACGGTAAAGGAAGAGGTGTACGATAATTCCAATACGAGTTTTAGGAGTTTCGATCCGAAGTCGTAATGTACTTGGCTCTTGAAGGTCTATAAGTTCGACCCAAATCTTTTCCGTCTCCCTGGTCTCTAATTTAACTGTTGTAAGTGACCTAGTATCTCTTTCATTCCCATTTTAAAACTCATTTGTATTTTCCGTTTTTCAATACTGTGACTTTCTACTCGGCGGGTCCAGTCTTTCACACGTTATACGATGACCCCTTCTCACCTCCTGTTGAGATTACACCAACCCGGTTTCGTCTTTACTGAAAGTCAACACCTACACAGACCACCACTTTCATTTTAGGCTACGATATTTGTTGTACTTGACTCTTGATGGAGATGAAATCTTGATGGAGATCTTTGTAGATGGACAAAGTGACTCTCGTGATTTCGGAAACTGTTACACCTAGTACGGTTCGACACTTTTTGAGACTTTCTCTACGCTTATGGTCTGGTAGAATGGACAGAGGACTCTTTGGACATACGTTCTGTTCAACGTTGTCAACATATCTTGTTGACATATCTTGTTGACTGACCAAGTCTTAACTCTTTCCTCATGTTGTTCTGACAAATGGTAGTGGGTCAAATAAATTGAATGCGTTTCGTGGTGTACACTTTACGGTCCGACTTACTCAATGTTCGACCTTAGTTCTAACGACCCTCTTTATAGTTGTTTTGGTCTATACGCCTACTATGGTGAAATTACCGTCTTTCACTTCCCCTTGATTTCTCGGGGAACTTCTCCCACTTCCTCCTCTCAGTTCTTTGGTCGAATTTTGAGTTATAAGTTTTTTGATTCTAGTACCGTATACCAGGGTATTGAAATACCGTTTATCCTCCCCTTTTCAACCTTCGTCACTGTCTAAAGGAGAAGAACCCGGGATTTCAGTGACACCTACCACTGACGTCGGAACTTTAATCTTTTTATAACGAAGAACCGTCCTTTCGATACTGTTTGGATCTGTCACATAATTTTTCGTTTCTGGAGTGAAACGGTTGTTTCTAGGTATATCAGTCACGACACCAGAAGGGTCACCAGTACATTCCTACACTCTTGACCTGTTATTTTTTCCGTCTCACGACTTCTTGACTACGAAAGTTTGACACCGCGACCTCTTCTGAGGACTCTCAAGGGACCTTTTCTGAGGACTCTCAAGGGACCTTTCGTTTCTCTAGTTTGGTCAGTTAGAATTTCTTTTAGTTGGTGTTTATCAGAAACCTTCCTGACTACGACTTCGAGGTTATGAAACCGGTGGACTACCTTTCTCAACTGAGTAACCTTTCCTGGGACTACGACCCTCCTAATTCCGTCTTCCTCTTCTCCCACTGTCTCCTAGTAACCTACCGTAGTGGCTAAGTAACATGCACTTGAGTCCGTTTGAGGTGATCTACCACTTCCCTGATTCTTCGGACCGCACGACGTCATGTAACCTAACACGTGTCAATCTGTGCTGAACCACTGTTTGTTGTTGTTTATTTTTATAAGGTAAGAGAGGAAAATTTTAAAAAAATCTAACTAATTTCTATTAACGAAACGTTATACGAAGTCAATGACGGTATGTAGTTGTACTTAATCGGTATCCATATGAATATAAGAGAGGGAGATCTTATAGGGAGGAGGGAGGGTGGTAAAGGGTGGAGACATCCACCCCTTTCGAGACCAAACTCAAGGGACTCAGTATCTCGTTTAAGGGTGACGGATACATAAAATATATTGCAACTCATATCCAAAGGTATGATGAGAGAGGTAAACAGGGTGGGAGAAGAAGGTGGATGACAGATATTTTGACAAGAGATACAGAGGTAGAGGTGACGACGGGACGTTTATCCAAGTAGTCGTAGTAGAAAGATCTAAGGTATATATATACAAGTCAAGTCAAGTCAAGTCCGCGAGTCAGTACAGACTATAAAACGCTGGGATACCTGACGTCGTCCGGTCCGGAGGGACAGGTAGCGATTGAGGGCCTCAAATGAGTTTGAGTACAGGTAACTCAGCCACTACGGTAGGTTGGTAGAGTAGGAGACAGTAGGGGAAGAGGAGAGCGGAAGTTAGAAAGGGTCGTAGTCTCCGAAAAGGTTACTCAGTCAAGAAGTGTAGTCCACTGGTTTCATAACCTCAAAATCGAAGTCGTAGTTCGGAATGTTACTTATAAGTCCTGTGTAAAGGAAATCCTACCTAAACAACCTAGAGGAACGTCAGCTTCCCTGAGTGTTCGTAGAAGAGGTTGTGGTTCAAGTTTTCGTAGTTAGGGAGACTCGAGTCGAAAGAAATATCACGTTGAGAGTGTAGGTATGTACTGATGACCTTTTTGGTATCGAAACTGATCTACCTGGAAACAACCGTTTCATTACAGAGACGAAAAATTATACAACATATACAACCAGTATTGAAAAGAAGGTTCCTCGTTCGTAGAAAATCAAAGTACCGATGTCAGTGGTAGATGTCACTAAAACCTCGGGGGGTTTTATTTCAGACAGTGACAAAGGTGACAAAGGGGTAGATAAAGGGTACTTCACTACCCTGCTCTATGGTACTAGAATCAAAAGAATTATAACTCAAAATTCGGTTGAAAAAGTGAGAGGAGAAAGTGGAAGTAGTTCTCCGAGAAATCAAAAAGAATCGAAAGACGGTATTCCCACCACAGTAGACGTATAGACTCCAACAACTATAAAGAGGACCGTTAGAACTAAGGTCGAACACGAAGTAGGTCAGGTCGCAATGAGTACTACATGAGACGTATATTCAATTTATACGTCCCATTGTTATATGTCGGAACTGAATGAGAAAAGGGATAAACCTTGGTCAGAGAACAAAGTACAGGTCGAGATTGCCAACGAAGGACTGGACGTATGTCTAAAGAGTTCTCCTTCCAGTCCACCAGACCATAAGGGTAGAGAACTTCTTAAAAGGTCTCAAACAACACCAGATGTATCAGTTTCCGAAACCGTATCAGTTATTTTGTCTTCATCTACAAAAGACCTTAAGAAAACGAAAATGTTACTGGGTTGCCTACAACCGTTCAACTAGAGACCAAGAAGACGAAAAAGATTTAGATCGAACTTGTAGACCTTCAAGTAACAAGTGCATAACGACTTCGGACCGAACCTCTTAAAACTCGTAATGAAACGATCACACACTCTACTCACGTTAACACGTCATCAAACTCGTAAGAAAACGTAACGGAAAGAAACCCTAACCTTACTTGTGACTGGAAAAGGTCAGGAAACCGGTGACGACTCAAAAGGTTTAAACGACCGTATAACTCACGTCGTGAAAGTCCTAAACTTTATCGAGTTGACCTTAAGGTAGGGGAGGTGATCGAAACAAGCATCACTATATATACAACTATATGTTATAAACAAAAAAGAGAAAAATGAATGAAGTGAGACACATCATTCGAGATCCAAGTAGGTGGAGTAGTATTGACTGAGTTTACTCAAGTAAAAAGGCCGACTCAAAAAAAAAGGAACCTATATACATGGTCTCACAGAAATAAGTAAGTAGACAACTACCTGTAGACCCAAAGAAGGTACAGGATCGATAACATTTATCACGACGTTACTTGTAATCCCATGTGCACAGTAAGATCTTGTTCCTCTTGTCATTTTATAACATCACAGATATTATGTGTACTTTCATTTTATATACTGTTATGATCATATTAACCATCCTCCCTCTTGTCAACATTCTAAAAATGTTGTACGTTTTTTATTTTATTGATGTTTTTCAATTGTTACGGATAATACTTTACATCTAGTTGTTAACTGTCTACTTCGTTTTTGTCTATCAATTATTCTTATGTCACTTCTGTTTTACTTTAATATTTTTATTGAGTTAAGTTTTTACCGTCCTTTTCTCCTTTTTTCACTACCATGTGATCTGTACTTTCTTGTTCAATTGTCTAAATTCGGTTTGAGATAGTTATCATGTAAACCACATTTTCCAGATTTGTGAGTTAAGTTCCCACCTCCACTGGTTTAGTCTAAATTTCTTCCGGTTAAGACGAAATAACTGATACGGTTTCGGAAACTGACACACCTAGTGTTCTTTGACACCTTTTAAGAAGTTCTGTACCCTTATGGACTGGTGGATTGGACGGAGAACTCTTTGGATATACGTCCAGTCCTTCGTTGTCAATTTTGACCTGTATTTTGTTGTCTGACCAAGGTTTATCCTTTCGCTCATGCAGTTCCGACATATAACAGTGGGACGAATAAATTGAATATACGTCTCATGTAGTATTCTTTACGACCTGACCTTCTTTGTGTTTGACCTTAGTTCTAACGACCCTCTTTATAGTCATTGGAGTCTATACGTCTACTGTGGTGGGAATACCGTCTTTCACTTCTCTTTGATTTTTCGGAGAACAACTTTCACTTTCTCCTCTCACTTTTTCAACCGAATTTCGAGTTGTAAGTCTTTTGCTTCTAGTACCGTAGACCAGGGTAGTGAAGTACCCTTTATCTACCCCTTTGTCACCTTTGTCACAGTCTAAATAAAAAAACCCGAGGTTTTAGTGACGTCTACCACTAACGTCGGTACTTTATATTTCTGCGAATGACGAACCTTCTTTTCAATACTGGTTGGATCTATCATATAAGTTTTCGTCTCTGTAATAAAACGTCTGATTCCAGGCAGATCAGTTCCGATACCCAAAAGGACACCAGTACATACCTACACTCTCAACCTGACACTTCTTCCGACTCTCGGCTTCTTAACTACGCAAACTTGACACCACAACCTCTTCTGAGAACCCTCAGGGAACCTGACGTTCCTCTAGGTTGGTTAGGTAAGGTTTCCTTTAGTTGGGATCCTAAAGAAACCTTCCTTACTACGATTTCGACTTCGAGGTCATGAAACCGGTGAAGTCCGCTTCTCAACTGAGTAACCTTTTCTGAGACTACGATCCTCCCTAACCCCCGTCCTCCTCTTCCCCTACTGGGTCCTACTCTACCGACCTACCGTAGTGCCTGAGCTACCAGTAGTCAGACTCACTTGAGGTCCTCTACCACTACCTGTCCCTCCGGACCGTACGACGCTAAGTACCCCAGCGTTTCTCAGTCTGTGCTGACTCACTGACTTGACTTGACTTGACTTTCATATACCATGAAATTTTTTAAATGGAATTTATATGGTTTTATCCGAATTTTATATTCCTAATTTGANCAACTGAGTAACCTTTTCTGAGACTACGATCCTCCCTAACCCCCGTCCTCCTCTTCCCCTACTGGGTCCTACTCTACCGACCTACCGTAGTGCCTGAGCTACCAGTAGTCAGACTCACTTGAGGTCCTCTACCACTACCTGTCCCTCCGGACCGTACGACGCTAAGTACCCCAGCGTTTCTCAGTCTGTGCTGACTCACTGACTTGACTTGACTTGACTTTCATATACCATGAAATTTTTTAAATGGAATTTATATGGTTTTATCCGAATTTTATATTCCTAATTTGATATAGGAAACGTTGTGACTTCTCTTTATCCATAATTGTCTCTGTTTTTTTAGTGTCCCACTTTTTTAAGTTAATTTAGTCTTTCCACGTTGATAGACTTATTAGGATCTTTGTCCTAGACTTCGTGGAGTACTGTCAATAAGTTTCATGTACTTCTTTTTCCAGTATCTTGTCCTTCCTTTTTGTCTTTATAGATGTTAATGTCAGCTTCTAAAAGTTGTGAGGAGTGAGTCATTATCTCTCCTGTGTATCTGTTTTTTGTTTGTTTTTGGATGTCACTTTACTTCGAAAATGAATTAACACTTTTTAACAGAAACAATGAAAATCAGTTGTAACCACCATCAGTACCTTTAGAGTCGTTCACTTCTTTTTCTTTCCTTTTTTGTATGACTATCATCTTTATACATATATTTTAAAAGAAGTAAGGGTCGAGTGTACTGATAGGTATATCATATGTAAATGAAAGTTTTCGACGATTTTTGTTCTTCACCACTCTTTCAGTATTCTATGTTTCGGTTACATTTTTTTAATCAACTTAAAGATATATCAACTTTACTTATTAACCTTTACTATTAATTTTTTTATGATATGGTACATACTATCGTTGTTTTATATACTGTAATAGTAATTAATTTTTTTGTACGTTATACACATATTGTTTTTACCGATTCGTAAAGACCAATTATTTTCATCTAGTAACAAACTTTATGATTTATAACGATTATGCAACGAAGGAAGGTTTGACTGGATCTCTAGGTTACGTTATAAGGAGTTTAAGTTTATTTTTGAAATTACCCTTAAATGTTCAAATAAGTTTTTAAATATACTTTTATAGTTTATAAATCTTATGAGGTATATTACACCTATTTCTTCTTTTTCAGACCAGTGAATGTGACGGATTCAATTTATGAATATTTCGAGGTAACGATTTCTGTTACGTCGATGATAACGACGATGATTCAGCGGAGTCAGCACAGGCTGAGACACGCTGGGGTATCTGCCGTCGGGTAGACCGAGGTGACAGGGACCCTAAGAGGGCCGTTCTTGTGACCTCACCCAACGGTAAAGGAAGAGGTTACGTACACTCACTTTTCACTTTCACTTCAGTGAGTCAGTACAGGCTGAGAAGAGCTGGGGTACCTGATGTCGGATGGTCCGAGGAGGTAGGTACCCTAAAAGGTCCGTTCTCACGACCTCACCCCACTGTAACGGGAGCTTCATGACCGTATTCTTGTTAGTATGTCTAGTTACTTTGTCTATGCTCAGGTCTTCATCTCAATATGGATTGAACAATCAATTGAAATCCGTGATTCTATTAAGTTGTCCTTTTCCTATTAGATAAGTTGTCACACCTACGCTTATATATATATATATATATATATATATCTCTCTCTCTCTCTCTCTCTCTCTCTCTTCGTTACTTGAAACTGTTATATTTTTTAAGNTATATATATATATATATATATATATATATATATATATATATATCTCTCTCTCTCTCTCTCTCTCTCTCTCTCTCTCTCTTCGTCACTTGAAACTGTTATATTTTTTAAGTCATAATCCTTGGTACCTGAACTCACATTCTTGGTTTTGATACTTATTGAAGATCTTCTTTTGTATTCTCTTTGAAACACTAGGACCCACCCAATTACTAAAAGATCTGTCTTATATTTTTCGTACTTTATGTTCTCCTTTTCTTTTGACCTGTTGAAGTTAACTTACTATTAATTTCTTAAGATGAGAAGTTTTTTGTGAGAATTCTTTTATTTTCGGGTGTTTGATCCTTTTTATAAAAGTTTTGTGTAAGACTATTTCTTGAAAGCATGTCTCAAATATTCCTTTAAAATGTTGAGTTATTGTGTTAGTTGGGTATTATACCTATTTTTGAAACTTGGTTTTAAAATAGGTTCTTCTATGTACTCAACCATATCACGTAATTTTTTTACAAGTTGTAGTAATCAGTAAAACAACAACAAGTCGGCGAATCAGTACAGACTGAGAAACGTTGGGGTACCTGACGTCGTACGATCCGAAGGGACAGGTCGTGGTTGAGGACCTCGAACGAGTTTCAATACAGGTAACTCAGTTATTACGGTAGGTTGGTTGAATAGGATATAGTAGGGGAAGAGAAGGACGAAAGTCAGAAAGGGTCGTAGTCCCAGAAAAGGTCACTCAACCGTGAAGTGTAGTCCATCAGTTTCTTGACCTCACAGTCGAGGTCGTAGTCAGAAAGGTTTCTTATACATCCCAACTAAAGGAAATCCTAACGGACCAAACTAGAGAACGACAGAAGTTCAAACTTTCGTAGTCAAAAAAGCCACGAGTCGGAAGAAATACCAGGTTGAGAGTGTAGGTATGTACTGATGACCTTTTTGGTATCGAGACTGATATACCTCAAAACAGTCGTTTTATTACAGAGACGAAAAATTATGTGACAGTAGCCTCTCCCGTTACCGTGGGGTGAGGTCATGAGTACGGATCTTTTAGGATACCGACCTCCTCGGACCACCCGACGTCAGTCACCCCAGCGCTTCTCAACCTGTACTGACTCACTGAAGTGAAAGTGAAAAGTGAAAGTACGTAACCTCTTCCTTTACCGTTGGGTGAGGTCACAAGAACGGAACTCTTAGGGTCCCTGACCCCTCGGACCATCCTCCGGCAGATACCCCAGCGTGTCTCAACCTGTACTGACTTCGTTGAATCGTCGTCGTCGTCGATCCAAACAGTATCGAAAAGAAACTTCCTCGTTCCTAGAAAATTAAAGTACCGACGTCAGTTGTAGACGTCACTAAAACCTCCGGTTTTGTTATTTCAGACAGTGATAAAGGTAACAAAAGGGTAGACAAACGGTACTCCAATACCCCGACCTGTGGTACTAGAAGTAAAAAACTTACAAGTCAAAATTGTGTGAAAAAGTGAGAAGAGAAAATGGACGCAGTTCTCCGAGAAATCAAGGAGAAGTGAAAGATGGTATTCCCACCACAGTAGACTTATAGACTCCACTAACTATAAAGAGGACCGTTGGAAGTAAGGTCGAACAAGAAGTAGGTCGGGTCGCAAAACGTACTATATGAGACGTATGTTCAATTTATTAGTCCCACTATATATTTTGAGACTACATGACGAAAGGATTAAACCTTGGTCAGGCAACAAGGTACAAACGAAGATTGAGAACGAAGAACTAGACGTATGTACAAAGTGTCCTCCGTCCATTTCGCCAGACGATAAGGGTAGTGAAATTTGTTAAATTTCACCGTTTATCTATAGTATGCACGTAATCTGATTAATTTTAAATATTGTTTTTCTGGTATACATGGTTTTCAACTTCTTCAACACCCGGTTGACCTTGAGACTTCATAATGACGACTCTCTCGTTCTATATTTTACTATGTTGTAGAATCTTTTATCAACCTATCAAAGAATAATTCAATTTGTGTGTGTATTTCAGGTCGTCTAGGTAAAGATCTATAAAGGGTTTCTATTTAATTACACCTTTTCCCAAAAATCATCAAAATACGTACTATCAGTTTAAAAACTTCGTTGAGTCAATAGACCGTTAACAAATTACCATTAGTTTAACATTACACTGGTACCTTACCTTATGGAGAGTTTATCTTTTTATGTACTTATACTTTGTTGTACTCAATTATAACTTTAATGATTCGATTCACTTTTTTTCATTCAGTGTTTTTTGAAATATAACATACTAAATGAAATAAATTTTTTAATTTCCCTTTTGATTCTCTTTTCTTTTTAGTATCCACTAACAATTCCCTGCCCACCTCGTCCTCTCCTGACTGACTTTTCGACACAATCCCTTTAAACCCCCGACTACTTTTACGACATATAGAACTGGTACCACCACCCATGTATCAATATGTGTCATTGAATATGAGTAACTTAAAGAGTTGACTTTTCTCACTTAGATTAAAATACATTTCATATGGAGTATTTTTAATCTTATTAAGTGTAATTTTAATTTATAAAAGTTAGGAGTTAAGTTAATAGATAATTATAAACGGGGCGTAAGACCTTATCGTTTTTAAACGTATTCGATTCTTTGTTGATGCGAGAAACCCGTACGAAAGGTTAAACGGTATCAGGGGTTATTCAGGATAAAAAAGGGTTTGACTCCTACATACAGTCTTGTAGATACATAAAAAGTTTTCACTTTGTTTACTTTCTATTGGACTCTACCGAAACTCAAAAGAAATAACTTTATTTGGGGTGAGTATATACCAATTAGACATGGACAAAGTAAGTAACCAAATATGAAAGACAAATCGAGAGTACCCACGACTGGGGTAGTATCTTATTTATTATCTCGTTCTGTACATCGAATAATTGACATAAAGTAGAAAGAGATTTTCTGAGGTAGACTAGTAGAAGTCTATGTAGAAATTACAACAAGTATAGACAGAACGTTCTTCTTTTTCGATGACAAATTAGGACTCAACTAGAAAGGATATGTATTTTTCCCGAAACCACCGGACCTACCATCTCATAGAAGACGTTACGGTCCCCTGGACCCAAACTAGGGACCCAACTCTTCTAGGGGACCTCTTCACTTACCGATGGGTGAGGTCATAAAAACAGACCTCTCAAGGTACCTGTCTCTCCTAGTACCGTCCGATATCAGGTACCCCAACGTTTCTCAGTCTGTACTGACTGAAAGGGAGTACACGTATTTTTCGAGAGACCTTCAGTTTGATTAAGTAATACTAATAAGTCTGAACTTCGAGAAAGTTCTATAAGACTCAGAGATGGTTGAAAAACGAGAAGAGGTAAGGTCAGGTGTCCGTATCATTTATTCAAAAACAAATAATCTAGGATATCTAAGAATGAAAGATACATAAACGGAGGAAAAGACATACTACTCCAATAACTTTAGTCCCTTGATGTAAAAGTAGATAGAAACATTCCATCCTGGGTCATCTTATTGACCGTATATCATTATAACTCGTCTTTACCATACCTGGATTGTCTTCGTTTTCTATAATTCTTCTCCACCGTTTTTACTGGGTCTATTGGTGTTACCACACTAGTGACCTGATCTCGGTCTAAAGGACCTTACATTTCAGTTCACCCGGAATATAGTGATGCTTGTTTCGATCACCTCTACTACCTTAAGGTCATCTCGATAAAGTTTAGGATTTTCTACTACGACACTTTCACGACGTGAGTTATACGGTCGTTTAAACCTTTTGAGTCGTCACCGGTGTCCTGACCTTTTCCCTAAGGTCCACGTCAAAGGTAGGGTTAGGGTTTCTTTCCGTTACGGTTTCTTACGAGTTTGATGACGTGTTAAGGTAAGTAGAGTGTACGATCGTTTCATTACGAGTTTTAAGAGGTTTGGTCAAAAGTTGTCATACACTTGGTACTTGAAGGTCTACCAATTCAACCTAAATCTTTTGTGTCTCTTTGGTCCCTAGTCTAACGGTCGTAGACGACCTTTTAACTTTTTCGTTCTCCTGAGGTCTTTTTGTGGATAAAGACGGAATAACTGATGTGTTTTTGAAAACTAACACACCTAGCGTTGTTTAACACCTTTTAAGACTTTCTCTACCTTCATGGTCTGGTGAATGGATGGAAGATTCTTTATATATACGTCCAGTTCTTCATTGTCAATCTTGACCTGTACCTTGTTGTCTAGCCAAGGTTTATCCTTTTCCTCATGCAGTTCCGACATATAACAGTGGGACGAATAAATTGAAGATACGTCTCATGTAGTACTCTTTGCGACCCGACCTTCTTTGTGTTCGACCTTAGTTCTAACGGTCCTCTTTATAGTTATTGGAGTCTATACGTCTACTGTGGTGGGAATACCATCTTTCGTTTCTTCTTGATTTCTCGGAGAACTACTTTCACTTTCTCTTTTCACTTTTTTAACCGGATTTTGTGTTGTAAGTCTTTTGATTCCAGTAACGTAGACCAGGGTAGTGAAGTACCCTTTATCTACCCCTTTGTCACCTTTGTCACTGTCTAAAATAAAAAACCCGAGGTTTTAGTGACGTCAACCACTAACGTCGGTACTTTAATTTTCTGTGAACGAGGAACCTTCTTTTCAATACTGGTTGGATCTGTCTTGTAATTTTTCGTCTCTGTAATGAAACGGTTGTTTCCAGTCAGATCAGATTCGATACCAAAAGGTCATCAGTACATACCTATACTCTCAAGCTACTATTTCTTTCGACTCGCAGCTTCTTAACTACCAAAACTTGACACCACAACCTCTTCTGAGAACTCTCAGGGAACCTGACGTTCCTCTAGGTTGGTCAGGTAGGATTTCCTTTAGTAACCTTTCTGACTACGACTTCGACTTTGAGGTTATGAAACCGGTGGACTACGTGTCTTGACTGAGTAAACTTTTCTGGAACTACGACACTTTCTAACTTCCGTCCTCCTCTTACCCTGCTGTCTCCTACTCAACCTACCGTAGTGGTTGAGATACCTGTACTCAAACTCATTCAAGACCTTCAACCACAACCTGTCTCTCCGGACCGCACGACGTTAAGTACCCCAACGTTTCTTAGTCTGTGAACTCCCTGACTTGACTTGACTTATAACTTGTCTTTGTATGAATCCTCTATTTGTAAGAAAGTCCCTATAGAATCGACTAAGTTCATCTTCATGACAGAGTCAATACGACCCGAGAACAGGTATTTAAAAAAATTACTGCATGCCTAGGGAAAACCTGCATGTCTAGGGAAAAAACTAAGACCTGTGAGTCCTAAAGGAATAAATAAACTCTTACCCCTGTGTCGAATGATGAGATACATTTATTATCCATAAAGGTACAAGGAAACTCGGGTTCCTAAAAGTCCCGACAAAAGTTGAGTAGAAACTGATTTATTATCCTTTATAACCGTACGGTACCGGTAAAGTAACTACACCCTGTACCCGAACACACAATCTCAGTTACTCACATACGGTTCGGAAAATATCCTTAGAACACTAAATGTTAGAACGAGAAAAAAAGAGAAAAGAAATGGGCATAAGTAAATGGAAGAAGAGGGGACGTAAAAGGTGGATGGATGATTTTCCTTTTCTTCTTTTAATTTTATACTTTATCCTCTTTCATATACTTTCTCTTGTTTTTTATTAATTTACGTTCTTTTATGACATCCCTCTATCTCAGACCTTTGTCTTTACTATGTAGAAAGTTCCTTTTCACTTTAAGTTTATTTTAACAAAAAATTTTTTGAGGTAGACACTCGTATGTTCAATAAGTCTCCCACCCTCACTTCAGTCTTCATAAACTCAAAAGTTTCAGAATAATAGGTACGTTATTACATGTTTCATTTAATAAAATAATCTATAATAATTTACAGAAGGTTTTAGTAAAGGAGATTTTTACCAAAAGGATGTTTGTTATAATATTCATTATTTTAAAGTTGGATTTTAGATCCGTTTTTGCATCTTCAAGATTTCTATAAGTATCTTGGAGTTGGTAGAAGACAAGATAATTCCTGAAACGTGTAGAAACCTTAACTAAGTCTATTGTCAAATCGTGGTAGACACACGGTGAATGTCATCTTTTTTTTCTTAGAAATTTGGTAAATATAATACTCTAAAAATTTGATAAAAACCTGTTTCATCTTAGTGAAGAGTAAAATCCTTCTTTGAACCGGAATTAGTTGAATACGAGTTTCTTACTCGTTGACACTCTTTTCAAAACGATTTCTATGGTGTTATTTGTGATCACAAACAGTATTCCAATTACGTGTTTTTACGTCCAATAGACTAATTCAGATATTTGGAATTTTTATACGATCTCACTAATAATTGTAACCATTAGTTATCTTTGATTAAGTGTCTAAATGAGATATCCTGTAATTCATAAACTAACGAAAGTTCACCAATATTACTAAGTTTCTGTACTGTACGGTTCATCTTTAATATCCGGTAAGTTGCGTCTCTTTAATTCTTATTTCGTTATTGGACTGAATAATTTGTTTTATTAACTTCTCACCTTATGTCAGACTTGACACCTAACAATGACAAAACTTATAAAATATAAATATTATATAAATCGTATTGGTCATTATACAGAAGATAGAAGAATTTGAATATTCGTCTACTAAAAACAATTACTCTATGTTTGGTAGTGTCGGTGTATGTGTATCTAATTAAGAAATTAGTTTATCATAAATAACTTTTCCATTAAGATGTATAAATTATTATAGTCTAGTGATAATGTAACACATCATGTATCTTTATATTCATTAAGTGTATTCATTGAAATTAATTAAAATAAATACGTATCAAGTATGTTTTAGATTTTAAAAAGGAAAGTAAACCGATCAAAATGTCGACGACGACGACGATTCGGCGAAGTCAGAACACACTGAGACACTCTGGGGTATCTGCCGTCGGGTGGTCCGAGGAGGCAGGGACCCTAAGAGGTCCGTTCTTGTGACCTCACCCAACGGTAAAGGAAGAGGTTACGTACTTTTACTTTCACTTCAGAGAGTCAGCACAAGCTGGGAGTCGTTGGGGTCACAAGAACGGACTTCTTAGGGTCCCCGTCGCCTCGGACCACCCGACGGAAGATACCCCAGCGTGTCTCAGCCTGTGCTGACTTCGCTGAATCGTCGTCGTCGTCGTCGTCGTCGTCGTACATATATACGGGGTAGGGAGAAGTTGGAGGGAGGGTGGAGGGAGGAGTAGGGTGGAGAGATCTAACAATTTTTCGGAGTCAACACAAGGGACTCAGTGTCTCGTTTAAGGGTAACCGATAGATAAAATGTATACCATTACATTCAAAGGTACAATGCCAGAGGTATGTAGGGTGTGAGAGGAAGGAGGGATAGGAGGTACAGGTATTTCAAGAGAAACTAACCCAGAGGTGACGATGGACCGTTTATTAAAGTAGTCATTGTAGAAAGATCTAAGGTATACATACACAAGTCAAGTCAAGTCAAGTCAAGTCAACGAGTCAGCACAGGCTGAGAAACACTGGGATACTTGACGTCATACGGTCCGAAGGGACAGATAGTAGTAAGGACCTTAAATGGGTTTGGGTACAGGTAGCTCGACCTCTACGGTAGGTCTCTAGAGTAGGAGACAGTAGGGGAAAAGGAGGACGGGAGTTAGAAAGGGTCGTAGTCCCAGAAAAGGTTATTCAGTTGAGAAGTGTACTCCACCGGTTTCATAACCTGAAAGTCGAAGTCGTAGTCAGGAAGGTTTCTTGTGGGTCCTGACTACAAGAAATCCTACCTGACCAACCTAGAGGAACGTCAGGTTCTCTGAGAGTTCTCGGAAGAGGTTGTGGTGTCAAGTTTTGGTAGTTAAGAAACCATGAGTCGATAGAAGTGTCAAGTTGAGAGTGTAGGTATGTACTGGTGTCCTTTTTGGTATCGGAACTGATCTGCCTGGAAACGACCGTTTCATTACAGAGACCAAAACTTATACGACAAATCCAACCAGTATTGAAAGGAAGGTTCCTCATTCGCAGAAAATTGAAGTACCGACGTTAAGGGTGGACGTCACTAAAACCTCGGGGGGTTTTATTACAGACTGTGACAAAGGTGACAAAGGGGTAGATAAAGGGTACTTCACTACCCTGGTCTACGGTACTAGAAGCAAAAGACTTACAACTCGAAATCCGGTTGAAAAAGTGAGAGGTGAAAGTGAAAGTAGTTCTCCGAGAAATCAAGGAGAAGTGAAAGACGGTATTCCCACCACAGTAGACGTATAGACTCCAATAACTATAAAGAGGACCGTTAGAACTAAGGTCGAACACGAAGAAGGTCGGGTCACGAAGAGTACTACATGAGACGTATCTTCAATTTATTCGTCCCNTGAAAGACGGTATTCCCACCACAGTAGACGTATAGACTCCAATAACTATAAAGAGGACCGTTAGAACTAAGGTCGGACACGAAGAAGGTCGGGTCACGAAGAGTACTACATGAGACGTATCTTCAATTTATTCGTCCCACTGTTATATGTCAGAACCGTACGAGGAAAAGGATAAACCTTGGTCAGACAACAAGGTACAGGTCAAGATTAACAACGAAGGACTGGACGTATGTCTAAAGAGTTCTCCGTCCAGTCCACCAGACCATCAGGGTAGAGAAAGTCTTAAAAGGTGTCGAAGAACACTAGGTGTGTCAGTTTCCGAAACCGTATCAGTTATTTCGTCTTTATCTACAAAAAAGACCTTGAGAGAACGAAAAAGTTGTAGGTCTCCTACAACCGCTAAACTAGAGACCAAGGAGACGGAAAAGATTTTGGTCGAACTTGTAGACCTTCAAGTGTCAAGTGCACAACGACTTCGGACCGAACCTCTTAAAACTCGTAATGAAATGATCTCACACTTTACTCACGTAAACACGTCATCAAACTCGTAAGAAACGGTAACGGAAAGAAACCCTAACCCTACTTTTGACTGGAAAAGGTCAGGACACCGGTGACGACTCAAAAGATTTAAACGACCGTATAACTCACGTCGTGAAAGTGTCGTAGTAGAAAGTCCTAAACTTTATTGTTGACCTTAAGGCAGTGGAGGTGAACGAAACAAGCATCACTACGAAAGATTCCGGGTGAACTGAAATGTAAAGTCCTACAGACCGAGATCCATTTACTAGTGTGAAAACACTAATAGACCGAGCACTTCTAGAAAAAACATATCAAGAAGAGACATAAGGACGGTGGAGAAGAATCATATATGATAAACGAAAAGAGAAAGACTGAATGAAGTGAGACATATTATCCGAGATCCAAGTAGGTTGTGTCATATTGACCGAGTTTATACAAGAAAAATACCAACTCATTATAAGGTAACAGGGACCTCATCCTTTACCATTGGATGAGGTCATAAGAACGGACCTTTTAAGGTCCCTGTCTCCTCTGAACACCCGGTGTCAGGAACCCCAACTCTTCTCACGCTACACTGACTTATCGACTCGTACTATCAGGTAGTATATATACATAGTGTCGAAGAAATAGGTAAGTAGACACCTACCTGGAGATCCAACGAAGGTACAAGATCGATAATATTCATCACGACGTTACTTGTAACCCCATATATACAGAAAAAGTTAAAAGGAAAGGAGTCCAATATTCGGATCATCACCATAACGACCCAATATACCACCAAAATAACGACAAAAAAATTTCCTGAAAGACATGACAGAAGTTATCACTGACATAGTTAAACGTAAGAGTGGTTGTCGTGTCCAAGTCAAGTCAAGTCAGAGAGTCAGTACAGACTGAGAAACACTGGGGTACCTGACGTCGTACGGTTCGAAGGAACAGGTTGTTACGTTCTCCCGAAGGAAAAGAGGTATGGGAGACGTCGTAAATAATAAACATCTGAAAAACTACTACCGGTAATACTGACCACACTCCACTATAGAAGAACATCAAAACTAAACGTAAAGACATTATTATTCGTTATAACTAGTAGAAAAGTACACAATCGGTTTTTCAATCCTAAGGAATAACGTTTGTGACAAGGATAGGGGAACATGACCTACAACCTATGTGTTAGATTTGGAATCCCCTTCGAACGTAAATACAGTAAGTAAAGAACTCCTCCTCACGACTGACCTAGTACCGATTCTTCTGTGACCGGAACCAAGACCCTCAACTATAAGTACACAATTTTTCTTTATCGGAAACAGAGGATAACAATAGAAACACAGAAAGAGAGAAACTCAAATTAAAAGTAAAAACTTAGTAAACAGAAATTAAAAACTTCGTGAATAGAAATTATATAGGTCACATAACACTACCCGAAAACTCGCCCTACAAATGTTTCATCTATGGTCTTTTTCTTATTTTTCTTTCTCATTTAACAGGACCTATTTCGTTCGAAAAAAACAAACCCCCATTTAGACAGAAGAACCTAGCATAATATACTAACAACAAAAAAATAAATCAGCAGTTTAGTACAGACTGAGAAATTACTGGGGTACCCGACATCGGGTGGTCCGAAGGGTCGGGTACCTTAAAAGGTCTTTTCTTTTGACCTCACCCACGGTAAAGGAAGAGGTCTCCTAGAAGTACTGGGTTCCTAACTTGGGTATAGAGGATATGACGTCCACCTAAGAAATGGTGGTTCGGTCAACCGAGTTGGATTAAAGATTACACGTTTATGTAATACAAACTTAATCGTTGTGTTACAACATCACTATTTCTATCCCGTAAAAGGACCTGAAAAGGAAAAATAGATAGGGAAGTCCTCAATAAAAATACTGGTGGTTTATACCTAGTCAAACTTTAAAACTTAAAAGAAGGAATAACTTCTGTCTAGATTGGAACTATAAAGAAAAACGAGACAGACATACTAGAAAGGTGATTGACGTTCAAGGAACTTGTTAAAGAAATACAAAGGGTATCCCCTACACATTATCCACACCTTCGTGAACTCTGTTCTGTCGTCTTTGACCAGGATCTTTACCCTTGATGTACAGATGCCATTACTGTAGTACCAATAAAATGATTATTGTTACTTTGGTCAAAGTGGTCAAGACTACTTTACTATTCTTCACCGTTGTAAATCGTATCCCAGACTCAAGGATAATAGACAAAATGAATTTGTTTCGGAACTCTCTTTCGTTCCCACTCCGTTTTTCCTTCAATTTTTCTCTCTCCTCCTCTATCTTACTCCGTAAAACCTCGTCCTGAGTCTATGGTATTTTTATGACTTTCACTAAAAGAAATCCAGTAGGAATCCAATAACACAAAAAGACATAGTCCCTATTTAGGGACAGAAGGAACAAAAGGGAGAGATGGATTGTTTTAGAATGAGAAATGTGACGACAAGGAAGATGAATCTTTAAGAAGTAAAAAAAGAACAAATAAATAAAAAATAAGAACTTCCAACATTAGGTGACAACTATACCATGGGAGTTTACCTAAACGGAGTAGAAAGAAACTTGTAAATGTCATAAACGAATATTACTAGAAATTCATTAATGGTGTAATAGAAGTTAAGAACAATAAGTACAAGTATTGTATAAGAAAAAAAAATCAAATTCTTAGTATTAAGAGTTATAAAAAGAGTCACGAACTGTAATCATTCAATAGTTATTTAAACTACTTATCTGACTACTTATTTTCTCCTTACTTACCAAGAGACTTGGAATTATGTGTCGAACCACATTTACTCAAATTCGGTTTTACATTCACTACTATAAACTAGCGGGCATGAATAACAGAAAATCCTTCGATCCATTTTTGTTTTTTCGGTAACTTACAGGTTTCTCGTTTATCCTACTGATTCGTTCTTTTGTATGGGGTTTTACCTTACAAATTCGTTTATACACTCTCGGACCATCGTTATCGTATACAGTAAGGGACGAAATCTCAGTTCTTAACTAGGAATAAATAGAAAAAAAAAAAAAGGTCAGGAATTGTGTCACGGACCGTATCTATTAATCACTTGTAAATAAAGAACTAATGAATATCGATTATACATAACTTGGGAATGATAATTATATTTGGGCTTTGATACGGTTCACTAATACAGTTATTATACGACGACGATTCAGCGAAGTCAACACAGGCTGAGACACGCTGGGGTATCTGTCGTCGGGTGGTCCGAGGGGACAGGGACCCTAAGAGGTCCGTTCTTGAGACTTCACCCAACAGTAAAGGAAGAGGTTACGTACTTTCATTTTTCACTTTCACTTCAATGAGTCAACACAGGTTGAGAATCGGTGGGGTACCTGACGTCGGGTGGTCCAAGAAGGTAGGTACCCTAAAAGGTCCGTTCTCATGACCTCACCCCACGGTAACGGAAGAGACCAGTTATTATACTTCAGAATAATAATAGAAATAAAATATCTACTTTTTTGACTCTGAACTTCTTAAAATCTTTATACGACTTCGGTGTGTCATTCTAATCTGTGTTTTAAATTAACGTCTCTAGACAGATATAACTTTTGAATTTGACTGTTGAAACTCCTAAATTATAATTATTATATAGAAGTTTAACCGTTGTAGTTTAACTGTTGTAAGTAACCCAGTATCTTTTTCGTTCCTATAAGGTCTGTTTTGTACATGAAAATGAAGTAACTGATACGATTTCGAAAACTAACACACCTAGTGTTGTTTTACACCTTTTAAGAAGTACTCTACACTCATGGTCTGGTGGATTGACGGAGAACTCTTTGGACTTACGTCCAGTTCTTCGTTGGTTTTACCTGTACCTTGTTGTCTGACCCAGTTTTAGCCCTCTCCTCATGTAGTTCCGACTCATAAGAGTGGGACGAATAAGTTGACTATACACCTCATGTAGTATGTTTTACGGTTCGACCCATTTTGAGTTGGACCTTAGTTCTAAAGACCCTCTTTATAGTTATTGGAGTCCATACTTCTACTGTGGTGGGATCACTATCTTTAACTTCTCCTTGATTTTTCGGAGAACTACTTTCATTTTCTCCTCTCACTTTTTTGACCAAATTTTGTTGTAAGTCTTTTGATTCTAGTACCGTAGAGCGGGGTAGTGAAGTACCGTTTATCTACCTCTTTGTTACCTTTGTCACCGTCTGAAACAAAACCCCCCGAGTTTTTAGTGACGTCTACCACTGACGTCAGTACTTTAATTTTCTGCGAATGAGGAACCTTCTTTTCGATACTGTTTGGATCTGTAGTATAATTTTTCGCTCTGTTGTGTAACGGATGTTTCCGGGTATATCAATTTGGATACAAAAAAGTACATCAGTACATGTCCATACACTCAACTTGGTGTTTCTTCCGAGTCACGACTTCTTAACTACGAAAGTTTGACACCACGACCTCTTCTGAGAATTCTGAGGGAACCTGACGTTCCTCTAGGTTGGTCAGGTAGGATTTCTTTTAGTTGGGACTTATAAGTAACCTTCCTGACTACGACTCCGATTTCGAGGTTATGAAACCTCGAGAAACCACCCTTTTCGACTAAGTAACCTTTTCTGGGGTTACGACCCTTTCTAACTTCTATCCTCCATTTCCCCTACTGTCTCCTACTCTACCAACCCACTGTAGTGACTAAGTTACCTGTACTCAAACCTGTTTGAGACCCTCTGTCACTTTATGTCCCTCGGACCGTACGACGCCAGGTACCCACCGTTTGTCAGCTTGTATTGACTCGATGGTTTGTTGTTGTTATATTTAAGTTCAAATAAAAATGAACTCATTCTCTTTGTTTAAAATACTTTCTTATAAACTCAAGATGTTCCAGAATAAGTCAGAATAGGATCTCTATCCGTTACGTACTACTTCTATACGAATGTTTAATTTCTTTAGTTCCCCGGTCAGAAATCCGATCTTTGGTGTAAAATAAGTTAACATATAATATTGGTACGGTGAGATGTATTAGATAAATAGAGTACTCCTCTTTCTAAATCCCGCGTAACTTTCGAACGAAAAAATTTACCGAAGACCCTTAAAGAATGGGACTTAAATAAATAGATAAAAAATGAAAAATAAAAATGAAATAAAATGAAATGTTATGACATAACCAAAATGGTATATAACTGTACTTAGGTGGTGCCCACATGTACTCAAGGGTTAGGACTTGGGGGGAGGGTGGAGCATGGGGTATAGTAGAGAGACCTAGTAGGGACACGTGGTCGGGGTTCGTAGGACATAGGACATAACTTGTATCTGACCGCTAAGCAAAGAATGTACTATCATATGTACAAAGTCACGGTAAGAGGATTTAGTAGGGTGGGAGAGGGAGAAGGAGTCTCAGGTTTTCAGGCAAGATATGTAGACACAGAGAAAACGACAGAGCGTATGTCCCATTAGTAATGGTAGAAAGATTTAAGTTATATATACACAATCATATGACATAACTACAAAAAGAAAGACCGAATGAAGTGAGACATATTAAGCGAGGTCAAAGTAGGTAGAGTCTTGCCTAAGTTTACATAAGAAAAATTACCGACTCATTATGAGGTAACACATGTACACAGTGTCGAAAGAATAGGTAAGTAGAAGACTACCTGTGGATCCAACGAAGGTACAGGACCGATAATATTTGTCACGACGTTACTTGTAACCCCATGTACACAGAGAAAGTTAAGACCAAAGGAGTCACACATACGGGTCGTCACCCTAACGACCCAGTATACCGTCAATTTAGTTTCTCCTGTGATTATCTACTTCTTTATATGGTACAAGTACCTAACCTTCTTAGTTATATCACTTTTACTCATATAATGGGACTTAAATTTTTACATTCAAGCAAGAGATATCGTCAAGGGTCACAATAAACTTCTTGATTGTCCCCGATGACTCTAGTAAAGAATTATAGGTCTTAATTTTTATTGTTAAAATCCCACGGTTTCGTTAAGTTACTCCCTTCTCTAAAGAAAAAAGTCATTTACTACGACCTCTTCGACTGATAGATGTACGTTTTATTACTTCAATCTGGGGGACACACGATTCAGCGAAGTCAGCACAGGCTGAGACACACTGAGATACTTGATATCGGGTGGTCCGAGGAGACAGATACCCCTAAGAGGTCCGTTCTAATGACATTCCCCAACGGGACGAGAGGAGGCCCCCTAGAAGGACTGGGTCCCTAGTTTGGACACAGAGACTGTAGATTGGACGGAATCGTCCGTCCAAGAAATGGTGATCGTGGTGGACCCTTCCGCAACCGGGGGAATGAAGTACAGTATACGTTTTAATTAAGTTTTGCCTAAACTATGAATATGTACTCCCGATTTTAATATTTTTTAAAAATCCTTTTTTGTATCTACATTTAAAAGTACTGGACACTAATCGATTAATCAAGAATCGATACTACAGTGTCGGTGTGTGTAGGTTTTTCTTTATTATCTACTTGACTTGTAGTGAATTAAAGTTTTGAAAAGGAGGCTCCTGTGGTACCTCTTTCACTTTTTTGTCGTTCGTCGTACCCTCTTTGAAAAACGTTTAGTAAATAGACTATTCTTTAAACATAGATCTTATATATTTAGTGATAATGTTGAGTTATTTTTTACCGTTTAATGGGTTATTGTACACTTATTACCTAGACTTATCTATCGAGAGATTTCTTCTATGTGTTTACTGGTAATTTGTGTACTTCTCCACGAGTTGTAATAATCGGTAGTCCCTTTACGTTTCATTTTGGTGTTACACTATGGTGAAGTGTGAGTGATGGTACCAATATCAAAATTCTTTCTCTTTATTATTTCACAACGTATCAACATCTCTTTAATCTTGTGAGTTGTGACCATCGACCTTACATTTAACCATATTGGTGATACCTTTTATCAGATCATAGAGGATTTTACCAATTTATATTCCAATGGTACATTGAGTCGTATAGGATCCTATCTGGGTTCTTACATTTCTATACACAAATGTTTATAAAATATATGTATATACATATATTACTACAAATATAGTAGTAATAAGTATTATGTTTATTCATTTTTACCGGGTTTAGGGGTAGTTATTCACTTATCTACTTACTTTACACTATATCAGTGTGTTTACATCATAAGTCAGTAATTTTCCTTTCTTTATAACTATGTCCGATGTTGTCCCAACTTGTAATTTTTGTATTACACTGGGTCTCCCTACCATACCCCTCCCTCCACCCAAGTCCTAACCCTTGTGCACATATGGGTACCGTCTAAGTACAACTTCACACCGTTTTGGTTATATTATAACATTTCATTTTTTTTCTTTTTTTTTTGTATTATTCACTTTTTTCAGTGAGTGTGTCCTACTGTATAATATACTAATGAAAATTTACTTTACAGGTGTTATCTGTATATATCTCCGTCCTTCATTTAATGACCGACAGATCCTGACATCTCCTACTCCCTGAACCGCACACTACCAATTCCTACACCCTAAAGAAAAGTCTCATTACTTTCGTTAGACTCTAATTAACACCACTGTCTATGTGATGAGACACTTATATGATTTTCGGTGACATAACATGTAAAATTTACTATTTAATATATCTTACACTTAATGTAAAGTTTGGTGTTTTTATTATTATAATCTTAAAATACATTAAAAAGTGGAAGTAAGGGAGTGTTTAAATCTCTCTGTTGGTTATTTCATATATATAATATTATTGGTCGTAGTTTAATTAATATGTCCATTTTTACATCTTATTACTTTAGGTATCCGTCTTCTATTTAGTCAATCGTCTTTACTCAAGTCTTATATCTAATTTCCAGTTGTTACAAAAAGACGTTTCCTAGTCTTTCATTTATAAAATCCGACTTTTTTATGTATATATTGAGAAACAAGTACCTGTTGAGTTTTCGTCACGGTACCTGACATCAAAAGTACGGGAATACCACTAACCTACTCGTCTTTTCTTAAATTTATCCATACTTATATAAGTTGTAATTCCTCTAGTTTGGTCAGTTAGGATTCCCTTTAGTTGACACTTATAAGAAACCTTCCTGACTACGACTTCGACTTCGAGGTTATGAAACCGGTGGATTACACTTCTCAACTCAGTGACCTTGTCTGGTACTACGACCCTTTCTGACTTCCCTTTTTCTCTTGTCTCACCGTCTCCTACTCTATCAATCTTTCGTAGTGACTGAGTTTCCTGTACTTAAACTTGTTTAAGGTCCTCTGTCACCTCCTGAGACATCAGGTAGCCCAGTGTCTCAGTCTGTACTGAATCACTTTCTTGTTATTGTTGTTTTATTTATACGAATTCTTTAATTTTCTTTTATACTTGTACTAATCCTCTTTTTTCCTTTAGTTAATTTTTTTATTCGTTTACCTTGGAGAACTCTACTACTTTTTATCTTACAGACTCCGTTTTTAAAGTAGTCTACTTATATTGATGTATAATGTACGGTTGACTTCTTTTAGAGATTACGATACTTAGTCCTGTGATTCTAGATGGTCTTAACTTCATGTCTCTCCTTTTTACTGGTTGTTTTTACACTTACATTTGAATTACTGGGTAACTTGTAATTATTCGAGAGATCGTGTCTATAGTATGTACATTGTCTTCAGGAACTACCTCATACGTTAGTAAAACTTACTTATTCCATTTTTTTAAAGGATTTAAAACATATTATGTATTTAAATATTAGATTTTTAGATTTACTTTGGTTTTGTTCCGTGTTTACTTATTTTGGTGTAGATCCATGAATTATCAGGTTAATAATTTTTGGTCACTACTTCTCTTTTAGAAACCTCCTTTACTGTACAATGTATAATCTCTGGTTTCTTTTCTTTCAGTTGAGTTAAAGGTAAAGTATATTATGTTCAGTCTTATTTTACCCTACTAAAGTAATTTCAACTTTCTTTTTTTTCAACTAAATCTTAAGATATGGGTCTTTTTTATAGGAAGTTTTTATTTTCATATTTTAGACTCTTTTTTTAAGGACACTTCGGACGTAATTTTATTGAAATTTTCTAAGTAGGTCAATTTCCTTTATAACAAGTGTATTTTTAAGTATTATAGAAGGATGTTCTTCTTTATCACGTTTTTTACCGTTTAAACACCCGTTTAAATTCTCTAATGAAGAATAAAATTCTAAAATAATTTTATGTCAAAAGATTTACTCGTTTACATATTGTCACCTGTTTTCCTATATATTGAATACACCTTTATTTTCATGTCTGGTCTTATTCTGTGTCCTGTCCTTCCGTCTTTTCATATAGTTTCCTTTAACAAGATTATCAGTATGTAATATGTACTAAAGGTATCGTACGATTTCTGTAATAAAGTTTTTTCATATAAATTCACCCGTGTAGTATTTTCTATACTATACCTCTTTCTTAAGATATACTTCCAAAAGAATCAAGGAGACGTCTGTCGTCTTATATGACATTTTTGTAGACCTGGTATGTGCTTAGTAGTATACCACTTTTCGGTTAATCTAAACTAAGACTTTACATACATACTCCTTTTTGGGTTCACTTAACAAGAAAACACTACCTATTGTGATTCGTCTATGAGAACCAAACTTACTTTGTGTCAGACACCTTTTTGTCACGATTTAGACCTACAAAATGTTTACCATTATGTAATAAACTTGGGACTTTTCCTTTAACACTCTTTTAACGAAAAAGAGTGTTAATTGTTTTCACTCCTCTTATATTAAGATGTTTTTACACTACTTACGGTCCTCTTCTTACAGTCTCTTAAGATCTACTGAATAGAACTTAAAAAAAATTTCTTTTATAGTTTACGAAATGTCTTAAAAAAAAATTCTTACTTTTCTTGAGAAAGTGTATAAAAATAGGGTAATACCTCCTTAAACCCTCCAAGAACGTCCAGTTTCATCCTACAAATAGAGTAGTCCTCTACAGATACATAAAGAAACAAGTCAACATTATTCACTATTTTAACCGGAACTCACACACATACGACTCCGGAAATTGAGTTCTTACTTGCTTTTGACTAGAGACTGGTGTGTTTATTCCATAAAGGATTTTTAATATCCTCGTCATAGGAATAAAGTGTATGTATTTGGACTACGAATTATAACGACGATTCATCCGACTGATCGATTACTTACAAATCCCATATAAATGATCTTAAGTCACCGTTCGTAATTCCACATATTTATCGGTGTTAGTATCCGGTGTTTTAACTTGTTTATAAAATTCTGACTCTCCTTAAAATACACTTATTAAAATGGTCGTTTCCTCAATTATCAAACTTTTTCTCTTTAAGTCGTGATCGTTTATTGACCGTTCTCTAACGTACCAATAGAGAAACGGTTTCATCGTCCGAGCCAAAATTTCGAATATATTAGTAAATATAAAATTCGTCACAAAACTCTTTAACTTTCTGTCGAAACCTTGACTGTGAAGAAAGAAGTTTTGTCTTTTGGAAATTTTTGTGAAAAATGGTACTTCAGTCCTTTCGTACAAGGGATCATATTCTACATTCTTTCAGTGACTAAGAGTCTACGACAACATCCTGGGTCATGGATCATGGTATCAGTGACCTCTCAGGAGTTTCTTATTTTATTTTACAACCGGGAAGTCCCTCCTTGTAGGACCAAACCCCTTTCCGTATCATTTGTTTATGTAGATAAAGTATAATCACGAGACTTCATGACAATCCATTTTATTCGCTTCACTTTTGTATACTTCTGTCTTATCTACCCTGACGACAAGATTATTATCACCAGTCCCTTCCAAAGAGAAAATTATATTGTAAACTTGCTTTGGAACATACTTCATTACATCACTATAAACGGGTAGATATTCATACACTGATTTATCTGTATGTATCCGTCAACAACGAAAAGTCAGTGATTTAGTAAGACTGAGAAACACTGGTGTACTTGACGTCGTGAGGTCCGAAGGGACAGGGGAGTGATGAAGAACTCGAACGAGTTTGAGTACAGGTAACTCAGTCACTACGGTAGGTTGGTAAAGTAGGAGACAATAGGGGAAGAGGAGGACGGAATTCAGAAAGGGTCGTAGTCCAAGAAAAGGTCACTCAGTTGAGAAATATGGTCCGTCGGTTTCATAACCTCGAAGTCGAAGTCGTAGTCAGAAAGGTCACTTATAAGTCCCAACTAAAGGAAATCCTAACTGATCAAACTAGAGGGACTACAGGTTCCCTGAGAGTTCTCAGAAGAGGTCGTAGTGTCAAACTTTAGTAATTAAGAACTCGTAAGTCGGAAGACACACCAGGTTTTGAGTACAGAGGGAGATGTACTGATATCCTTTTCGGTATCGAAACTGATATACCTGAAAACAACTGTTTCACTACAGAGGCGAAAATGACAGATCCAAACAGTATCGAAAAGAAGGTTCCTCGTTCACAGAATTAAAACACTGACGTCAGTGGTAGGTGTCACTAAAACCTCCGGTTCTTTTCTTTTAGACGGTGACAAAGGTAAGACGAGGGGAGAAAGGGGGTAGACGACACTTCACTACTCTGATCTACAGTACTAGAATCAAAAAACTTACGACTTAAAATTCAGTCGAAAAAGTGAGAGGAGAAAGTGAAAGTAGTCCTCCGAGAAATCTAAGAGAATCGAAAGACGGTAATTTCACTATAGTAGACGTATAAACTCCAATAATTATAAAGAAGGTCGTTAGAACTAAGGTCGAGTACTCAGTAGGTCAGACCGTAAAGTGTACGACATGAGACGTATCCTCAATTTGTCCCAGTGTCATATGTCGGAACTATATGAGAAAAGGGTTAAACCTTGGTCAGACAAGGTACAGGCAAAGATTTATAACAAAAAACAGGACTTATGTCTAAAGAGTCCTCTGTCCATTCTATCTCTCTTATCGTTAACGTTTCGTGTACACTATCCTTACACGAACCGTATCAGGTCCTCTTCACTCCTTCTGTTGTGTCGTTACATCGTCCTGTCTCTCTTATTAGTCACAACATCTCTACTTCTGTCTTTATTTGTCTTCGGGTTAGTACATCGAACATTCTTTACTTTGAACCCTTAAATAAGACTTATGGTACTCTACTAAAACCTTTCAAACTCTATTTATTACTATTAGACACGACAAGATTAATCTCGCCAGTCTCTTCCAGAGAGAGAATTACAATGTAAACTTACTTTTAAAGACACTTCATTACGTCACCATAAATGGATAGATATTCATACACCTATTTACCTGTATGTATCTGTCAACAACAAAAATTTAGTGATTTAACATAGACTGAGACGCTGGTATACCTGACGTGGAATGGTCCGAAGGTCAGAAAGTGAAAGAGGGCCTCAAACGAGTCTGAGTACAGGTAACTCAGTCACTACGGTAGGTTGGTCGAGTAGGACACACCGGGGGAAGAGAACAGAAGTTGGAAAGGGTCGTAGTTCCAGAAAAGGTTACTCAGTTTATTATTACCTGAAGGGACCACCGAGTCTACCATTTCTTGGACGACCGTTACACCCTCTGGACCCAAGTTAGGGACCCAACCCTGCTAGGGGACCTCCTCCCGTATCGTAGGTGAGGTCATAAGAACGGACCTCTTAGAGGTACCCGTCTCCTCGGACCACCCGATCTCAAGTACCCCAGTGTTTCTCCGTCTGTACTGACTTACTGATTCGTGTCATGTTACTATTAGACTCGAACGACACTTTAGGTCGTTAAGACCAACGAAACATTCCTTATTCATCATCATCTCATTCGTCCTTACCAGCCTCTTCCGTTGCCGTCTGGTGAAGTCATGAAAACGGACCTTTTAGGGTGCCGTCTCCTCGGACCATCCGACGTCAGGTACCCTAGCGATTCTCAGTCTGTACTGACTCGTTGAAGTCAAAGTAAAAAGTGAAAGTACGTAACCTCTTCCTTTACCGTTGGGTGAGGTCATAAGAACGGACCTCTTAGGCTCCCTGCCCCCTCGGACCACCCGTCGGTAGATACCCCAGCGTGTCTCAGCCTGTGCTGACTTCACTGAATCGTCGTCGTCGTCGTCGTTCGTCCTTACCATTAATATTTCATGATAGTATAGGTTCGGTTTTTTTTTTTTTTTTATCATCACGGAACCTGGTCCCCAATTACCACCATAACTATTTTTTGGTTAATCTAGGACCGCTATTAAACTTCATATTGGTTGTCCTAAGTCATTACCTAGTCTGGACCGGATACTTTCTTTCTCTCCCTTGTACCTTCTGAAGATTTGTCTTTTTACTTTAACACTAAATAATTGTATTCTGTTTAATCCCTTTTCTTTAAATTCCCTCTCCTAAGTTCTCAAACCAAAATCTTTTCGATTAAAAATCTACGGAAAATCTGTAAGTTCTTAATCATAGTTTTTGTCCCAATTTATAATCTGATGGTCTCTGTAAAGTTCCTCTTCAGTCACACCTAAGCACTTGGACTCTCAAGAATCACATTTATGCCCCAAATTTTGGTTCCCTGTTCTACTCCGTTGGTTCTTAAAGAAGCATACTTTTCATCATTACGGTCCTGACTTAAGATTCTGTAAGGCAACAAGTCTCCAACCTTGCATTCTATCTCTGTTCGTTCTTTCGACTCGATTCACTTGGTGCGTCCTCTTGGTTTTCCCAGGTCGCTCACTACGTCAGGTTCTTCTGACCTCATCACTCGACACGGCTCAAGACGACTGTTGATCAGTGACCAACTTATGTAGTGTTATACATTTAGTAGATGTTAAAACGGAAGAGAAGTAACCTGGTATTAATACAGGATGAAACCTTCCTTACTACAATTTCGACTTTGAGGTCCTGAAACCGGTGGAGTACGCTTCTCAACTGAGTAACCTTTTCTGAAACTACGACCCTCCCTAACCCCCGTCCTCCTCTTCCCCTGCTGTCTCCTACTCTACCGACTTACCGTAGTGTCTGAGCTACCTATACTCAGACTCACTTGAGGTCCTCAACCACTACCTGTCCCTCCGGACCGTACGACGCTAAGTACCCCAGCGTTTCTCAGCCTGTGCTGACTCGCTGACTTGACTTGACTTGACTTGATATATTAGTAATGGAGATAGGACTTACTGTTATCGTGTACCAGTTTTCCCCGTCGATAGGTACCAAGTTCCCAATGTCCTCCATTTTAGACCAATGTACTACTCATTGTGAAGGTATTGGTTTCGTTGCACAGACCACTATCGAGGAGGAAACAAGGTGGTTTGAGGATAGGGAAGTTTTCTTATATACTTAGTGATCTCTTCTTTTTTTCGTTGTAATGTATCATAATGTCATAAATTTTTATACTGTCTTTAGGGAGAACCCTTTTGTGTCTATGAAACGGTGATCTGGTTCAGGAATTTTTTTAATTGTATTTCCTCTAAGGTTGGTAAGGTAGGTACGTGCTTGAAATTCTACCAAATCTAAAGTACCTCAATTCATAATTCGATGACTTATTTTTAACACGACAAAATTATACATTTGATAAGAATAGATTCTAAATATATAAAAGGAAGTAATTGTATTTGTCAGTTCTTCATTAACACAGAAATTCATTCCTATTAAGTATAAACTTGATGAGATTAGTAGTAAAATTACAAAACATAAATATTGATCTACTTACAGTAGAAAGTTTTATCGTCCGACTTTATGAAACTAGTTTATATCACATAAACTTGTAATATGATACTGGTAATTTCATACCGGAAGAAATTACTGTTTCTTAGACGAATTTGTCTCACATCAATATAAAGGTATAGTGACCGAAGTTTGAAAGTTTTAGATTATATTTGAAAACTAATGTCTTATATAGATCGTAATTTAATTTCGATTTATAAACTCTTATAATCAAATTTTTTAAT
This sequence comes from Capra ibex, assembly GCA_006410555.1. Taxonomy (NCBI): domain Eukaryota; kingdom Metazoa; phylum Chordata; class Mammalia; order Artiodactyla; family Bovidae; genus Capra; species Capra ibex. Next base: position 6,066,958 of record SJYO01049755.1, read on the forward strand.
TTTATGTTAAACGTTTCTTTAGTCTTCAGTTCTTTCTCTCAAGTTGGTGTTGTTTAAGGAACGAGTGATCTATATGACACTCTCCGGCTAAGGTAACACAGAAGAACCCTTCCACAGACCTGTCATTGATTCTGCACTTGACCTGTACCCCGATACTGTCGTACGTACTCTAAGTCGGTCCTTACCGGAAAAATTTTGGAGTCCGTTTCTGTTTAATGTCCGATGACAAAAGGGCTCTGTTTCTTTTTAATATCCGATCACACTGAGACCCAGGGTGATTACCTAAGAGATGCCCCAAAATCGTTACACACATACCCTTCCGTCTCGTACCTAAGTAAAGGGTGCCATTAAGCTACGGTGTTCGTTAAGAGAAGATTACCTCAATATTATCTGAGAAATGAAGTTCGGTTGCAACTACAATCACCTACAATTAAAGGTACCACAAAAGGACGTTTTCCTCCCTAAAACCAGTCCTGTTATTCTGTGACAAAGTTAAATAACTCTACTTTCGAAAGTCTCTTTCTCTTTCTTTCTCCTCAGGTACGAAAATACGAAATAAACCTTAAGTAGAGTTGAGAAGTGAGGAAACACGAGACTTGTATGGATATAAGTGTTGAAGGACATCTTGTTAACTACCGTAATGGTTTATCAACACATGATCTAAAATTGTTGTGGGACACCAGAAATGTCACAGACGTTATGAGAGTAACTACCAGTCAGACTATGGCAGTGATTGTTGATAAATTTGGTTATGTTATAACATTTCATTAATTGGAGGTTAATTTTATTTATTTAAATATAAATTTTTTTTCTTTTCTTTTTCATGGTATAACTAATGTGAAATATAAAAAACAAAACGAAAAATTTTTTGAGTAGTCCCGAAGGGACCACCAGGTCTCCGACTCTTCGGTTGAACGTTACGTCCCCTATCATCAAACTGGGGACCAGATCCTCCTAGGGTGTACGGCGACTCTTTGACTCGGTGTGGATGATTCGGGTACGAGACCTTGAGTTCTTACCACTGTTGACTCGGGTCTACGAAGTTCATGACTGTGTACATACGGATCTCGGGCACGAGACGTTGTTCTCTTCGGGGACGTCACTTTTCGGTACGTGGTGTTAATTTCTCCTTGAGGACGAGTCGTGTAAATCTCTCTCGGTGTGTGCGTCGTCTCTAGGTCGTGTTGGGATTTTCGTTTTGAGAAACAAATAACCTTTTATGGGTTAGTTTATGATGAATAATCTAACACATAACGAAACTTTAACTCCTTAGGTATCCACAATGACTTCCGTTCATAGACCTCGGACTATATACTACTCCAAATCCCAAGAAACGAAAAGACAAAAAGTTTTCTGACCCTTAAAATACTATTCGTCATCAGTTAGGATTTGAGACTAGGATCCGAATTAGCGATTGGTGATCCAACCACAGATGAGAACTGAGTCTTTTTTAAGGAGAAGTTCCTTTATATCATAAATCTAAATGTTGACAGTAGGAAAGAGTCAAAGGGCTAGGTGTGGATATATACGGTTTGTCAGGAGAATTAAAAGAATTAAGTCGTGTTCTTTACGATACCCAAAGACAAAAAATATTAATATGTAACTTATACATAGTACGGTTGAGGAGTAAGATTTTAACAGATCATATAAGGGACTTTAAGGTATACGGAAGTCTTCACATGACACATTTCACGTCTATTTGGACATGGAACGACGAAGAATTTATAGTAATCATCAAAAGGTAATGGTTGTACTATTATAGATTTGAAGAATTGTACCATATGTTTCGAAAAGAACCAGATTGGGAAAGATCTTTATAACGTTTTTATTTAGAACGGTAAATAAACGTGAGATACTATAAAGATTGGACACGTAAAAATACTTAATAATGGGGTACGGATCTCAATGAAGGGAAAAGGACAAAGAAATTAACTGACAAGATGAGTGTCTTCGTCTAAAACAAGGAGAATCTTCGGTCTGGAGTGGTAGCACCGATACGATTAACGAGGAAAAACACAAGAGTGAGACTGTATAAAGACAGTGACGTGAACGACGTAATTTCGTTACAACAACAACAAGTCATTTATTCAGTACAGGGTGAGGAACACTGACGTCGAGTGGTCCGAAGAGACAGGAAGTGATAGAGGGTCTCTAACGAGTTTGAAGACAGGTAACTCAGTCACTACGGTAGGTTGGAAGAGCAAGAAACAGTGGGGGAAAAGGAGAAACAGGAGTTAGAAAAGGTCGTAGTCCCAGAAAAGGTTACTCGGGTGAGAAACGTACTCCACCGGTTTCATAACATCGAAGTCGAAATCGTAGTCACGGAGGTTACTTATAAGTCCTAACCAAAGGAAATCCTACCTGACCAAACTAGAGGAACGACAGGTTCCCTGAGAGTTCTCAGAAGAGGTCGTGATACCAAACTTTCGTAGTCAAGAAGTCACGAGTCGGAACAAATACCAGGTTGAGAGTATAGACATGTACTGATGATTTTTTTGTATCGAAACTAATATACCCCAAACAAACGTTCAGTACACGAACGAAAAAGTGTAAGACAGATCCAAACAGTATCACAAAGAAGGTTTTTCGTTCGATAAAGTACCGATGTCAGTGGTAGACGCCACTGGAACCTTGGGGTCTTTTCTTTTCGACAGTCACGAAGATGAAAAAGGGGTAGACAAACAGTACTTCACTATTCTGACCCACGGTACTAGAATTAAAAAACTTACAACTCAAAATTCGGTCGAAAAAGTGAGAGGAGAAAGTGGAAGTAGTTCTCCGAGAAATCGAGGAGAAGTGAAAGACGGTAATTCCATCATAGTAGACGTACAAACTCCAACAATTATAAAGAGGACCGGTAGAACTAAGGTGGAACACTAAGTAGGTCGGGTCGTAAAGTGTACTACATGAGACGTATATTCAATTTGTTCGTCCGACTGTTACATGTCGTAAAGGGTTAAAACTTGGTCAGGTAACAAGGTATATGTAAAGGCTGACAACGAAGAACAGGACGTATGTCCAAAGAGTCCCCTGTTCATTCCACCAGACCATAAGGGTAGGGAAATTCTTAAAAGGTGTCAAATAACACTAACTGTGTTAGTTTCCGAAACGGTATCAGTTCCGTCGTCTTCATTTAAAAAAAACCTTAAAGGAATGAAAAAGAATTTAATTTAAAGTTATTACAAATAATAATAAAGATAAAAACAGAGATATAGTATCGGGGTCTACGTGATACCAGAATAAATTTCATCACTTATAAATTTGAATTCGAAAAATAGTTCTCGTCACGGATCGATTTTTTACTTATTGACAATTGGTTTACAAAAAGATCACTTATTTGCCGTTATTTATCGTCAATTATAGTCTGTGATGGTCAAAATTACACCAATAAAGTAATTACAACAAAGTAAGTCGGAGACGATTTATGGAACATTGTTAAAGTAGAACTTCCTACATGGTACGTAAGGTAATGTTAAAGCAAGTCTTCCTTATTATACGACATTGTTGACTTCTGTAATCACTCGGGACTCCTTTCCGTGTAAGTACGACTTCGTTTCGACATTAGTTTGACTTTCTTCTCTCAGGATCACACACAAAAAACAGACTTTTAAAGGGTATATTCATCTTAATCATGTAAGACTCGTACCTAGGTTTACTACTTTCTAAAGTAATGTGGTTCCTCGATATGGAGGTCCCGATTGATATATCTGTCTTTAAACACACAAATAAATTAAATGAACTTTCTCAAAACTAAAATCTGGGTTTAAACTTTAATTTACTTACACTTGTTTACATTTGTAAAAATAGAGTGTAGTAACGGATTAACGAGAACGATCTTGAAGGACATTTTACGACTTTACTTCATCTTTCTCGTCTGAAAAAAAAACTAGGACCCCCATATTCTTAAAATCACAACGTATCATTCATACAACAATCGAGACCCAAGAAGTAACAAGTCAATGAGTCAGTACAGACTCCGATTGACTACGAAGAACTGGACGTATATTCAAAGAGGACGAAGACAATCCAGGGATGGTAAAGACAGAAAATAGTACAGGTCGGACGTACTTTATAAGGGAACTATAGAGGGTAAAAGAACTTCTTTATTCATTAGAATGGGTACGATAACAGAAGGAGGTAAAGAAACGTAGCAAGTAAATTCTTCCGGTTAATACAGATCGACAATACATTAAAGGTTTAGAAGACCAGATCAGATTATAGAGGCTAAAAGACGGATGAGCAGATAGGTAATAAGTTTCATTCCAAGACTTTATAGGATTGTAGTAACAACTTGAGATATAAGACAGAAATTAATAGAATCATAAATGAAGTACATAAAACCCCGAAATGAAATCCACTTACATGTAAATATTGTAAATATAAAGGAACTACTTAATTGGAAAAATAATGATACAATATAGGAGACATAAAATATTCTTTAAAATAGAATCTAATTTCAGATTATAATTAATATCTGTAGACCGAAATAAAACCAAGAATAAAAGTACTTTGTAGAAAGGAAAAGAAAAATTGAAGTCGAATGTACCCGGAAACTTAAACGTCACCCAGAGAACATCTGTCATAGATCAACCTAGTTTAAAAAAGTAAGTAAGAAGGTTATGACTGAGAATAATCATGGTGAAATAAATGTAAATTACATTATTGAAAATATCTTACTAAAGATCGTAAAACGATAATAAAAAGATATAAAGTATAGAAAAAACAATGGTTCAGAAGATAATAACAGAAGAAAGTACTAGACAACAAGTCATTGAGTCAGCACAGACTGTGAAACACTGGGGTACCTGACGTCGTCCAGTCCGAAAAGACAAGAAGTAGTAAAGGGTGTCGAAGTAGTTTGAGTACAGGTAACTCAACCACTACGGTAGATTGGTCAAGTAGGAGACAGTAGGGGAAGAGGAGGACGGAAGTTAGAAAGGGTCTTAGTCCCAGAAAAGATTACTCAACCGAGAAACGTAGTCTACCGGTTTCATAACCTAGAAGTCGGAGTCGTAGTCAGGAAGGTTACTTATAAGTCCTAACTAAAGAAAATCCTAACTGACCAAACTAGAGGAACTCCAGGTCCCCTGAGAGTTCTCAGAAGAGGTTGTGGTGTCAAGTTTTCGTAGTTAAGAAACCGTGAGTCGGGAGAAATAACAGGTTGAGAGTGGAGGTATGTACTGAGGACCTTTTTGGTATCGAAACTGATATACCTGAAAACAACGGTTTCATTACAGAGAGAAAAAATTGAACGACAGATCCAATCAGTATCGACAAGGAAGTTCCTCGTTCCCAGAAAAGTATAGTACCGATGTCAGTTTTAAACGTCACTAAAACCTCGGGTTCCTTTATTTCAGAGAGTGACAAAACTAACAAAGGGGTAGATAAACGGTACTTCACTACCCTGGTCTACGGTACTAGAAGTAAAGACCTTACAACTCAAAATTCGGTCGAAAAAGTGAGAGGAGAACGTGAAAGTAGTTCTCCGAGAAATCAAGAAACGAAAGACGGTATTCCAACCATAGTAGACGTATAGAGTCCAATAACTATAAAGAGGACTGTTATAACTAAGGTCAAACACGAAATAGGTCGGGTCGTAAAGAGTACTATATGAGACGACGGCCCTCGGTCGCACTCCTTGAGACGGGTACCGTTTCCAGTACTCCTTCCTCCGAGTCGTATTGTGTTTCCACCCTAACTCGGAGTCCTTTGGGGGACAAGGACTCGTAGATGGGGGTTTTGGTCTCAGACGGATAAATGACGAAATACGAGAGTGGATGTGGAGACTGAAATACCCCACGACAGGGGGTGGAGAGAGCCTCTTCCTCAATTGGATGTCGAGGTCAATTATTTTTAAGAACCCGCACTGTTCCTACAGAGTCCAGTTTGGAGAGACGACCGTCTGATCGAACACACTGTCCTAATAGGTGTGAGAATGATGATTCATGTACTAACAAATGTTGGAGAGTTGGTATTTGTCGTGTCTCTCAAACTTCATAAAACTTTCAGAATCAATCGTAACCCAAAAAGATTTCTATTTTTAGTACAACCACTTTCCAAAAAGTAAATAACCCGGTTACAAACGACGATTTAGGGGACGGGAATATGTACAAGTCAAGTCAAGTCTAGTCAAGTCAGTGAGTATTAATCGTATATCCTCTTTATTCATAATTGGAAATTCTAATTAGTACAATTTGGAATCCGATTCATTTAAGGAAAGAATCAACATTGGGTGATGTGGGAGTGGGATATCCTTACGTTGAAATAGACCATGGAAGTCTCCCACCACGGACCAAATTCTTTTTTAGTGGGAACCTTTTATTCAAAGACCAACTGACTGGTAATAGTCTTTCTTTCCTAACATTTTACAATCGTCCGGGGGACCGGTCTTCTACTACATTTTGGGGATTCTAGAAAAACATATGTAAATATACTTCGTGGACTAAAACTATTTCCAGTCCTGACGACTAGGGGCACATTGAAATTTTAAAGGTAAACAGAGATTCACATTGTTTTCCACATATTCGTTTAGACTTTTATTTCTTTTGCCTAGTCAAAGACCTTTCTGACTAAGGGGGCACAGACAGAAAGAACAAGAGGCAAAAAGACCGACTTAAGGGTAGATCTCACACCCATAAACGGTTCGGACGATTAAAACGGGACTGAAAATTCTAGGTGAACTCTCCCTCGGGTTCCTCCCAGTGGGAGGCGATAAGTTCACCGGCGGCCACCGGATGAATCCACCACGTTCGAAGAACAGAGTTTCGAAATAACCATAGGGTGCATTTGGTTCAATAAGTCGAAGAGAAAGAGGTGATCATAAAAAGATGATGTGATAAAGAAAAATTAGAGGGAGGTATAGAAATTAATTCGTTAATTAAGGATCCTACGACTGAGGTAGGGACGAAGCTTAATGGGACCTAGGTGGCCCCGACCTGGGACCGTGAGACGTATATTCAATTTATTCGACCCACTGTTATACGTCGGAACTGTATGAGGAAAGGGTTAAAACTTGGTTAGAAAACAAGGTACAGGTCAAGATTGACGACGAAGAACTGAACGTATGTCTAAAGAGTCCTCCGTCCATTCCACCAGACCATAAAGACAGAGAAAGTCTTAAAAGACATCGAACAACACTAGGTGTTTCAGTTTCAGAAATCGTATCAGTTACTTCGTCTTCATCTACAAAAAGACCTTAAGAGAACGAAAAAGTTACTAGGTTGCCTACAACCGTTAAAAGATCAAGGAGACGGAAAATATTTGGGTCGACCTTGTAGACCTACAAGAGTCAAGTCCATGACGACTTGGGACCGAACCTCTTAAAACTCGTAATTAAATGATCGTACACTCTACTCACGTTAACACGTCATCAAACTTGTGAGAAAGTGTATGGAAAGAAACCCCAACCTCGTTTGTGACTGGAAAAGGTCAGGACACCGGTGACGACTCAAAAGGTTTAAACGACCATATAGTTAACGTCGTGAAATTGTCGTAGTGGAAAATCTTAAACTTTATCGAGGTGACCTTAAGGTAGTGGAGGTGACCGAAACAAACATCACTACGAAGGATTCCGGGTGGTCTGAAGAGTAAGATCCTGCAGACCGAGATCCACTCACTAGTGAGGTAGTACCAATAGACTCAGTAATTCCAGAAAAAACAAGAAGACACATAAGAACGGTGGACAAGAATCATAGAAGAAAATCCAAGTAGGACAAAGACAGGAATTCACACGGGTAAAAACGTACATTACAAGGGAACCATAGGAATTATAAGAACTTCTCTAGAGATCAAAAAGGGTAAGATAAAAAAGGGAGATAAAGAAAGGTAACTAGTACATCCTTCCGAAAGTATAGAGATGAACGATAAGAAACTTTGAGACGTAAGTCTACCCATATAGAAAGAAAAAGAGAAAGTAGAAAGTGAAGAGAAAAAAAGAGTCGACAAACATTCCGGAAGAGTCTTTTGGTGAAAAGGAAAAACGTAAAGAAAAAGAACCCCTACTAAAACTAGTGGCAGAGGACATGTCACATTGTTTGGAGGTATGTATCAAGAAGACCGTGAGATAATCTAGATTAGATAAACAACGAAGGTGACTTATTAGTATTCGGTAAACTAAATCCAGTATGGACTTACCGGATCACCAAAAGAGATGAAATAAGTTGAATTCAGACTTAAAACGTTATTCCTCGAGTATACTCGCTGACAGTCGAGGGACAGAACAAAACGGCTCACATATCTCGAAGAGGTAGAAGCCGACGTTTCCTATATTAGTTAGACTGAAGTCACAACTGGTAGACCACTACAGGTGTACGTATCAGTAGAGAATGCAACAACCTTCTCCCACAAACGATACTGGTCACACAAGGAGACCGTTTTGGCACAATCGGGGACGGAACGAAGCAAAACATGAGGTTCCGGTTTGACCGAACAATGAGATCCATGGAGAACTGAAGGATGAAAACGTAAGGTCAGGGGATACTACTTTTCCTGTAAAAAAAACAAAAACAAAATCAAGACTTCAAAACATGCAGTGGTATCTTGACAAGTTGAAGTCGAACAAACTGTAATTACCAACCCCGTATCTGAACCTAATGAAACTATAACTTACCAAACGGAACCTTCACTTGTCTCTAGTAAGACAACGAAAACTCTGACGTGGGTTCATGAAGTAAAACTTGAGAATACAACTAACACTCCTGATGAGGTAAAGAAGATTCCCTAAGAACGGGTGTCATCATCCATATTACCAGTAAACTTAATTTAAGGAGGTAAAGTCAGGTAAAATCAAGTAAATTAGGATTTTATAGTTACAAGTGAGAACGGTGTAGGACAAACTGGTGAAGGTCAAATGGAACTAAGTACCTGGATTGTAAGGTCCAAGGATACGTCATAACAAGAAATATCGTGGTCTGAAATGAAAGTGGTGGTCTGTGTATGTGTTCACCGACAACAAAGGTAAACCAGTCAGCGAAGTAAAGAAGGCCTCGATAAAGAGACGAGAAGAGGTCATCGTTCAACCCGTGGATGACTGGACCCTTCAAGTAGAAAGTCACACTATAGAAAAACAGAAAAGTATGGTAAGTACCCCAATAGTTCCGTTCTTACGACTTCACCAAACGGTAAGTAAAGAGGTCACCTGGTGCAAAACAGTCTTGAGAGGTGGTACTAGACAGGTAGAATCCACCGGGATGTGTTGTACCAAGTATCAAAGTAACTTAATCTGTTCCGACACCAGGTACACTAGTCAAACCAAACAGAAGACACTAACATCAAAAATAAGACAGACGGGAGACTACTTATTACATACGAATTTCAGAAATAACTTAAACAATATCATAACGAAGACGATAAATACAAACCACAAAACCGGTACTCCGTACACCCTAGAATTGAGAGACGCACGTCAGAGGGACCGAGGAGACAGGTACCCTTAAAAGGTCCGTTCTTATGAGAACACGTAACGGTAAGGGAGGGCCCCTTAGAAGAACTAGGTCTCTAACTTGGACATAGAGGAAGTAACAGTCCGTCTAAGAAATGATGAACTCAGTGGACCCTTTGGGGAAAAAATACTATTTATATATAAAAGATGACATTGTCAAATTAAAAAACAGGAAATAAGATGATACATGAAAATTTACAAAAAAAAATCATAGACTGGACCCCTAATGTTGATTGTAATTAATATCGTTAGGTGAATCACTAATTTGTCGTCTGAGTCATCGTCAAACCTAATTATGGTTTTTCCAAATTATCAGATATTTTAGAAACGATGACATATCGAGATATAGGGGGAAATACGAAAATAAAAATATTTAACGTAGACATCATTAATAGGTAGTTTTGATCTAACTAATAATAACAAAAGACTTCAACAGAAAATTTAACTTATACTTCGTTCTTTATAATGTTTTTTCTTTATACTCCTGTGACTGAAAATATAAACGGACACATAACTGGAAGTGTCACAAGAAATAAAGAGGTACACTCAATCGTAATGACAGTTCATACGAAAGTAAAGTAGAACTTATCGTCCCGCTCATATCTTCGTTACTTAATAGAATCAAGACAAAAAGACCCTTACCGAATTAAAGAGGAGGTAAAAACTTCCTATCGAAGTAGTTTATATCTTAATATTCGACCGTCCCAAAATAAAAAGGAGAGTGGTAAACCTTATATAGTAGGGTGTCAGAACACCGGGAACTTAAGACACTATTCGTTAGTAGATACTAGTATAGATGATAGTAGATAATAGTGCAAAGGCAAGGACGAAAGTATTACGAGAGAAACGGCAGTAGAAGGTTGTGAAACTAATATTACATGGAGTCACACCTAAAGGAAAACACACACGTACGAGTCAACGAGTCAGTACAGGTCGAGAAACTTTGACCGTAGAGGAAGTAGAGAACGTAACCGTCCGTCTAAGAAAACGGTGACTCGGTAGACCCGTCTGGTATCTAGAGTAAATCAAATAGGATAACTTAAGTAACTCGAATTTACACATGTAATTACAAGAAAAAAAGAAAGTTCAAACCCTTCTAAAAAATAGTAATTAAGAAGTTTATAAGAAAGACGAGGAAAGTAAGGAAAAGAAAGTCCTGACATAATACATATATGTTTATGTGAAGTATCATCGTTGGACCAAAGGATCCGAGACAAGTGAAAGGAAATGAAAAAAAGGAAAGACAAAGAGTCTAACTTATTAAAGGTGTATATTTTGAAGAACAGATAACTGAGAAAGAAGAAGGACGTGTTTGTACAATAAATCGGGGAGATTCCGTTACCGTGGGGTGAGGTCAAGAGAACGGACCTTTTAGGGTCCCTACCCCCTCGGGTCACCCGACGGTAGATACCCCAGTGTGTCTCAACCTGTGCTGATTTCGCTGAATCGTCATCGTCGTCGTCAGTTAAAAATTCGTTTCTCATTGATTTCTCGGAGAACTACTTCCACTTTCACCTCGTACTTTTGTGACCGAATTTTGACTTATAAGTTTTTTGATTTTAGTACTGTAGGCCAGGGTAGTGAAGTACCGTTTGTCTACCCCTTTGTTACCTTTTGTCACCGTCTGAAAAAGAACCCGAGGGTTTAGTGACACCTATCACTGACGCTGGTACTTTAATTTTCTTTTCAATACTGTTTGGATTTGTCGTACAATTTTTCGTCTCTGTTGTGAAACGACTGTTTCCCCGAATGTCAGTTACGATACCAAAGAGGTCATCAATACATACCTACACTCTCTACCTGGTATTTTTTCCGACTCGTATCTTCTTGACTACGAAAACTTGACACAACGATCTCTTCTGTGAACTCTAGGAACCTGACGTTCGTCTAGTTTGGTCAGTTAGGATTTCCTTTAGTCAGGACTTATAAGTAACTTTCCGGACTACGACTTCGACTTTGAGGTATGAAACCGGTAGACTACGTTTCTCGTCTGAGTGACCTTTTCTGGGACTACGACCCTTTCTAACTTCCGTTCTCCTCTTCCCCTTCTGTCTCCTACTCTACCAACCTACCGTAGTGGCTGAGTTACCTGTACTCAACCTCGTTCAAGACCCTCAACTACTTCCTGTCCCTTTGGACGACTCGCCTTCAGGTACCCCAGTCTTTCTTAACCTGTGTTACCTTACTGACTTGTTGTTGTTATTTATTATTAAAAGTCACGGTCTTAAAGATGAACTATGGAAAAGTATTACTAATATAGAAATAATCACAATACATAAACCACTATGTCAAAGAAAATCAAAAACTTGTACCAAAGGAAATCGGGAAACTTATATAACTTTGTACTCATTCAGTTTACAGACCCGAAGGTGTCTTCGTCAAAGATAATGAACGAAAGCGCCGAAAACATACTCAGTATAAAAGAATAAACAAACGTGTGAAGATTGAAAATTTGACTTGAGACCTTTAAAACTTATAATATTACACTGTTAATATCCTTTCTTTAAAAGGAGTATTGGTCCCATACAAATACATTGAAAAACATCAATAGTAATATATAAATACACGACTGAAAGGACTTGAACAAAACGTTTAAACATAAGAAACAACACACCCCACTGGCTTAAGAGATAAAACAATCAAATCATCAATCAACCACTAACCCGTCTCTGATGGAATCGTGGATCTTTGTATAGAAGATTAGAAATGTCTACCTGAAAGACACATACAGCCACGAGTAGAAGTTATGGGTAGATCCGTTCAATGTCGAGACGGAATGTGGAGTAAAGGATGAAAATGTCTCGAACTTCAAGTAGGTCTACAGTTCTGAAAGAAAGAAAGAAAGAAAGAAAAAAAAAAAAAAATGATAGGACTCGTAGTATGTCGGGACCCTTTCCCATCCCTGAAGATCTCAGGGTCCTTATACAGTCTTAAAAAGTATAAGAATAAGGGGGTTTATAGAGTAGGAGTCGGAAAGAAGGGTTCAAAATCAATCAGATAACAAAAGGGATTAACAGGAGGTAACGGTATCTGTCTTTGTTGTTTATATTAACCGATATTTACGAAATTGTTTACGAGGGACCCACCGGTGAAGTTGTAACCCTGTCAAGACTCAATCCATCCTACTTTCTTTGGGGAAACTCAACAGGAGGTATGTCTGTGTTCCGTCCACTTTTGTTTCTTGGTTTTAAGAAATATTTACTTCAGGTAGTTGAGGAAGACTATGGTCATAGTCTGACAACGTCATGGTCACGTCTGACAACCAAGAGAAGTTCTAGTGGTGATTGGTCCTCTCAATCTCTACCCTAGTTCCATACAACGACAAGATAACAAACCAACGATTCAATACAGACTGAGAAACACTGGGGTACTTCACGTCGTGTGGTCCGAAGGGATAGAAAGTGATAGAGGACCTCAAACCCTCCTGACTACGACTTCGACTTCGAGGTTATGAAACAGGTGGACTACACTTCTTGACTGAGTAACCTTTTCTGGGGTTACGGCCCTTTCTAATTTCCGTCCTCCTCTTCCCCTACTGTCTCCTACTCTACCAATCTACCGTAGTGGCTCAGTTTCCTGTACTCGAACTCGTTCGAGACCCTCTACCGTTTCCTATCCCTTCGGACCGTACGGAGTAAGGTAGCCCAGGGTTTCTCAACCTGTACTGACTTATTGACTTTTTGTTGCTGTTAGACCCCAAACGAGTTTGAGTATAGGTAACTCAGTCACTATGGTAGGTTGGTGGAGTAGGAGACAGTACAGTGGAAATTAAGGACGGGAGTTAGAAAGGGTCGTAGTCCCAGAAAAGGTCACTGAACCGAGAAACGTAGTCCACCGGTTTGATAACCTCGAAGTCGAAGTCGTAGTTAGAATTGTTACTTATCAGCCTAAATTACAGGAACCCCACGATTCAACGAAGTCAGCACAGGTTGAGAAACGCTTGGGTACCTGATATCGGGTGGTCCGAGGAAACAGGTACCCCAAGAGGTCCGTTCTTATGACCTCACACAACGGTAAAGGAGGAAGTCTCCTAGAAGGACTGGGTCCCTAGCTTGGACTTAAAGAATACAGAGAACGTAACCGTTCGTCCCATAAATGGTGATTGTGGTGGACCCTTCTGGGAACTAAAGGAAATCCTAACTTATCAAACCAGAGGAACGTCAGGTTCCCCGAGAGTTCTTTGAAGAGATCGTAGTGTCAAGCTCTCGTAGTTAAGAAGCCACGACTCGGAAGGAATACCGGGTTGAGAGTGTAGACATGTACTGATGTCCCTTTTGTTATCGAAACTGAGATACCTGAGAACAATCGTTACACAACAGAGACGAAAAATTATAATACAGATCCAAACAGTATCGAAGAGAAAGCTCCTCGTTCATAGAAAATTAAAACATTGACGTCAGTGACAGGTGTCACTGAAACTTCGGGTTCTTTTTACTTTAAACAGTGACAAAGGTTAAAGAGGGATGGATAAACGGGACTTCACTACCCTGGTCTACGGTACCCGAATCAAAAACTTACAACTCAAAATTCGGTCGAAAAAGTAAGAGAAGAAGGTGGAAGTAGTTCTTCGAGAAATCAAGGAGAAGTGAAAGACGCTAATCTCACCATAGTAGACGTATATACTCCAATAATTATAAAGAGGACCGATAGAACTAAAGTCGAACACCCAGTAAACCAGATAGTAAAATGTACTACATGAGACGTATATTCAATTTATTCGTCCCACTGTTATATGTCGGAACTGCATGAGAAAAGGGTTAAAACTTGGTCAATCAACAAGGTACAGACAAAGATTGACAACGAAGAATAAGACGTATGTCCAAAGAGTCCTCTGTCCAGTCCACCAGACCATAAGGGTAGAGAACTTCTTAAAAGGTACGAAGCGACACTAGGTGTGTCAGTTTCCGAAATAAATCGAATCAGTTACTTCGTCTTCGTCTTCATCTACAAAAAAGAGACTTAAGGGAACGAAAAAGATACTAGTTTTACAACCGTTAACTAGAGCCCGAAAAGACGGAAAAGACTTAGGTTGAACTTGTAGACCTTCAAGAGTCAAGTACATGACAACTTCGGATCGAACTTCCTAAAACTCGTAATGGAACAATCGCACACTTTGCTCGTGTTAACATACCATCAAACGTGTAAGGAACCGTAACGGAAAGAGACTTTAACTTTACTTTTGACTTGGAAAGGTCAGAACACCGGTGACGACTAAAAAGATTTAAACGACCGTAAAACTCACGTCGTGAAAGTGTCGTAGTAGAAAATCCTAAAATTTATTGAGTCGATCTTAAGGTAGTGGAGGTGATTGAAACAAGGATCATTACGAAGGATTCTGGGTGAACTGAAGTGTGAGGTCCTACAGACCGAGATCCACTCACTGGTGTGGTAGCACACCAATAAACACAGTAATTCCGGTAAAGACATGTCAAGAAGACGCATAAGAATGGTAAAGAAGGATTGGAGAAGACGAAGACAATCCAGGAACGTCAAAAACAGGAAATAACACGGGTAGAGGTAGAAACGTACTTTATAAGGGAACCATAGAAGTTGAAAGAACTTCTCTAGAGATTAGAAAGGGTAAGATAACAAAAGGTGATAAATACAAGTAAAAAGTAAATTCTGAATAGAGATGAAACATAAGAGACCTTGAGACGTAAGACAACCTATATAGAAAAAGAATGGTTCTAAGAAAAGAAAATTTGTATCAAAATGAGACTGACACTTCCATAAAACTGGTTAAAAATCTCGAGACTTTTTTTCAAATAAGGTCGGTGAGAAACGGTCTAAGAGTAACGGAAATAACTCCCTATCTCAAAGTCTCAAAAAAGGATGAAAATGACTTTAGTGAGAAATTATTACAAAATATCAAAATAAAGAATAAATATACGATTTATGGTTTCCTTCTCAAAGAGGAGAACCCTATTGACACCTATTTAAGGTTTCTTTTTGTTGATATTTTTATTAAAATTCCTTTCTTGAACTTTCACCATTTGGTCTCCAAAAACAAAAACAAAAGTTTAAAAGGGGGTAAGGTGTGTATTTTTGTCCGTCTATCCTAATTTCTCATTTTAAAACGGTATTGTTTTTTATCTATATGAGAGGTTAAAATCTGTTGAATTAAATGTTTACGTTATTTGTAGTGTCTTAATGATGAATGACAAGGACTACGAGGAAAGAGAATAGTAAGTTTATTACTAAATTTTTAATTACTTACTTTTTATTTCCAGAGTAACAACTAAGTTTAAAGGTACGGTACGGAAAAACGTACATGGAACGGGTCTGGGTTTCTGACGTCAGTTTCACCTTTGTTACATTTTTGTTACATACATTACTTTACGATACTCTTCTACCTTTTGACACCACATACGTCTAACGATTTTGGTTAAATCTTTTGACGTGGAAACGGTCAGGAGAGGCAATTATGAAGTGAGTACTAAACAAAAGGAGACGGTAATTAGTCTGAGTAGACAATAATCAGTGATTACAAGAGTCAAATCAAGTCAAGTCAAGTCAGTGAGTCAACACAGGCTGATAAACACTGGACTATTTAACGTCGTGCGGTCTGGAGGGACAGGTAGTGGTTGAGGACCTCAAGTGGGTTTGAGTACAGGTAGCTCAGTCACTACGGTAGGTCGGTAGAGCAGGAGACAGCAAGGGAAGAGGAGGACGGGGGTTAGGGAGGGTCGTAGTCTTAGAAAAGGTTATTCAGCTGAGAAGTGTACTCCACCGGTTTCATAACCTGAAAGTCGAAGTCGTAGTCAGGAAGGTTACTTGTGGGTCCTGACTAGAGGAAATCCTACCTAACCGACCTAGAGGAACGTTAGGTTCTCTGAGAGTTCGTAGAAGAGGTTGTGGTGTCAAGTTTTCGTAGTTAAGAAACCACAAACCGAAAGAAGTGTCAGGTTGAGAGTGTAGGTATGTACTGGTGACCTTTTTGGTATCGGAACTGATCTGCCTGGAAACAACCGTTTCATTACAGAGACGAAAACTTATACGATAGATCCAACCAGTATTGAAAGGAAGGTTCCTCATTCTCAGAAAATTAAAGTACCGACGTTAGGGGTAGACGTCACTAAAACCTCGGGGGGTTTTATTTCAGACTGTGACAAAGACTCTTACTTAAATCTCTAGTTGGACCAAACCGACTCCGACAATTGTCGGTAAAAGGTTCTCGAAATTCTACAGTCAATCGTACAAATCAACTTTGTTATACTATATGTCAATTTTATGCTAAAAACTTGTGTCGAACAGTAACCCTTTTCATTATAAAAATAAAAATACACAATTCACCAAGAGATGTCTAATGTGACCCTTCAAGAAATTTTTACAAATAATTTGTAAATTTCCTTTAAATTTGTCCTTTAAATTTTAAATATTTAACACATCCTTATCTCATGAGTATATTGTATAAATGTTCACTTAAAACCTTAGATCTAATAAGTATTCAATACCTCGAGAGTATTTAGTCTTCAGAGAAACCATACTGGTGTCTAAACAAGAATAACGTCAGTGTCCTTGTTGGTCAAAACGAAATCGAGTTTCAACAAAGTACGTACGAATATAGAACTGTCGTAAAGTCTGTGAGATACTTCCGGAGACAAATATATCGACGACCTCACCCCTTTGAGTGAGTTCACATTTGGTCTTCACGAGACTTCCTGTCGAGAAAATGAGCACTTACTACACTCATGTGCCTACCTCAGAAGGAGGAAATATGAGATGTCTGGCAGGATTTTAAATGAAGTATTTCAAGAAGTACTCCAGAATACACTACCTTATTGGTCAACCTTGTCGGTCAAGTCCCTCTGTAGAACTTAACTGAAAAGGGAAGAAGAAGTGAGGGAGTAAAGAGTAAAGATGGAGGTCTTGTGTAAAAGGTTATTTCGTGAAGGTGAAACATAGTCCAGAACTAAGAACTCCTTCAGTCAGATTCCGTGGGATTAGAATTTTAATAGGTACTTATTGTTTCTTAATATAACCATATCTAATCTCAAAATTTTATTCTACATTTGTTTGTTTAATATTTAAATTTTTAATGGACGGTAACGAATTGAGTCATATGTACTTGTTATTTAGTCTCTGTGTGTGTACCCGTGTGTTACTAGGCAAAATAAAGTAGACTAGTTTATTAAAATTAAGTCCTTGTACCACAGCGTTGAGTTCATACATTAAGAACCAGGTCACAACAAGTGACCTATTGTTTTTTCTTTTCCAAGAGATACGTTTCATATTATAATCGACGCCATAAGTTGTCCAATTTGAAAAATCCTACTTCTAACCTTGTTTACTCAAGAGTTGGGATCTCCGTGTCTCATGTACTACGATGAAAATTTGGAAAGGACTATTCTTCTATTTGTCATAAACTGAAAGTTCACAGTCTTGTTCGATAGTACTTTGTTAACACTTGTTTTAAGGTAGTAGCTATGTGGGTCTCGACTTTCGAAACGAATCATACAGTTCATCTTATACTACGTCCGAGTAAGACTATCCGTGATAGTGTAAAATAAGTGTGTCGTGGTGTACAAGTGTGACTGTAGGTTTTGGGTACGTGAAATCGTGAAACCGGCCGAGGGAACTTCTAGTGTGTACGAAGTGAGCATCTGACTCACGAGGTATACGTCGAAAATCCTTAGGTTTCGTTGTTGATAGATTTGACAGAGGGTACGTCACTTTCGAGACAGTGAAACATAGTAGTGACCAGGATGAAACCGATTCGAATCTGTGAAACGAAAAACGACGACTTCCTCTTAGAATTCTTTCGATAACTCACTGTCGATACCATAGTCGTCTATAGTGAACCGTAAGGATTAAGTATATTTAGTACGAAGTCAGAACTTAAAATTTACGACTAAAGGATATCCCACAAAAAAAAAGAAAGGACCATATTAAGTGAGACTTACCGTTTGTCATCTGAATTCAAGGACTTCTTCCTTTTTTATTAGTCTTTCCCATATACAGGGACCATTATATTGGTCCCGACCAGTTTATCCTACCGTTTTCTGTACTGATAGAAGTACTAGACAACAGAGTTCTTGACCATTTCGGAGGTTTATTGAGGGAGTCTCGGTTTACTCACAGACTTAAAAGTAGTAATAAACAAACCTGTCGTTAATATACTTCAGTCTTGTGAACAAACTCGTTACCTCCACTGTGAACTAACACATACTGAGACTATCTACCGTATTACAAAAAATGGGAACAAGGGTGATGGACATTTGAAACTCGGTATTATGATTATGGACGTACTAGTGAAACGGGTCGACGAATACCTTTATTTAATTTTTTATTTCCGTTTTACTATAAGGTTTACTATTTTATATACGTTTTATTAAAATAAGAATAATATTAATCATTGAACAGTATATAATCGTATTTAAACGTGTTATAGTCAATAAGGATAGAAATACACTTGAACTTCCTGGATTTCCATATAAAGTTATTCTATATATATGTCGGGTCCTGAAGACTCTGTTCAACCACCCCTCCCACAATTTATTTTCACTTTTTCTAGGTCTTTTTTCAGACTTTAAGACTTTTATTTAAACTGATAAAAAATTAGTCCGATTCTAATCGAAAACTATTTTTATTAAACATGACAGAAAGGGAGTAGACTTTCCTATCACCAACCATGTGATTCACCTGACTGTTAGTCACAAACGTACACGATTCAGTGAAGTCAGTACAGACTGAGAAACGCTGGGACACCGGACATCGGGTGTCTCGAAGAGAAAGGTACCCTAAGAGGTCCGTTCTTATAACCGCACCCAACAGTAAAGGAGGAGACCCCCTAGAAGGGTTGGGTCCCCAGTTTCGGTACAGACGACCGTACAGGACGAAACGGTCGCCTAAGAAGTGGATAACTCGGCGGACCCTTTCGAATTTTGTCTGTACCTAAAGTGGGTTTCTTATGAAGACGCAGAATTTCTATAAAACAAGTGACATAAGTACTTCCTACCACGACCATTGGAATTTACTTACTTTTTATCTCTGAAGGAACCAGATAGATGATGAGGTTATTTTACATGAGTCGGAGAAAAGATACCCGACCGTATTGTGACAGAGAACGCTGTGAGTAGTCTAAGACTAACGTAATAAAATAAATCAAAAAAGGTAGAGAAAGTGTGGTAAACATAAAGTTCTATAGACTGTTGTCTTTGTTATAACAGTATTTGAGTACACATATAACAGATATCCGTTAAAATCGTGTTGAGGGACATTGTCAACTACTAATTACTTCTTTCTTTCCTTATTTATTTTTTATGTCTGTTATTGTAACAACGTGTTATAAGACTTACCGTTTTAGAAAAGACCATTTAACTTCGGTACACATAACCACTAAACTCACTTTCTAACTTTTATTCAGACATCTATTCGGTCAGTCACTTTAAAAAAACTTTTCACAAAGAAAAGATATTAAATTCCTATTTTTAAAACTGCCTGAACTAAGGTTTGTAATTATTCAGATTTATATTTCGGTACGACATGTTTAATCTTTTCAGGATCCTCTGAAGGATAAAAAATTTATCTTTTTCCTTACTTCACACTTTAAAATATAATTTGATTCTTTTTACTAGACATTAAAGACTATGTATATCCTAATTGTATAGAATACCAAAAAGAATGTTTCTCTTCCGTAACCAGGTCATTACGTGAACAAAAAAATCACCTAAAAGGGTGTTTCCTTTTCTAACACTGAATCCATTTCCTTTCTTCTTTTTGAAATTATCGTTTTTACATTATAAAGGTGAACCACTTCTGTTAGACATCATTTAGGTAATCAGATACCTACTTTACGGATACTCTTTCGACAAAACGTCTTTATCTCTTCGGTGTATGACACAAGTCGTGATCCATGATGATCAACCCCTCGGATACATATTCTCACTTCATGTGTTTCCGGACGACACATTAATTTCTCTCTACAATCTTTATGACTCTTTGGGACGTGTCACAGATACGACGACGACGACGATTCAACGAAGTCAGCACAGGCTGAGACACTCTGGTGTATTTACCGTCGGGTGGTCCGAGGGGACAGGGACCCTAAGAGGTCCGTTCTTGTGACCTCATCCAACGGTGAACGAAGAGGTTACGTACTTTCACTTTTCACTTTCACTTCGGCGAGTCAGCTGAGGATCGCTGGGGTACCTGACGTCGGGTGGTCCGAGGAGGTAGGTATCCTAACAGGTCCGTTCTCATGACCTCTCCCCACGGTACTTGTGTTTATGAAAATCCCTCTAGACTACTTCAATATGTTGGTTGGTGGTCCAAAAATTTATTTATTTTCCCTTGACAATTAGTGATCTCTATATACTGTATAAAAATAAAAGTCTGATTTTCAAGACTAGGTAATAACTGACAACGAACTAGACAAAAAATTATGATGGTACAAAATAAAAGAAAGGTTTTTAGTACTCAAACCCTTGTTATTACAATAAGGTTCCCTTTCTATACCTATACTAGAACGTCTTATTTCATAGAAATTCTGTTAAGCCAGTTTTTACACAGTAATTTTACATCTCGAAGAACCAGTTTGATACACGGTTTTCCTTCGAAACTCCATGATTGGGTTTGACACCGGTGGAACGTTGTAGTCACAGAAAACCAAGTCAAAGGAAAAACAGGAGAAGAGATACTTCTCAAGTACCTTAAGTACAATACCTGAAGGACATCTGCAATATCCTCTTCAGTTTAATCATATAAAATCAGGTAATAATACAATAATATATGAGGTCAGTTATAATATAAGAAACTGAAGGATCCCTCAAAAATTTTTCGATGACTTGTACCTAAAGAAAGGGAAACGTATACAAGAAATTTTCGATATCAAGACTTGACAGTAACATGTAGTTTTGGTAGTCCGCTCGCAAGTCTTTTGTTCCACTTGTAAGAGATAATGTGAGTAGAGGGTTCGGAGACGGACTCAACAAGACTCTCCGTAGATCCTTACGATAAGAGTTCTGAGGGGTGGGAGGTTATGGTTCTAAGACATAGGTCAGTTTAAACTCTTGGCTAAGAATTCTCGGGTACTAAAAGACCTGTCAATTAAACATAAATTAACCGGTCAATCCTAGGTCGATACAACTCTGACTCAAGAGAGAACGTGACTATCGTACATCTTTTTACAACAAAATAACAAGTCTGAGTAGAATCAAGAATAAAGGACCTCATGTCCTCATTTATACACACTTAACCTTAAGAGGGTGAATGATCCCTTGACCTTGATGGTTCTCTAATAAGTAACTCTACGTTTTTGTAGGTTTTCGTCGGACCTCGTCCTCCCCAGTCTCTTGTGAGACTTCTGGTTTTCACGACCTCCTGAGCTTCTTACTTTACTACTCCTCTAGTATGTGCTTAAGGTCAGAATTTCTAGGTGTCCGTCTTAACCCAAACGTCCCGTCTACTCGAGTTCCGTTCATCTATTTTAGACACCTTATGGTAGTGTATGTACGATTCAACAAAGTCGTCGTAGTCTGAGAAACTCTGGGGTACCTGACGTCGTGTGGCCCGGAGGGACAGGTAATGGTTGAGGGCCTCAAATGAGTTTGAGTACGGGTAACTCAGCCATTATGTTAGGTTGGTAGAGTAGGAGACAGTAGGGGAAGAGGAGGGTGGAAGTTAGAAAGGGTCGTAGTCCCCGAAAAGTTTACTCAGGCAAGAATCGTAGTCCACCGGTTTCATAATCTCAAAGTCGAAGTTGTAGTCAGGAAGGTTACTTGTGGGTCCTGACTAAACGAAATCCTACGTGACCAACCTGGAGTCTCAGAACAGGTTGTAGTGTCAAGTTTTTGTAGTTAAGAATCGACAAGTTGAAAGAAATATCAAGTGGAGAGTGTAGGTGTGTACTGATGACCTTTTTGGTATCGAAACTGATCTACCTGTAAACAACCGTTTCATTACAGAGACGAAAAATTATGCGACAGATCAAACCGGTATGGAAAAGAAGGTTCCTCGTTCGTAGAAAATTAAAGTACCGACGTCAGTGGTAGACGTCACTAAAACCTCGGGGGGTTTTATTTCAGACGGTGACAAAGGTAACAAAGGGGTAGACAAACGGTACTTCGCTACCCTGGTCTACGGGACTAGAATCAAAAGACTTACAACTCAAAATTCGGTTGAAAAAGTGAAAGTAGTTCTCCGAGAAACGAAGAAAAAGTGAAAGACGATATTCCCACCACAGTAGATGTATTTATCGAGTAGACCTTAAGGTAGTGGAGGTGATCGAAACAAGTACACTACGAAGGATTCCGGGTGAAGTGAAGAGTAAGATCCTACAGACCGAGATCCACTCATAGTGTGGTAGTACCAATAGACCCAGAATTTCTAGAAAAAAAAACATCTAGAAAAAACACATCAAGAACGGTAGAGAAAAATTATAGAAGACGAAGACATTCCAAGTATAGTAAATACAGGAAATAACACAGGTAGAATCTCTCCTCGATGAGGTACAAGTTCAGTCCTCCCCGCCGGCACTCCTCTATGGGGAGTAGGTTCCATTCCTCGTCACCGACACGAAACGACCTGACTTCTCTATGGGGTAGAGGTCCCATTCTCTTTGGGTTCATTCTGCCATCCACAACGCTCTCCCGTAGTCTCCCTTCTGTGTGACTTTGGTATTAGTGTCTTTTGATGAGTTAGACTAGTGTACCTGGCGTCGGAACAGATTGAGTTACTTTGATTCGGTACGGTACACTCCGGTAGGTTCTGCCCGACCAGTACAACCTCTCCAGACTTTATTGCACCAGGTGACATCTTCCCTTACCGTTTGGCGAAGTCATAAGAACGGAACTCTTGGGGTACTTGTCATACTTTTCCATTTTACTATACTATGACTTTCCCCTTGAGGGGTCCAGCTATTCACGGATTATACGATGACCTCTAGTCACCTCTTTATTGAGGTCTTTCTTACTTCCCTACCTCGGTTGCGTTTTTGTTAATGGGTCAACACATACACTGACCACTATCTTCGTTCCAGACTACGACATTTCTCGTTATAACGTATCCTTGGACCTTTCAATCCAGATACTTAGTTCCGTTTAACCTTCACCAGTTTGTCCTCTACCACGACCCTCGGTCGTACCCTCTAGGGTGGGTACTGTTCCAGTACGCCTCTCCGGACTACCCGTTCCACTCAGTTCGAAGTCCCCAAGGGGGACCCAAAAGGACTTGTAGATGGGGGGTTTTGGTCTCAGACGGACGAAATAACATGACACGAAAGGTGAGAAGACTGTAAGAGACCTTTTTTTCAATTGAGTTCCGAAGTCAGAGGACGTATACTTTCCTTACAAAGTCGAGTTTGGGGAAACTACCGAGAGATTGAACGGATTGTCAACCCCTGAAGATGTTGAACACTGAACAAATGTCGGGGGGCTGGTACTCTCCGTGTTTCGACTTTCGTAAAATTTCTATGTCTCGGAAAAGATTTTTCGATTTTTAATATGACCACTACCCAAAGTGACAACTCAGTTACTGACGACGGTCCGGAGGTATAAGAAATAGAAAATCTGTGGACTTCCTATAATTAGTTACATTAACCCTATATCTCTATCCTTATATCATCAAAACTACAATCGTTGTGATCTGAAAACTCAATTAATTGAAAGAGAAACAATATTTAGTGACGTGAAGAAAGTAACAATATTTAACAACACAGAAACTATACATTTTTACATTGAAATAAACCACGAAAGACTTTCACCGTGGTCTGAAACCCTTCTTGTTGTGTTTATTTAGAAGTTCAACTGTTTGAGAATAGTTTTTTCCCGGTATTTTACAATTAAACGGAAGACCAGTCTTCTACTACATTTAGTGGATTCTGAACACATATGTTGATCCATGCGTGTCTCTTTCGGACCAGAGTTATTCTCAGTCCCGACGATTACGACGTATTAAAATATAATAGGTAACTAGAGATACATGTTTTTTTCCATATTTTCCGGAAAGACCTGTTATCTCCTACCCGGTCAGTGACCTTTCTGACCAAAGGGGGTACAGAAGAAATGAGAAAGAAGTCCGACTTAAGGGTAGGTCTCGTCCCTCCGAGTGGTACATATGAATGAACGGGACCGTAGATTCTAGGCACTCTCTACCTCGGGTTCCGTCCCATGGGAGACTATAAGTTTGCCCACGACCACCGGGTTGTATCTACCACGTTTGAAGAACAGGACTTCAAAATAACCGAAAGGGGTATTTGGTTGAATAAGTCGGAGAAAAGAGGTGACTTAAAAGGATGATATGATAAAGGACAATTAAAGAAAATATAAAGATTTATTTATTCAAAAGGAGTGGATGCGGCAGAGGGGAAACTTAAGGGACCTAGGTGACCCCGTCCTGGGGTCGTTCTACCGTTCTCACTTGTAGTTGTAAGATCCTTAGTCGTTTAATTTTACCGGACCTTACCCACTTAAATTGAGTCTACTGGTAATATAGATGATGACACCCGTCCTTAGGGAATCTTCTTTTCCTCATCGGTAGTACCAGTTGTTTTCTCAGACTTAGGTTCGGATACAGGGTTGGTCATTGTGACTTCCTCGACTTCAACTTGCCAAGATACTTCTGGATGTTCCGGAAAATATCACTTCACTTCACTACAGCGAGTCAGTACAGACTGAGAAACGCTGAGGTACATTGGATGGTCCGAAGAGGTAGGTACCCTAAAATGTCCGTTCTTATGACCTCACCCAATGGTAAAGGAAGAGGTCCCCCAGAAGGACTGGGCCCCTAGCTTGGCCCCAGAGAGCGTAACCTCCGTCCACGAAATTGGAGACTCGGTGGTCCCTTCTGGATCTGGAAAATATTGATTGTGGGTTTTCTCTACAAGAAAAGTAATATCCCCTGACCTTACGTTTTTCATCCTTCAGTTCTTTGTGGATCAAGTCAAGTCAAGTCAATCAGTGAGTCGGCACAGACTGAGAAACAATGGGTTACTTAGCGTCGTACGGTCCGGAGCGATAGGTAGTGGTAGGGGGCCTCAAGTGAGTCTTAGTACAGGTAGCTCAGGTACTACGGTAGGTCCGTAGAGTAAGAGCCAGCAGGGAAAGAGTAGGACGGGGCTTAGGAAGGGTCGTAGTCTCAGAAAAGGTTACTCAGTTGAGAAGCGCACTCCACCGGTTTCATGACCTCGAAGTCGAAATCGTGGTAATGAAGGTTTTTTTAGGGTCCCAACTAGAGGAAGTCTTACCTGACCAACCTAGAGGAACGTCAGGTTCCCTGAGAGTTCTCAGAAGAGTTTGTGGTGTCAAGTTTTCGTAGTTAAGAAGCCGAGAGTCGGAAGAAGTGTCAGGTTGAGAGTGTAGGTATGTACTGGTATCCTTTTTGGTATCGGAACTGATCTGTCTGGAATCAGCAGTTTCATTACAGAGACGAAAACTTATATGATAGATCCAACCAGTATTGAAAAGAAGGTTCCTTATTCGCAGAAAATTAAAGTACCGACGTCAGTGGTAGATCTCACTAAAACCTCGGGTTTTTTCTTTCAGACTGTGACAAAGGTGACAAAGAGTTAGATAAAGGGTACTTCACTACCCTGCTCTACGGTACTAAAAGCAAAAGACTTACAACTTGAAATTCGGTTGAAAAAGTGAGAGGAGAAAGTGAAAGTAGTTTTCCGAAAAATCAAGGAGAAGTGAAAGACGGTATTCCCACCACAGTAGACGTATAGACTCCAATAACTATAAAGAGGGCCGTTAGAACTAAGGTCGAACACAAAGTAGGTCAGGTCGCAAAGAGTACTACATGAGACGTATCTTCAATTTATTCGTCCCACTGTTATCTGTCGGAACTGCATGAGGAAAAGGACAAACCTTGGTCAGACAACAAGGTACAGGTCAAGATTGACAACGAAGGACTGGACGTATGTCTAAAGAGTTCTCCATACAGCCCACCAGACCATAAGGGTAGAGAAAGTCTTAAAAGACGTCAACTAACACTAGGTGTGTCAGTTTCCGAAACCGTATCAGTTATTTAGTCTTTATCTACAAAAAGACCTTGAGAGAACGAGAAAGGTACTAGGTCACCTACAACCGGTAAACTAGAGACCAAGGAGACGGAAAAGATTTTGGTCGAACTTGTAGTCCCTCAAATGCCAAGTGCATAACGACTGACCGAAC
Source organism: Capra ibex (assembly GCA_006410555.1). Taxonomy (NCBI): domain Eukaryota; kingdom Metazoa; phylum Chordata; class Mammalia; order Artiodactyla; family Bovidae; genus Capra; species Capra ibex. The sequence goes on from SJYO01049755.1 coordinate 6,093,508, forward strand.
CTCTTAAAACTCGTAATGAAATGATCGTACACTCTACTCACGTTAACACGCCATCAAACTCGTAAGAAACCGTAACGGAAAGAAACCCTAACCTTACTTTTGACTGGAAAAGGCCAGGACACCGGTGACGACTCAAAAGGTTTAAACGACCGTATGACTCACGTCGTGAAAGTGTCGTAGTAGAAAGTCCCAAACTTTGTCGAGTTGACCTTAAGGTAGTGGAGGTGATCGATCCCATTGTCCGTTTAAACCGGAACCTTATGTCTTACTTCGTCCCGTTTCCGATTATCTCAAACGGTTCTCTTACGTGACCAGTATCGTTTGTGGGAGAAGGTTGTTGTGTTCTCTTCTGAGATGTGTACCTGTAGTGGTCTACCAGTTGTGGTTTTAATCTAACTAATATAAGAAACGTTGGTTTCTACCTCTTCGAGATATGTCAGCCGTTTTTGTTCTGGTCCACGACTGACACCGAGTCTAGTACTTGAGGAATAACGGTTTAAGTCTGAATTTAATTTCTTTCATCCCTTTTGGTGATCTAGTAAGTCCATACTGGATTTAGTTTAGGGAATACTAATATGTGACCTTCACTCTTTATCTAAATTCCCTGATCTAGACTATCTGTCTCACGTACTACTTGATACCTTACTCCAAGTATTGTAACATGTCCTCTATCCCTAGTACTGGTGTGGGTACCTTTTCTTTACGTTTTTTCGTTTTACCGACAGACCTCTCCGGAAGGTTTATCGACACTTTTCTTCTCTCCGTTTTTCGTTTCCTCTTTTCCTTTCTATATTCGTAGACTTACGTCTCAAGGTTTCTTATCGTTCCTCTCTATTCTTTTGGAAGGAGTCGTTAGTCACGTTTCTTTATCTCCTTTTGTTATCTTACCCTTACTGATCTCTAGAGAAATTCTTTTAATCTCTATGGTTCCCTTGTAGAGTACGTTTCTACCCGAGTTTTTTCCTGCCTTTACCATACCTGGATTGTCTTCGTCTTCTATAATTCTTCTCCACCGTTCTTATGTGTCTTCTTGACATGTTTTTTCTAGAAGTGCTCGGTCTATTAGTGCTACCACATTAGTGAGTAGATCTCGGTCTGTAGGACCTTACACTTCAGTTCACCCGGAATCTTTCGTAGTGATACTTGTTTCGATCACCTCCACTACCTTAAGGTCAACTCGACAAAGCTTAGGACTTTCTACTACGACACTTTCACGACGTGAGTCATACGGTCGTTTAAACCTTTTGAGTCGTCACCGGTGTCCTGACCTTTTGCAGTCAAAAGTAAGGTTAGGGTTTCTTTCCGTTACGGTTTCTTACGAGTTTGATGGCGTGTTAACGTGAGTAGAGTGTACGATCATTTCATTACGAGTTTTAAGAGGTTCGGTCAGCCGTTATGCACTTGACATTTGAGGGACTACAAGTTCGACCAAAATCTTTTCCGTCTCCTTGGTCTCTAGTTTACCGGTTGTAGGTGACCTAGTACCTTTTTCGTTCTC
>SJYO01049755.1:6097270-6451662 GCA_006410555.1 Capra ibex
GAAATTCGGTTGAAAAAGTGAGAGGAGAAAGTGAAAGTAGTTTTCCGAAAAATCAAGGAGAAGTGAAAGACGGTATTCCCACCACAGTAGACGTATAGACTCCAATAACTATAAAGAGGGTCGTTAGAACTAAGGTCGAACACAAAGCAGGTCGGGTCGCAAAGAGTACTTCATGAGACGTATCTTCAATTTATTCGTCCCACTGTTATCTGTCGGAACTGCATGAGGAAAAGGACAAACCTTGGTCAGACAACAAGGTACAGGTCAAGATTGACAACGAAGGACTGGACGTATGTCTAAAGAGTTCTCCATACAGCCCACCAGACCATAAGGGTAGAGAATGTCTTAAAAGGGGTCAACTAACACTAGGTGTGTCAGTTTCCGAAACCGTATCAGTTATTTAGTCTTTATCTACAAAAAGACCTTGAGAGAACGAGAAAGGTACTAGGTCACCTACAACCGGTAAACTAGAGACCAAGGAGACGGAAAAGATTTTGGTCGAACTTGTAGTCCCTCAAATGCCAAGTACATAACGACTTCTGACCGAACCTCTTAAAACTCCTAATGAATTGATCGTACACTCTACTCACGTTAACACGCCATCAAACTCGTAAGAAACCGTAACGGAAAGAAACCCTAACCTTACTTTTGACTGGAAAAGGTCAGGACACCGGTGACGACTCAAAAGGTTTAAACGACCGTATAACTCACGTCGTGAAAGTGTCGTAGTAGAAAGTCCCAAACTTTGTCGAGTTGTCCTTAAGGTAGTGGAGGTGATCGATCCCATTGTCCGTTTAAACCGGAACCTTATGTCTTACTTCGTCCCGTTTCCGATTATCTCAAACGGTTCTCTTACGTGACCAGTATCGTTTGTGGGAGAAGGTTGTTGTGTTCTCTTCTGAGATGTGTACCTGTAGTGGTCTACCAGTTGTGGTTTTAATCTAACTAATATAAGAAACGTCGGTTTCTACCTCTTCGAGATATGTCAGTCGTTTTTGTTCTGGTCCACGACTGACACCGAGTCTAGTACTTGAGGAATAACGGTTTAAGTCTGAATTTAACTTCTTTCATCCCTTTTGGTGATCTAGTAAGTCCATACTGGATTTAGTTTAGGGAATACTAATATATGACCTTCACTCTTTATCTAAATTCCCTGATCTAGACTATCTGTCTCACGTACTACTTGATACCTTACTCCGAGTACTGTAACATGTCCTCTGTCTCTAGTACTGGTGTGGGTACCTTTTCTTTACGTTTTTTCGTTTTACCGACAGACCTCTCCGGAAGGTTTATCGACACTTTTCTTCTCTCCGTTTTTCGTTTCCTCTTTTCCTTTTTATATTCGTAGACTTACGTCTCAAGCTTTCTTATCGTTCCTCTCTATTCTTTTGGAAGGAGTCGTTAGTCACGTTTCTTTATCTCCTTTTGTTATCTTACCCTTACTGATCTCTAGAGAAATTCTTTTAATCTCTATGGTTCCCTTGTAAAGTACGTTTCTACCCGAGTTTTTTCCTGCCTTTACCATACCTGGATTGTCTTCGTCTTCTATAATTCTTCTCCACCGTTCTTATGTGTCTTCTTGACATGTTTTTTCTAGAAGTGATCGGTCTATTAGTGCTACCACATTAGTGAGTAGATCTCGGTCTGTAGGACCTTACACTTCAGTTCACCCGGAATCTTTCGTAGTGATACTTGTTTCGATCACCTCCACTACCTTAAGGTCAACTCGACAAAGCTTAGGACTTTCTACTACGACACTTTCACGACGTGAGTTATACGGTCGTTTAAACCTTTTGAGTCGTCACCGGTGTCCTGACCTTTTCCAGTCAAAAGTAAGGTTAGAGTTTCTTTCCGTTACGGTTTCTTACGAGTTTGATGGCGTGTTAACGTGAGTAGAGTGTACGATCATTTCATTACGAGTTTTAAGAGGTTCGGTCAGTCGTTATGTACTTGGCATTTGAGGGACTACAAGTTCGACCAAAATCTTTTCCGTCTCCTTGGTCTCTAGTTTACCGGTTGTAGGTGACCTAGTACCTTTTTCGTTCTCTCAAGGTCCTTTTGTAGACAAAGACGGAATAACTGATACGGTTTCGGAAACTGACACACCTAGTGTTAGTTGACACCTTTTAAGACTTTTTCTACCCTTATGGTCTGGTGGACCGTATGGAGAACTCTTTAGACATACGTCCAGTCCTTCGTTGTCAATCTTGACCTGTACCTTGTTGTCTGACCAAGGTTTATCCTTTTCCTCATGCAGTTCCGACAGATAACAGTGGGACGAATAAATTCAAGATACGTCTCATGTAGTACTCTTTGCGACCTGACCTTCTTTGTGTTCGACCTTAGTTCTAAAGGTCCTCTTTATAGTTATTGGAGTCTGTACGACTACTGTGGTGGGAATACCGTCTTTCACTTCTCCTCGATCCTTCGGAGAACTACTTTCACTTTCTCCTCTCACTTTTTCAACCGAATTTCAAGTTGTAAGTCTTTTGCTTCTAGTACCGTAGACCAGGGTAGTGAAGTACCCTTTATCTACCCTTTTGTCACCTTTGTCACAGTCTGAAATAAAAAACACGAGGTTTTAGTGACGTCTACCACTAACGTCGGTACTTCAATTTTCTGCGAATGAGGAACCTTCCTTTCAATACTAGTTGGATCTATCGTATAATTTTTCGTCTCTGTAATGAAACGGTTGCTTCCAGGCAGATCAGTTCCGATACCAAAAAGGACACCAGTACATACCTACACTCTCAACCTGACACTTCTTTCGACTCCCGGCTTCTTAACTACGAAAACTTGACACCACAACATCTTCTGAGAACTCTCAGGGAACCTGAGGGTCAGGTAGGATTTCCTCTAGTCAGGACCCACAAGAAACCTCCCATATTACGATTTCGACTTTGAGGTAAAAAACCGGTGGAATACACTTCTCAACTGAGTAACCTTTTTTCAGACTATTACTCTCTTAAATCCCCGTCTTACTCTTCCCCTGTTGTCTCCTACTCTACCGACCTACCGTAGTGGCTGAGCTACCAGTACTCAAACTCACTTGAGGCCCTCTACCACTACCTGTCCCTCCGGGACGTACGACGTTAAGTACACCAACGTTTCTCAGCCTGTACTGACTCCCTGACTTGACTGACTTGACAGACAACGTAAATCCCGTTTTCACCAGAATGGACGAAGAAGAAAGAAGAGTGCACACGAAAACTGCTCAGCGCAAAGTGACCCGTTTGACTAAAAAAAGTTCACTTTGTTTAGCCCGTGATGGGACTAGTGAAGTAATATTACGTAGTGTAACTGAACACTTTTACGTAGGTATGTAAAACGACATAAATTTTCTAACGACGACTGAAAGTAATTTAAACAATGAATGGAGTCGTAAAGATCATATAATCGAGGTAAATAGGAACCTACTGTTTGAAACATAATTGAAGAATCACTCGGACCTTAAAGACATACTTGAAAAGAATAAGCAAATAAAAAAGGTTTTTCATTTTACGTCATTAAGGACGGCTCCATAAGTCTATTAGTGTTTATTTCACTTTACTTACCTTTCAACGTAGAATCTGAACCCAACTCTAAACCCGTATAACTTCATTCGGGTCAACCGTAATGACCATTTTTTCTAATTTTTTGACATCCGTAGTTTACCACTACCGTAAACTACCTCTACCGACCTACCGTAGTGACTGAGGTACCTGTACTCAAACTCGTTCGAGGTCCTCGACTACTACCTGTCCCTTGGGACCGCACGACGTAAGGTACCCCGGTGTTTCTCAGCCTTTGCTGACTCACTGACTTGACTTGACTTGACTCCGTAGTTTTTTTACCCATCGTCTGACTCTTAGTTGTCTGTGATCTGGTTATTCACCAACGTAAACAGTTCTAAATATATACTCTGTTTTACAAGACGAAGCGTCGTCGCAACGATACGAACCGTACTCACACATTGATAGAGGGACACTGGGAGGAGACGGACTCCGTCTTTCTACGAAATATTTTCGTGTGTCTATTTTCGAAGTTCCCAACTTTCTTTAATTAAAGGTACGGAAAAGGTAGGGGGAACTTTTATATATATGGGTGCCATAAAATAGTTTCCTTTATTCTAAGATAGAGACGATAAATAATTGTGACGTCCCTCTTTTACTCAAGGTATTTTACCTATGGAAAGATTCCATACAAAATTTTGTTATTGTAAGTCTACTTAGTACTCATTAATAAAAGTTCATTAGGGACGGGAAAGAAATTCATTTTTAACGTTGATTGAGCCATTTATAACTTGAATTTGGGTATAAAGATTGAATGTCCTACGGTTGGTCAAACCAATATTAGTGTTATTTAACGTCATCACAAAGTACGTAAATTGGTTCGTATCCACTTTTATTAAGAGGTATCACAGGGTCGAGTTTATGGATGGGTTAGGAAACATTAATATCAATACTATGTGTAAAAAATTTTTAAGACGGAAATACTATCCTAACAAAACGGGATAAAAGTGACGTCTCATAATAATTATACATGTTTTCCGCAATATTCGTATTTTCGTATTTTTGTCTGAAAGTATTGAAGTCTAGAGATCGGTTAGGAATGAAATTACGTCGTTAAACGACACATAAGTTATTATACTTTGTAATTGTACCTTAAAGGAACCTCGATATTTATAAATCTTGAGTGGATATTTGTCAATAAATACCTTTCCTACACTATATCTTTAAAAAAAAGTCACTCTCAAAATCCTCCGGAGTTTAGAGAGGAGAAAGAAGGGAGATTGAGTTAGGGTGAAAGATGGTTGTGAGAAAGGGTTGACCAGAGTGTAAAAATCCAATATAAAAGACGAAAGGGAAATGTGGTGTACAACCCTAATAACTATCTCGTTCAGTCCGGCGTCCGAGTAACCCGGCTGACACACGTTTTCGGTGTTACTCAGACTGAACCCAGTACGATCATGGGGTTCGGGATCGTATTACAGACCTCGTATTTTCTTTAAGTGACTTGTGTACACTTAGTTACTCCGGTGGTCATTTCGGTCTTTTTCTTTGATTCGATAGGACCCCTTCACGAGGTTTGGTCGGGCTTTAGTTCTTCGGAAAATCCATTCTTTAAGAGTAACGTGGGGTCTTATTATCAAAGGTCGCTTTAAAAATTTTATTTTAATCTTATCCGAAGTGTCATGAAATGACACTCAGTATCTGTTTGAACTTCTTTTCTATACAACAGTTTCCAAATTCGTTAAATTTTCGTAATTTCTAGTACAAATCCGAGAGACGATCGATATAACTACTTGTATAAAACAAAGTATTGTAATGTATTGTTTGCATAGAAGTGTTTACTTATTTTTATTAATAAAATCCGTCGGTTACTTTTACAAAGAATAATGGAAATCGGGTGAGTATCCAGGATTAAAAAAAAAAATTAGACTTCTTTCTTCAAACTACCGGACAACTTCAATTTGAGTCGTTCATAGATACATCTTAAGTTTTATAAAGTCTTTACGGTGAGTAAGTGACACTTTTGAAGGAAAATGAGTCAAGGAGCGTAGAAGTAAAGAGATAAAATTGTAGAACACCCGGTGTGTCTATAAGACCTATTCACATTGATTTCTCTAGACGTCTATAAATTCACACCATACGAGAACGTCGAAACGGAAGAGGACACTCAACCGGATTACTACAATAACGCCTGTAGAACGGAGTCCGTAAATCCTTTCTTTCTTATTTAAAAGACGACGACTGTGACTACGACTGGTCAGGTCATTTTGGTATTTTATTTGAACTTAACGATTAACTCATCATAGAATAAAATACGTAGAGTCGATCTCTCATATGTTTCGTGAAATCTTAAACGATTCGTCCATGGTGATGCAATGGGTACACTCAGTGTGTCGTCAACAAAATACATTTGTCCTATCTCTAGAGAAAATATCTGACCACCCACTGTCTTAGTCCTAAGTGTCGATCCACAAGTGTGTCGTATGAATCACAAGACTTACCGTAATCTTTTCACAGACAACCTACTTCCCAAGGGGTTCAAAGGGTGGAATTACGATTCGGAAACAATGAAGAAGGAAACCTGTTCCTAGAGACGATCCGATCGTACGAGGGGACCCCGAGTCGTCGATGTTCAAGTGGTACAACGTCCCGTGGTTAACAGAGACTCCTAACGGACTTCCCGATCTAGGGAAGTGGTGTGAATCTCCTTTTTAACTCTCTGAGACATTACAGGGGATCCGTATGATTCCAAGCCCGTACCTACTTCTCATTAGATTTGAAAGTGTCAAGTCTCTAATTTGTGTCTTTCTTTTTGACGAGAAACCAGAATAGTTATGAGTCGAGTTCGCGTAAGATACAAAGATGTGTCCCAATTAGTAACAGACATATGGACTGAATAAGACCACACAAAGTTGACATTATTATCTCTTTTACATAACTCCCGGACTATACGTGGTCCGGAGAGATGTCACCTTAAAATGTATACAATAGAGTAATTAGGAATCCTTAGTCTCCAACTATAAAACCTTGGAAGTAAATAACTAATTTTTGGATATATAGTTTAATTCAGCGATTGTGTTCGAATGTCTCAATGATTTATTGTGTCGACCCTAAGTTTAAGTCGTGACGGACCTGTGTTTCAGAGAGAAAGTAAAACGGAAACGTAAACTGGACAGGACTTCAATTAAAACATTAATAGGAGAATGAGAACTTGAGAGAGATAAATCTCTGGTCTTCAACGACGATAGTCGGTACGAATCGAAACTCATTTGTGCCGTATAAATTGAAATAGAATGTTCTACCGTGATTTATTGTAAATTCATCTATTTGAAACTTTTTGTGAAACTCCGTTCTTTTAATCCTACTTAATCCCAGTCACTTTTTTACAGTTCAATAACACTAAAGTGTCGGCAACATGTCGTTTCCCCCCCTTTTTCTGGTCTTTTTTTACAATACTAATGTAAAAAGACCAATCTCTTGTGAGATAAAGTCAGAAATATGACTTTGTATTTGTTTTACTCATCGTAATAATGGACATATCGTTGGTACCACTCACCTTCTACCCGTGAAGTAAAACGACATTAAGACTTCGGTGTGTAAGGTTTGTACTCTGTTTGACACGGCACATTCATTGATCCACAGACATTCTTTTTAACGTAGTTAGTTTTGTTCGAGGGTCTCGAGTTTCACGACCTCTATAGTGTTAGTAATTTGTCATTACGTTTATTTTTTCGTTATAGAGTGGAGTAATCATGATTTATACAACAAATAAGAAAGGTGTTCATTTTACAAATCTTCAGACGTATTACTTCCAGAGTAACTGTCTCCACACCTTAATACTTCGACGATTTAGGTCGTTCTTCTGTCGCACTATTTTATCTAACCTAAAACGTCATCGACACGAGTCTCGTTTGAGCCCTCCGACCTAAGGTGTGATCGTTACAAAACTGTAAGTATGTCAGTCTCTAAGATAAAGTGACACTGCCACGTACAATGTACACCCGCTTCTTTTATCATACACCGGACTTCAGTTTTCGATAGCCGATGTCCGTCTCTTCCTCTGACCTAGTTAAGAACTTCCCTATGGAGTATAAAAGATTATTCCCTTAAACGTACTTTTTGTGATATGTTTAACAGATCTCTATATTAATTTCCACTATCACTCCCCTGGTCTAATTTGAACCCTCTCCAATCGATAACCTTATCAGAGACACGTTTACACATAATGATTATAAACGTGTGATACGAGTTTCGTCTGTGGTCGTAGTTCTACCACTAAACTACAAATCACATACTAAGAACTACATAGTTGCACGATCTCGATCTTGTAAATAAATCGAACCCAAACGTTCAGGAGACACAGAATTAAACCTTAGCGGTCTGACGGGAAAGAAAGTGCCTTAATTGGCAACATCGAGTATTACGTATAGGATGGAACTGCTACGGTCAAGTTGGTGACCGTACACCTATTCTTTTTCTCGTATTTTCTGGTGATCCGACATTCGAGGAGTTCACATCGTTGGAACGGACTAAGAGAAACATAAGGGACTGAATCGTCCCCGCGTTGTGAGTTGGTCATGAGATATTTATTCATCGTGTACAAACCTACTTTTCCCGTACAGAGGACCAAAAAGAGGTAGAGGGAAATTGAACATATCACTTTCGTATCTCTACGACTAAATCTTACTCTATGTCATAGACTCTTCCAAAGATCTCTCCTGACACATTGTAGTTCCAACCCTTCGAAAACAAGGTGAGTCGGTCCAAGTGGACACTCGGGATGGAGTCTCAGAATCTATTAAGTGTGCCGATACGTATAGTGGGAGTCGTTTTTTTCTTTCCTCCTCCTCATCGTTATCGTAAAGGTTACTGGATACAAAGTTTTCCATTAAAAATTTTCATCGATGAGATAAAATGACTACCGACGAGAAAGGTGGAATGTGGGTAAGTTCCCCAATCATTCCCCCTTTACAACTCCGTCTGAAAAATCTTTAGACGTATCTAATGACCAAGAACTTTCAAAAAGGTTACCTCATAAAGGAACCAGACCAACAACTTGAAGATCAAGTATTCTTATTGCTGAGAGGATGAATAAACTCACCGAGACTACACGCGACCTTCAGTCACTGAGGAACTTATACGTGGTCCCGCTCTCGTTCGGGACCCTGTTCCCATAGTATTTCGACTGTCACACCATTCTCCAGCTAAACCTCGTTTTTCACTCTTTCACTAAAAAAAAAAAAATTTCGACTTGAACAACAAGAAACCTACTAACTCCTCCGTTATATAATATCACGTTTTTCTCTTAGATCTTTCTCTACTTTAACACAAGTTTAAAACAGACGAAGAAGTGACAACACATTTTCCAAAGTAATCCAGGTGACTTGGAACTGAAGACGTGGGAATTTTGTCGTCAGGAATATGATCAATAGCCCAGTAATATTCTTGAGTCACTTGTAGTTTTAGGAATCGTATAATTATCGATAATATTGAATCAAGTAACAACAATGTTGAAAGAGAAGTTATAGTTTTAGTAAAACCCCACGTTTAAACTTGTTGAGTAAATAAATGAACACAAACAAAAAACTCGACCAAGTCGACGGATCCGAGACTTGCACACAGGAAGTGTTTATTGTAGTAAGATTTTTATCTCTTTTTATGTATGCAAAATTTTTCCGACCATAAAATGTGAAGAACGGATTACTTCGTTTAGAGACACACAAACACATCCTCCCTGCACCCACACATACACCTCTACCTTTGTTCCTCTCGAGATAGTGGTAGGCTATATATCCACACACATAGAATAAGTTGTATAGTGTTTGTGTAGAGGATAATAACTGTCACAAACGTACGAAGGAAAATAAAAGTCGATCATACGTAAAGAGTAAGACACGTCTCCTCCGATTTCCGAAGGGTCCACCGAGTCGTCATTTCTTAAGTGGACGGTTGCGTCTTCGGTGACATCTGTGGTTAAGCTAGGGACCCAACCCTTCTAGGAGAACTCTTCCTTTATCGTTACGTGAGATCGTAAGAATCGTCCTATTAAGGTACCTGCCTCCTCGGACACCCTGATGTACTAAAGTCCGGAGACACACGTGACGGTCCTGAATATATAAACGAACAATTTTACGTACTCTTCCCTAAAGGTACATAGGTTTTGAGAAGTTAGAGAAGCGTGGACTTCTCCGAAGAAGACATTGAAGTCTCTATAAGGAACGAGAAATCCAATTCTTCTGTCTAAATCGACCAAAAGGTCGTCCATATCAAACCAACGGTTTAGTGTTACCGTCTTTACGGAAAATTTTCCTTAGACCATAAATTCTTGTACCTCTGACCCATTTATCAATGACGAGGGGTTACAGAATTTTAATTCTAAAAGTATTAGGTTAGTAGGAGACTATATACAAAATAAAATTTATGTTACGATCAGGACAACTCGGAGAGATAAGTACTATGGATGGTCAACCCAAGGAGGAGGCCGGACGGGATAGGAAGGAGAACTGTCCTTTGTCAGAGGAGACTATTGGGAACAAATGAAGAAAAAGAAAATCACAAAGTGAAGAAAGAGTGGAATTTGACTAGACTGGACGTACTTTGATAACCCCTCTATTTCCTTTTCCTTCACGTACCCCACTGACCACTGGGGTACGTCGTCGGACCGAACCGAACTCGTAGGACGACTCCTAGGGTCTTTACGTCGGTCTGGGTGTTAATTCCCCGCGTGGCCTCGAGACATGAGTCGAGAAGGGTCGTCAGGAGGAGGAAGAACAAGAGAGGTGGGGTGGGAGGAGTGGACGTCCTTTCTCGTGTAAAGGTCGACCGATAAGTCCCGAGGAAGATCCCGTACCTGGTCGTCCAACTAAAAGGAGGTCGGAAGTCTGACTCCTTTGACTCGTATAAGATAATAAACTAACATAACAAAGAGAGTGAAGTGGTTAAGTTAATATTTATACCAGTGTCAATAATAAAAAGTAGAAGTAAGGTGATATAAGGGTGGTCGTGAACACCTTTTAGTCCTAATTAAATGTAGGAAACGTATAGTTTAGTTCCTAGACGAATAAGAAATAAAATAGATGAACAAGTATAACTTATTTCAAAGAACTTTCACTTCCAGCGAGTCAGCATAGACTGAGAAACGCTGGGGCACCTGATATGTCAAGTACCTTAAGAGGTCCGGTCTTATGACCTCACCCATCGGAAAGGGAAGAGGTCACCTAGAAGGGTTGGGTTCCTACCTTGGATCCAGAGGCGTAACGTCCACCTAAGAAATGGTCAACTTGGTGTTCCCTTCGGACTCTTATGACCTCACCCATCGGAAAGGGAAGAGGTCACCTAGAAGGGTTGGGTCCCTACCTTGGCCCCCAAAGGACGTAACGTCCGTCTAAGAAATGGTTGACTCGATCAATTCATATAATTGAAACTTGGAGTTATAGAGGATTGTTTACCCTCGGTATATAATTAAACCTTTCTTAAAACAAAAGTAAAATCATTGGACAAATATATACTACAAAGGGTTTGTTGTCATTCCTTATAATTATAATTATTCCTTACAATTATAATTTCATATTTCTATTGACAACTTCAACCCTGAAAATCTCGTTGCCAGTCACATATGATATATAACCATACACAGTTTGAAAGAATTCGGAGAGACCCACCGTGTCCACCATTTCTTGAGTGGACGGTTCCGTCCTCTACGCTCTTTACGTCCAAGTTAGGGACGTAAAGTTAGGGACCCAGTCCTTCTAGGGAACCTCTTCCCTTACCGTTGGGTAAGGTTATAAGAACGGACCTCTTAGGGTACCTATCTCCTCCGACCACCCGATGTCAGGTACCCCAGTGGTTCTCAGTTTGTGTGGACTTCGTTGATTGCGCGTATATTTGAAAGTATATAGTAACTCGTATCTGGACGCACGTGTACCTGACTCCTAAGTTGGAACCGCAAGAATAAATCCTCTTAGTATTGAAGATATATGTTATAATGTAAAGACTTTACACATCCTTAATAGGACTATTTTTCTAGGTTTATCTCAAAATAAAAGGTTTTAAGTGAGGAGAAATATTAGAAGATTATATCTTGTAGTAGAACACAGTAGTTATAATTACATTGAGTAGAGAAACAAAAACCGTTTTGAGACACATAACCCTACTCCAGAATTCGAAGGTAAAGATCCGATTTAGAGTGGTGGTATTCTTTACGGAAGAAACACTCGTTTAAACGGTCTGGTTGAACCTAGACGGACTACCAAGAGTGTGGAAATCACAGGTATTCTGTTGTAAAAGTACAACGGTCTACATTGGGTCTACCGTGTATAATTAAATATACACCTATAACCTTTCTACATACCAAAGGTAGACTCTAGAAAATTCATACTAAAAATTTGGGTACCCTTGTAACCCAAAAGAAAAAACGCAAACGTGGTGTCATCTCAGTTTTATACCAGGGGTCCATTTGCTTGTGAATAGACAAAGTAAACCGTAGTGAGACATAAAGACTCGGTACTGAAGACCTACTTAAACATAGAAGAGTCTGAACCAAAGTTGACCGACTTTTCGATACACTATCACAGTTCATTGATAGTAAGACAACTTTCTGTCCTGACTATTCTATTTAAATCTTGTAGAAAGTAGAGTAAAAGTTATAATTGTTGACGAGAGATCAGAACGGTCGTCTGTATTTACACACTATTTTAAATCTGTAAAATTAGGAAATCAGAGAGACAAAACTATTTATAATCTGTATTCCACCATGACTTCGTGGTAGGACTTTAGAGATCCAAAAGTCTCTTTTATCAGGTAGTATTCGATTAATATTTTGATAAATGTCTTATTTAAAAGTCCGGTCAAGTCATCTGTTTCGACTGTACAGACAGAGGATGACAAGAATGGTAGTAAGATACTTCTCAGACTCCACGAAACAAGTTTTCTTTGTTTGACGTACTTGTAAAACGTTACTATGAACGTCATATAGAAAGTCTTCTCTAGACTATTCCTAATAGGCCCGTCCCCCACCTTTATTTTGGAGAAGAAGGTGTAAATAAAAAGAGATAAAGGTGAAGAAAAAGATACAAGAAACCGAATCTCAATAAACTACTTGTAGTTGTATGTAGGAGAAACCCAGTAGATGATACACGTACCTATTTTCCTTTATGAAATTTAAAACGAGAGTTTCAAATCCTAATTATACAACTCTGTAGGTAAATGGGTAGGTTTTCTTACACACTTGTAGTATACGTGACAAGTTTTGTATAGAGACCTATATCCGATCTCCAATCCAATCGTCGACGAGGAGGAGTGGTTCGGAAGACGAAACTTCGAATCTCTTAATTGAAAATAAACTGAAATAATAAAAATGTATGTTTAATCCTACAAATTTCGGAGGACTCTCGAACTAGTGACTCAGTTTGCTTCTTTCCTCCCATTCTTTATCTTGACCATTTGTCAAGGAATCTTATTAAATCACAAGTCGACACATAGGTCATACGTGTTGCGACGAGTTTGTCTGTTCTAAGTAGGTAACGACATTGTAAGTTGTAAGGAAAAATGTCGACGTTTTTTTGGGGTTCCTGTGTCAGAGTGTAATGAGGAGCATTAAGTTTGAGAACCTCGTCGTTTCGAGGTGATAGACTTGAGAATAATGTTTCTTGCGTCAACGACACTCCTGTTCGGTTAAAACACAATACACATCTTTTCTCCTCGGATGGGAAATGAGGGTGGTTCGTAGTGAATGAGAGTGTATCCTCTTTTTCAGTGTGAAGAGTAAAGGAACTTAGCAATACCCACCTTTGTTAAGATTAAAATCGGATGGTTACTATAGTAGTGTTTTGGACTTGTACCCAGGTCTTTGGTGATAGGTCCCGTCTATGTGTCGAGAAGAGGATAGGATCAGAGAGATAGGAGTTGGTTGGACTCCGTTCTTCTATTCTAACCGAGGTTCTTACGGTTAGAGGAAGGACAGATTCACATTATCGAAGGAGTGAGTACAGACTCACTCCCGATCTACACTACCGAAGACAGATTGGTTCTCCTACGTCATTACTATCACTCAACAGTGAGGGGACTATTCCGGTGTCTTACTACGGTGTTTGACCGTTCTGAAGGTAGAACGGTCGTCTAAGGTGACGAAAGAACGGAACATACAAAATAACTTCGTTGAACGGTGTGCCTTTCCTGGTGTGTTGTTCTTTGATCTTACCCGTAGGCCGGGGTAGTGAAGTACCCTTTATCTACCCCTTTGTTACCTTTGTCACTGTCTGAAATAAAAACCCCCGAGGTTNGTTTTGGACTTGTACCCAGGTCTTTGGTGATAGGTCCCGTCTATGTGTCGAGAAGAGGATAGGATCAGAGAGATAGGAGTTGGTTGGACTCCGTTCTTCTATTCTAACCGAGGTTCTTACGGTTAGAGGAAGGACAGATTCACATTATCGAAGGAGTGAGTACACTTTGTTACCTTTGTCACTGTCTGAAATAAAACCCCCCGAGGTTTTAGTGACGTCTACCGCTGACGTCGGTACTTTAATTTTCTGCGAATGAGGAACCTTCCTTTCAATACTGGTTGGATCTGTCGTATAATTTTTCGTCTCTGTAATGAAACAGTTGTTTCCAGACAGATCAGTTCCGATACCAAAAAGGTCACCAGTACATACCTACACTCTCAACCTGACACTTCTTTCTACTCACGGCTTCTTAACTACGAAAGCTTGACACCACGACCTCCTCTGAGAACTCTCAGGAAACCTGATGTTCCTCTAGGTTGGTCAGGTAGGATTTCGTCTAGTCAGGACCCACAAGTAATCTTCCTGACTATAACATCGACATTGAGGTTATGAAACCGGTGGACTACGCTTCTCGACTGAGTAACCTTTTCTGGACTACGACCCTTTGTGACTCCCGTCCTCCTCTTCCCCTGCTCTCTCCTACTTTACCAACCTACCGTAGTGGTTGAGTTGCCTGTACCTAAACCCATTTGAGGTCCTCAACCACTACCTGTCCCTCCGAACCATACGATGCCAAGTACCCCAACCTTTCTCAACCTGTGTTGACTCGCTGACTTGACTTGACTTGACTTAACCGATTGTCGGTCACTCCTTCATTCCGGTAGTCAGACTGTCGTACCTTTCTTTACCCTAGGAGTCAGACTGTCGGGAAGACCTTGACTTAGGACGATTACTTTACCTAGAAATGAGATAACTCGGAAGTCTACTTTGGAGTCGGAACCGACTATGAAGCTAACGTCGAACACCCGTTGGGAGTACGTCTTCTGGGTCCCTTCAACACCGGTTTATAGACTGGGTGTCTTTGACACTCTATTATTTATACATAACAAAATTTGATGAGTTAACTACCATCGAAAAATTATATCTTTATCTATTGTCATGAGGAGGGTTGTCTTATGAAGGTTTTAGAGACAAGACGCACGCTTAGTTCAGGATCTTCGGAGTGAGTTGTTAATCGTATCAGGTCAAATCCACGTTTTAATTCTGGGATGTCGTTGGGTAGGTAGTCGAAGAAGGGGTCTCCGTCCCGACACCCTCTATAAAAACCTAATAGACACCCAAAGAAATTAGGTGTGAGAGGGTAAGAGTTCTTACACAACATGAATCAGCGAGTCAGTACAGCCTGAGAATCGTTGGGGCACCTGACGTACGTTGGTCCGAGGAGACGTACGTTGGTCCGAGGAGACAGGTAACCCTAACAGGTCCGTTCTTATGACCTCACCCTTGACTCTCAATTGACTTCGTTAGTGGAATATGAAAATTAAACAAGGTCCCCGTATCCGTGTCTAAACTTTCGTGACTCAGTGTCTTAATTCTTTAACGTAAAAATATGTCAAGTATCTATACTTAATTGTATGTTATAAATAAAAGGGAAAGACTGAATGAAGTGAGACATATCGTATGAGATCTAGACAATGTACATGTTTGTTGGGTTAAAGTAAGGTAAAATACCGGCTCATGTCTACACGGATAAACGTCTCGTCCTTATCTCTACGTCTGTGTCTCTTGTCTGCACCTGTACCCTCTACCCCCTGCCCTCCCCTCCCACTCGGACCTCTCACCGCAACTGTATCTGTGTGATCACAAACACACTTTATCTGTCGACCACCCTTCACCGACACATTGTGTCCCTCCAGCCGAGCCAAGAGACACTACTGGACCTTCCTACCCCAACCTTCCCCACCTTCCTTTCAAGTTCTCCCTCGTCTACATACATATGTATATCGACTGAGTGTAACAACATGTCGTATTTGATCGTGTTGTAACATTTCGTTAATATGGGGTTATTTTTTGTCCTTAAACGTATTTTCAGGTCCATAATATGAAGAATTCTGATGAAACACAGGAAAAGGAGAGGGTAATTAATTTTCTATTACCCAGAAAATTAAATTCCCGTAAGAGTTAGATGACTAAATTCTATAACTGTGTTTAATTAACTGATTAACGGACAATAGTCACCACTTTGGTCACTACCTATGCCTATACAGATGTGGTCGTTTTATACGGGACGATAAATTTGACCTGTTGTATGAGTATCCTGTATTGAATGTAGAGGGGGGGCGGGCGCGGGACGATGTAACAAATTTTACGTAAAAAAAAAGTTTCGGTTGTAACTAAAGGTTCCAAGTTGTATTTGGAGGTACCAAAGACAATTGTTGTTGTCTTTTAGGCGGTGGTTAAAATGGCGACATTTCTACCGATGGACGTTGGTGTCTTTGGTACACATTCTCCCGTCCTTTGTGCACCCCACTTCATAACCGACTATTGCACCTGGGAGTCACGGATGCGGAGGAAGTCGCGTGACGCAGATCTATCAGACTGAATTGTTGTTACTTTCGTTGTCAAATCACCTTCAGTACTTTTGAGACAGTTGATGTAATAAAAAAGGGGGGTGTTTCGTCTTTTATACAGACCGTCGAAACGACTGTCAAGTTATTACGTGAAGTAAAACGATGATAAGAGTTACTGCAAGAGTCAAAGAACAAATTATTTAATTACGGTTTTATTTTAAACCTCCACTTGTCGAAAATTAACTCAGAAACACTACGATTTATAGACCCTTAAACCTTTTACATCTTAATATGTATTAGACTCCCCAAATAAAACAAACTGATAAACCGTGACTCATAACATTGTCGAAAGACTACCCTTCTGTAGATTTCTCAAGAGAAACACCCAAAATGTTGTGAACCCCTCATAAACCCCTGTAAATCCGTTTCATAGACAGTTTCGAAAAATAAAGAGGGTTGACGAGAATTTAATATATTAAGAGATCGATTCTTGACTACAACAACCCTGAGTTTTAATTATTGCATAGTGATTGAACATTTAGTCGTTTGAACCGACAAAACTAACAAAGTACTCTAAATCAAAAATGAACAGCTTTCTCGACAAGTAGGTTGATCACCCATCTCCAGGAGTATGTGTCGACGGAGTACATTATGTTAGAATAAGTACTCCCATCCATGGGATCGGGAGAAAAATTACGAGAATGAAGAACTTTTTGTTTTCCCATATTCTTTTTCTACACAAGCTGTGTACCTATAAGTTACACTTCCCATAAGTATCTGTGTCAGTACTTTCCCGGTGTGACAAGGTGATCATCAAAGGAGTCCAACACAAGAGTGTTAATTTCCCTTACTCTCGTTTTCCGTCGACGGAATGGACAGTAAAGGAGGGACATAATGTCACACGACTTCGATGGTACTCAGGTTTAGGTTCTTCGATAACAGACTCCTTGTTTCTACACTATAACGTTTAATTTAAGTCACAATTAATTAAAGAAACAATAAAACGCTTTAACTATTCTTTTTTAACACTTTTATGTGTGTTCGTGAACACTTCTCAAAAAACTTATTTTTCATCTTATAGTCCCATACAATTTACCATCTCATGGAGAAGGGGTTTACCAGTGTTGGTATGGAGTAGACACGAGGAAAAGGACACATTAACACGGGAAGGAGATTTACTCTCCATCTAGACTCGACGGAAGAAAACTATGGACTCACTCGAGGACTGACCGTCTTAAATGGTGAAAGTTCTGACCAAAATTTTTCTCGCATATCGAAGGTCGAAGTCGCAATCAACTACCCCAGAACCTCGTGTCCGAGAGACGACACTCCTTCAGTTCATGTCTTCACCGGGAACTGCTCTTGTTCCACTCGTACACCGTAAGGTTCGACTCCAAGAAGGTCGGGAACCGACAGCTCAAAGGGTGTCGGAAGGAGAGTGGGGTCGACTGGGACGGACTTCGTCCCTATTCGAGAGGGACGACTCGGACGGATTTAACGAGTAAAGGTTGACCCTATTAAACAAGGTGTCATTGTCCATTGACCTTGTTCATAGAAGTAAAACGTTTGCTACGTCACCTTCAAGTACTAGTCACCTCCTGCCACTGAGTACTGTGTCTCGACTGTTCAGCATCCCGAACTGGGGGTTAAGACAGGTGAAGGATATCATAATTTTTGCAACAAGGACTTATTGATAAACTACCTTAACTTTCTACCGGAAGTCACCATTAACAAAAGAGAGTCTAAGTGGATACCTAGGAATTGTGAATCCAAAGATAACCCTTTAAAGTACTCATTATTCTGTAAAGGTACCGAAAATCTTAAATTTTTTTTTACAAAAACCTGGTGGTGACTTTACTTGGTTAGAGAAAAAAGTACAAAGTTTAGTAAGTGTATAAGTAGACCGAATCTAAGAAAACGGGAGTAAAGGATTCTACAGATGAACTTAATACCGTAGTAACTCAATTTTTTTTTACGACTTCTGGACCAATTGATACGACCATAATCTTTCTTTTCATCTGTACCTTTTCCTTGACGAATCGTAGAGTAAACGTCAAAGGAGTATGTGTGACTAAGGTGAATATAAACTAAAGAAAAGATTATCACAACTTTAACGTTTTACATTGGAACGACTTGTAAATGACGACACGGAACAAGAAACAGATTAGTAAGGTCTATATTAATGTCCTCTTGTTCCTCACGAGGACTTCACAAAGGGTGTCCTGAATGTCTGACTTCACATTTACAGTAGAGTCCTGAATGTTTCCGTTCTTAAGGTGAGAGACGTGGAGGGGAGTGGGGAGACGGTCTAACAAGTATCCGTAATGTAAGTCTTTCTTTCATTAAAGAATTCTTCAGTAAATAACGTCTAGAAGTAAAAGAAGAACCCACAGTCGATTACTAATCATGGTTAAACTACACACGTTAATATCGCTTTTGTTCTCATATTAGTTTTTGAAGTATTCTGAGACTCATTTCCGTCCACTTTCGTCCACTACTTTTGGAAAGTCAATGGTTTAATTCCATGTTTATGATCTACTAAAAAGAATGTTGACGACCGATACAGAGAAGACCTTGTAACTTTTTGGGAGAAAGGTAACGAGGTCTGAAAAAGGATTTCTGTGAACTAGACTATCTACCAAACCTTTAAGACTAAATGAAATCCTATGATCCCAGTTTTACCAACCATTCAAATCGTCGTATTGGTCGTCGTTTCAACCTATTATATTAGTCATGTTTGTAAAAATAAACTTGATTGAAGATAATTCATACCGTCGAACTGTGTTAAAATTTTTGCTAAGGTGTTTTGCGATTCATGTTAATAAACGGAAGAGACTTTCGATGAAACTAGACCCATGAATTCTACGCTAAGTCACTCTTTCCCCTTTTTTTTCAACAATGTCCCATAGTTGATAAAGATTCCACAAACTATCTATAAAGAAGTAAATTAAGTGTTATTTAGGGTCACTATATCTAAAAAGAGCGGGTGAACCTCGGTTCTTTTGACTTAAAGTTTCAATTTATTGATTTAGTTAATGTGGTCGATATGACATTGCATCGTTTCCGGTCTAAGTCTGAGAGATCACGGTTCCAGGTTCGAGAACGGTGGTCGGTGCAGACAGATTTATTTGTCCATTTACCCTCGTCAAACAGTCCAGTTTCGTAGAAAGTATGGGAGAGTTTTGGTAAATTAGCCAATACACCGTGAGAGACCCGTAAACTAAAGGTAAGAGATTTTACCTTTATTAAAGAAAATGTCTAAACCTCTAATATTTGGTAGAACGGCACACGAGTCATTTAATGTAGATAATAATAAAGTACTATACTTCTTATATTGAAAAGTCAGACACGGGTCATTGAACACCCTCCGTTTCTTCTTTTGGATTCAATAAATACAAAATCAGTGGTACCACGACATCTTCAAAAGGATTTTGCTATTAAAAAATTCTAGTAGAGTAAAAATTTTGAAAAAGGAAGTTTTGTGGACTGTTTGTACTCAGTAAAGTAAATAGGAAAAAGAAGAATAATCAAAAGTAACCGGAGGAACAGTTCAACGGAATTTGTTAAATAGTTAATACGGACCCGTCGGGATGAACCGACCGTCTCGATTCGATTTTGTTTCTTTTCCTTGTCTACAGTTTTGACGTAAACAAAAGAGAAAAAAACGGTTTACAGTCCCTTTCTTACCGTGGTAAGACGAGCGGACGGATAAAATGACCTCTCATCAGGTTTTACCAAATAGGTTGTAGACGAAAACACTCCTGGACGGTCGTAACGGGTGTAGACAGGCCTACAGTAGAGTGTGTGTCTCTATCGTCATCCTGACTTTCACTTGTGTGAGAAGTCCTTACGGTTTACGTCGCAACAAAAGAAGACGAAACAAGGTTCTGGACCCTTTTACCGTTTCCTTACCATCGCCCTTGACCTGGGTTCTAGGTCAGCGAAAAAAGAAGGTAAACGTCTTCTAAGAAAGGGGACACATTTTGACTGACAGTAAAAATTGTTGTGTCGAAACTCCAATTCGAGGAATCGACACGGGAGTAAGAACCCCTCCTATCCTTCCCTTTTAGGTAATGACGATCTTTTGATTCGCGTGTAGTTCCGGGGTCTTTTGTTTCGTTTTCTCAAGTGGATCCTTTGGATGCTAGAAATAATTCACTTGAAATCCCACATCCTTTCAGGAAGGGACCAGGGGTAGAGAGAAGAGGTCGTAGAGGTAGAAGGGATTTTAAAGGTTTGTGGGGGNGTAGAGAGAAGAGGTCGTAGAGGTAGAAGGGATTTTAAAGGTTTGGGGGGGGGGGGGGTGGAAAGAAAATAATTGAGACGAAGAAAGAGGACCGGAAACTTTTGTCGTGATCAATAAACGAAGGAAGATTAAAGAGTAAATCATCTCGAAACAATCCACCGAACCCCTTGAGTAAAGTGTCGAACATGTGAAACGTAAAGTTAGTCATAGTCCCACTGTGTGGATGGTCTGTTTTTCATAAGAAGCAATTCCATTCGGTAGAGGTTTTTGTTTAATCTATACACATGAATTCCCAGAGGCAGAGAAGTACTTACGGGATCAAATCAGACCCGGTGTGGGGAGTTTCCCCGCATCGACACAGGATACGACGTTCTCCCATTCTCTATTTAAGTCGGTATAACCCTACTTTTATGTTTACTACTAAAGGTCAACACAACTATAGTTAAAAGGAGAAGGACATCTCTACGAGTAGAGATCTGAATGGGATACCGTCGTCCAGATCTAGTTGTTTACGTCATAATAATATGTCAGAAAATGGTGTTAGTAAACTTACAAGACAATATCTGGACCCTAACGTTTGAAAAAAGACATTTCCTGGTCTACCAGTTGTAAAAGTCGAAACGTTCTTCATACCATCGAGGACGTTGATAAGTCTATATACCAACTTCATACTTTCCTTATGTATGTCTTTACTTACCTGTATCGGAATAAGGTTATTTCTGGATAATTGTTTTTAATCACAGTCCGACCTAAAGTAGGTATCCAGTATCAAACGACTTGGGGTAACCGTACAACATCAAGTTCCCCAACGTTTTTCAGCCTGTGTCGAATCACGGACTTGTTGTTGACATCTTTTACCTTCATTTCTATATAAGGATCGTTGGAGAGACAGGTCACTCTTTATAAAACGAAACTGGAGAGAGACTTGTGAGGAAGATATTGATCTTGAGAAAGAGAAAATTTCCCTTATTATTCTTATTTTTATGACGGATGGAGTATCCCAACAATACTCCTAATTTCTCAAGTCACAAACATCTCAGGAAACTGGTCCTAGACGTTGTATCATTTTACGACACGACACGAATCAGCGAGTCAACACAGGTTGAGAAATACTGGGGTACCTGACATCGGACGGTCAGAGAAGACAGGTACCCCTGAGAGGTCCGTTCTTATAACCTCACCCAAAGGTACAGGAAGAGGTCCCCTAGAAGGAATGGGTCCCTAGCTTAGACCCAGAAGATGTGACGATCTCTTAAGAAATGTTGACTCGGTGGTCCCTTTGGTCTACGATTAAAATATGACTTACCAATTCTTATCCCTTATAAACTCCTCTATTGTGGACTCGTTTCTAGACTTCCTCTGTTCTTTGTTTGTCCTACCGTGACTCTACCTTTAAAAGAACTACACAAACTCTTCTACCGGATTCATTTCACGTTCTTCTATTCTTACCATACTTTGCCATATTTTATTCTCGTCTCTCCAGTGACCTACGGTAAACTGTTGACCTCCTACTAGTAAGACGTGACCCAGATTTAAACCGAGGTCCTGACTCGTCTGTAACAACTGACGGATTGTTACCTATGCGGTAGATTAAGATGATGATAGAAACTTAATACCCATTTGTAACGGTATTAGGAAGATTAATGTCTGTTTATAACTAAATTCCTACGTGTACCTTAGTCTAAATTGGTTTAAACACCACTTCAGAGTGACTCTAGAAGAAACCTTTACAGGAAGAGAAAACTTTTCTTGATTTATTTAGGGATAAGAAGGTGACCTATGGACCCTATCACCGTCGGTAGGACACTGGTTTCTCCCTAGGGTACCTGACGTCGTCCGGTCCGGAGGGACAGGTAGTGGTTGAAACCCCAAATGAGTTTGAGTGTAGGTAGCTCAACCACTACGGTAGGTTGGTAGAGTAGGAGACAACTAGGGAAGAGGAGGGTGGAGGTTAGAAAGGGTCGTAGTCCCAGAAGAGTCTACTCAGTCAAGAAGTGTAGTCCACCGGTTTTATATCCTGAAAGTCGAAGTCACAGTCAGGAACGTTACTTATAAGTCCTGACTAAAGGAAATCCTACCTGACCAACCTAGAGGAACGTCAGGTCCCCTGAGAGTTCTCAGAAGAGGTCGTGGTGTCAAGTTTTCGTAGTCAAGAAGTCGCGAGTCGAAAGAAATACCAGGTTGAGAGTGTAGGTATGTACTGGTGACCTTTTTGGTATCTAAACTGATCTGTCTGGAAACAGCTGTTTCATTACAGAGACGAAAAATTATACGAAAGATCCAACCAGTATGGAAAAGAAGGTTCCTCGTTCGTAGAAAATTAAAGTACCGACGTCAGTGGTAGACGTGACTAAAACCTCGGGGGGTTTTATTTCAGACAGTGACAAAGGTAACAAAGGGGTAGATAAAGGGTACTTCACTACCCTGGTCTCCGGTGCTAGAATCAAAAGACTTACGACTCAAAATTATATATATTTTGGTTATGGTTTTCATTGTATTTCAATGTTACAATAATTCTTCCGTTCACACTTATCTTTTTCTCGTAGACTTTGACTTGTTTTAGTGTTACATCTTAATATGAGTGAGTCTCTTTGGATTAAGGACTGAAAGGTCAGGTTAGGGACGAATAATTGAAGTGAAATCCTGAACAGGAACCTACGAACACATGAAAGAATAACATAGGACTAACATTTAAGGGAAAACGAACTTATACGTCTCCTAATCTGGGGAAGACCGACTCTCAGAATTAAAGTGAAAATTTGTACGATTCCAACTGTCTGGACACACAGACAGCTTCTCCATTACAGATTAAACTTCAATTTATAAGTGTAGAGTCACTCTCTACGAGCATTCTCTTAGTGATCATCTAGATCCACGTCTTTGACTACCTTAGTAAGACAATCCTAGACTGTGTACCTTCCTTTCTGTCGATCGTTGTATGGTCTTATGACCTCATCTTCCATTATAAACTCACCTACCAGGGGTCACCCCACAGTACTCCCTTAATCGTATTTTTTTAGTGAACATCCTTAAAAAAAGGGGTTTCTGTGTATGACGTTGGGTGACCTCGTAAGACCGGGTGAGTATCCTCATCACCTATGGACGTACGTTGACCACCCGTCTCACTCATCTGCTTCTATAACTCTTCTTTTTTTAGTTTCCCTTTCTTCGGGAAATGGGGAGAGTTAAGTGAGTAGACTTTGTCTCTCAAAGAGTATCAAGTACTTAAGAAATAAATTATTTTTATACTAACTAAATATTGTAATGTAATCAAAGTATATATTTCGTCTTACTAAGTTATAAAAACATCTAATATGAGGTAAATTTCAATAATACTTTACAATCGATATACGAGACACGACATGTTATATAGGAAAGTAAAAAATGGAAAACACTAACCGAAAAAAAAAGAAACTAACATAAATAAAAAATTAACTTCCTATTAACGAAATTTCTTAAAACAACAAAAGACGGTTTATCGTTATACTTAGTCGGTACCAAAAGTGAGTCAGCACAGACTGAGAAATACTGGGGTACCTGATGTCGTTCTGTCCGGAAGGACAGGAAGTGGTAGAAGGCCTCAAACGAGTTTGAGTACAGGTAGGTTAGTCACTACGGTAGGTTCTTGGAGAAGAAGACAGTAGGGGAAGAGGACGGAAGTTAGAAAGGGTCGTAGTCCCAGAAAAGATTACTCAACCGATAAGTATAGTACCCCAGTGTTTCTCAGTCTGTGTCGACTCACTGGTCGTGTTGTCCATTCAGACTCCATTTCTTTGTACACACTCGATCACGATCGAGTGACCATCCACTTCGATCTAGGGTCCTAGAAACCGACATCTTTAGACCCCTAGG
Source organism: Capra ibex (assembly GCA_006410555.1). Classification (NCBI taxonomy): domain Eukaryota; kingdom Metazoa; phylum Chordata; class Mammalia; order Artiodactyla; family Bovidae; genus Capra; species Capra ibex. The sequence continues at coordinate 6,121,650 of SJYO01049755.1, forward strand.
GGTTTGACCACAACCGAGTGATCATCCGTATCGGTCTGGAGTCCCGGTGACCAACTCACAGGTTTTCAGAGGGTCTCTACCTCGACCGGACGACATCCGTCTCAGTCCTGGGTCCCCAAGAACCCAAACAACTACCAAACGACCAACCACCCAACCCAGGACTGGACGGTCCGACACCGCGACACTACCCGGACCCCGACCACAGGTGGGTCGTCCTACCCGGTCCTGACAACGAATGAGTCGTCACTCACTTCGACCTAGGACCGTAGAGACCGACGTTCCGGGTCTCCGGGATACAGTCGTGTGACCACCCGTCCTGACTCCGGGTCCTGTAGGGTCTTGGTCACGGTCGAGTAACCATTCGTCTCGGTCCAGGACCACAGAGACCAACGTCTCGGTGTCGTAGAACCTCCATCACAGTACCGGATAACTACACCACCCGGTCTCGGGCCCTTAAGGTCCCGACTACCGATCGAGTCATTACCCACTCCGACCAGGACCCTGATTCCGGTCGGGTGACCACCCGTCTCGACTAGGGTCCCCGAGACGGACGTCCCGGGACCCTATAGACCCTGTGGACACAAACGTTACCCAATAGCTCGGTACAAGACCTGTAGGACCACCTGTCCTGACACGGGACCCCACGGGCACCCAAATCTTCTAGAATACCGTCGTCCTGACGACCACCCACTCCGACACAGAGGTGCACTGATCAACGAACCACAGTCCACAAAGGTTATGACCGTGACTCGCGACAGACCCTCCCCAACCCAGGCTACAAGTATCCGACGTCTCTCTTAAGGTTTTACCACGAACGACTGTAATCACAGGTGTATCTTGTTCCAAGGGTTTACCGGCGGGGGTCACAGATACAGGGGTCCCATTCGAAGTCGACGGAGGGGAGAGTCCTTCGAGAGATTCTAGTCGTCCACTCAGACTGAGTCCCAGGGAAGTTTAACGATAAAGAAGAAGGGACACAGGGTCTCGTACACTCTAAAATACACCTGGGAAATTCTCACCTTAGGAGACTTACACTGAAAAGTTTTAAAAATTGTCCCTTCTTATTCTTAAGTCCTTCCCCGGAATAGTCTATATCTTTCAAATCGAAAAGGTAAACTTCTTTCATTCTTTACTAAGAACGTGGAGATAAATACAAACCAAAGAAATTTTTTACGATAGTAATACAAAAGTTTGTATAGTAAAATAAAGACTCAGAATTTCACTTTGCCAGAGGTTGACTTTTAGTCTTGTGGATCGAGAATCAGAGTAAATCAGTCTTCGTGTCAAACAAAGTACATGAAGACAAAGAAATCAACCTTTTGTCCCAACTCTTAGGGAGATACGAAATGTCCTTTCCTCGTAAGTAACTCTCCTATTTTACTCTGTTGAACAATGCACGATTTCTCTTTAGGAGATATTTGAGTTGGAGAATATCAATGAATTATACTCGAGAAGAGACCTCCGACAGAAGTGTCTAATAAACGGTCTAGTCAGAATTTTTACAGTCCGTAGTGCCTTTCCCTTTGGATATTTACTCTTTCAACCGGTCTCAGTCAGGGTTCCCGGAGAGATCGTGACCGTGACACCCTTGAGACACATTAGTCACCTTGGAAACGTCTCCTTTCTCCGAGAGGGAGTCGACGTAGGTGGTCGTAGTGTCTCCAGACCTTGTACTTCGGTCGTGAGGGACGACTCGTCGTTTTACAAACACAGTGGACGGTAGGACTTCTTTTGCCCGTACGACGACCTCCTGTATTAGTTACCTTTCCTTCGGGTCAGTGACGAGGAAGTACGGGGGGAAGACGGACGTCTATATTTACAGTTGATGACTCTGTAGTCTTACTTTTAGAAAGCATCGTGCCACCACAAGGTCTTTGTATCCTACTGGATGTTGTTGTCTCAAAATCGTTCCTACCGACTACCACAATGGACAAGTCATTCTTTTCATTTTATAAAATATAATTGAAATCGAGAGTGAAAACAAAAGAACATTTTTAAGTCCTTTTGTCAGTAACAGACACTACAAGGTCCGCGACAAGATCCACTGTCTTTGTTAGTCTTAACTTAGTCTTTATAAACAAGAGAATCTCAAATAATAGGCCATTTTCTCTCTCTTCTGTTCATACCATATTTCAGTAATGTTATATTACTACTAACCTTATAAACACGTGAATATATGTACTCTTTCACTTATTTTAGAACCCCGATAAAAATAAGTTTTCGTAGAATCCCATGATACTCTCCATTCCTCTTCCCGGATACGTAAATTAAATGATTACTGAATTCCGTTCCGTTAACGTCAAGAGTCAACAGTCTAAGAAACCGTTCATTACTAGACGTTCGTGGCGTTATCTTAGATCCCTATGGTCTTCCTCGTTTTGACTGTTTTAAGGTGTAAGAAAAAAAAAAAAAAAATTAAAATCTCTAAATTTAAAAGAAAATCATTCTTTCGAGACACTCCTTTTAATTTCCTTAGTCCTGTTAGACTAAGTACATGATTGTCATGATGGAAACTTGATTTTGTCCTCTAATAAAGTCGACTTGTTTAACGACTAAGTGTCTAAAAAAAAAAATTAGCGACTTAATCTATGAACTAAGTTCACTTTATAATAAACCGATTAAAGTAGTAAGACAATAACTTCTTATCAACGTCAAGAAGAAAGACGGGGACGCCTCTAAGTACGAATGAGATCAAAATTATTCGTTTTCAACTACGAATCTCTTACAATTATAAGTCAAATTGTCTAAAGTTAAGTCGTTTCCAAATAGTTTGTCTTAAGGTGTAAGAATACTTCGAGTGTACACTCTGTCCATGTCCCGTCTCTCTCTTGTCATCACTCACCTAGATCCCGTCGGTTGTCCTCTTTAGTGACCAGATGGAACGAAAAAAATACCTTTTCTTTGTTTACATTTCTAGTCTCACTGTCCCTGACTCTAAGTTTTTACTACACTAGCAAATTTTGATAAAACTTCGTAAGGTCTAAAAGTTCGAAGACATATAAACCTAACTAAAATCTCGACTCTCTAGTGCCTCCGGAGCTTTATTTTGAGGACTACATAAACTAATAGGGTAATTAATGAACCTTAACGTTAGTACATATATCGTCACAAAAAAAAATTAAATAAAAAAATAAAAAATTTAAAATTTTAGAAATTAAGAATATCGTCACAAAACTCGACGACGGAAACACTAAATTCGTTTGTTATATGTAGTCGTTTTATGTGTATACTTAAGAATATCGAAAAATCATTCGCGTGAATATCAAAGATGAGGGATAATGAAGGTTCCTATTTAATAATATGTATGTGTAATTCTGTATCTTCATACAGTTATCTAATTTCTACTATATTACAAGTCTCTGCCATGGAGACACCTAGTCTTACCGGCTAATTATAAAGAGACCTCCCGGAGAACTCCCGAAACTTCAGAGAATGCTGTAGGCCAGTTGACGATCAACCACTCGTTCCCTATACCTTTCCTTTTCACAGGAAGGGACTTCATGGTACCTTAATCTTGTACAACCCGAAAAAGGACGGTCTCCCGAGACGGGACCACGAGGAATATAGACCTCGAGAGGAAGGAGGTAAAGGAGTAAGCCCGATAAGATGGCACAGGACATCAAAAGTCGACTCCATAAGAAGGGAGACCCTCGAGAAGGACTGTCTCCGAAAGGGAAACTTGTTAGAAGTCAGAAGGACAGTGTCGAGGATGTCGAGGACATCAGCGATTCAGTTACCGATGGAAGGACAGTTTGACATGCACCCTTTCCTATGACCGAAATAAAACTCGTAGTACAGACAGACCGTGTGGCACTCCGATGAAAATTTCAAACACTGACCGGTCATTCAAAGGACGACGTCGTGAGGTGACGGAAGACTCTTTCCGCTCCCGACTATTCGTTTCCCGACACGAAACGAGATCCCACCTACACTAGTACAGTCAGACTCCTTCCTCGACCGAAACACAATCCCCCGAAACAAGTTCCGTTGACCGTCCCAACTCCTCTGAAACCTTTCTCCTCATTTTGGTCGTTTACACTCACGATGTGACTCCATTCTTAACCCCCGGTTGCGGGGGAGAAACATCAACGGCATACATCTTCCTACTGACATTCGTCGAACGACACCACGAAGGTCACATTTAGAAGAGAAGGTAGAGATGTCACTTTAGTAGTCCTTTGAGATTTGACGGGTGATTGGGAAAACTCTCCCAGACCACAACTACCACTGAGTCTCTCCCTTACCTCTTCCGTTACCGTGGGGTGAGGTCATGAGAACGGACCTTTTAGGGTACCCGTCTCCTCGGACCATCCGACGTCAGGTACCCCAGTAATTCTCAGTCTGTGCTGACTCGCTGAAGTAAAAGTGAAAAGTGAAAGTACGTAACCTCTTCCTTTACCGTTGGGTGAGGTCACAAGAACGGACCTCTTAGGGTCCCTGCACCCTCGGACCGCCCGACGACAGATACCCCAACGTGCTTCACCCTGTGCTGATTTCACTGAATCGTCACCCCTCTGTACATTCCAGGTCTTCGGAAGGGAATGATTCGACCTAGGTCTGAGAAGGAGTGGCGACAGGGTCACCGGGTGTGACTCACGGGAATGTATACAAAATCTGAGTTCGTTCGACTCTGGTTTGGAGTGAGGACAGCACAAACATCAATACTGAGAGTGTCAGTCAGTAAATTACACACACAGAACCAAAACGGGGGCTTTGTCACATCAAGATGTCCTCCCGACAATTCTTTTAATTACCACAATCGTAAACCACGGACTCCGTTTTAGTCACAAGTTGTGTACGTTAAAAGGAAGGGTGAGACCTTTTACAACTATTATACGAAAAACTTCAAAAGAGAGAGGATCGTAGTGTTCACCGTTGTTTTCTACAACTAAGACTCAGACGGGAAGAAAAGAAGATTTGGAGTTCAAACCATGGACAGTTTAGTCAGTCTGAGGTAAGAAGAACTTATCATTTAGATTGCAAAAAACTCACCATCGTGTACGGTCCACGACGATAAGTGAACTCCCATTTATTTTGGTGGTGGGTTTTCTGGGTTGGAGATACATCATATATAATAGTTGTGATAAATATCAGTTCCTTTAACTCTGTATCTCTTCCGTCTTTTCAACGGGTTTCAGTGTATCCTCATTCACTATTTTATCCCTACTTTCGGGTATCTTCTGACAACGTCTTAGGTCAAAAAAAGTGGATTTATTCACTCCTCTTACTTTGTATGGAAACTAGTTATTAAAAATTACGTTTAACGATAATGAGTATATACTGTTCTCTCAATTAAAAAAGTATTTCGGTCCGGGGTGAAGAAGATCATTAACTCTGCGTCTTTAGGAGAACGGGAAATGATACTCGTTTTTGTTTGTTGAACCCATAAACATTCTTTACATTTAAGATCAAGGGGAGGTCTGGTCTAGTCTTACTAATAAAATTAATCTATAATTCTTTTCACTTTCACAGTCATGGAGTCAGCACAGATTGAGAAACGTTGGGGTTCCTGACATCGGGTAGTTCGAGGAGGTAGGTACCCTAAAAGGTCCGTTCTTATGACCTCACCCTTCGGTAAAGGAAGAGGTCCCCTAGAAGGGTTGGGTCCCTAACTTGGACCCAGAGGACGTAACGTTCGTCTGAGAAATGACAGACTCGGTGGTCCCTTCGGAATTCTAAAATTCTTCTAAAGATGTTTACAATTTCAAATCCTTCGTACTGAAAACGAAGAGACTTGTAATTACAGGAATAGACATCTTACTCCTCGAACGCGAACTCAAAGAGGTCAAGACTAGACCCCGAACGAACACCAAGAGTGAGGACCACACTGAGTACACAAGGTACGGCCTACCTCCTTAAGTAGGTAAGAGAAGGTAGACGTAGTTAAGGGATTTCATGAAGAAACCTTCTTGACATTTTTACTTCGATAAGAAATGTCTCTGTATCTTTTGTTATTGTTTTAGAAGTATAAAATGATATAACTAGTCAAATCCGTTGAAGAAATCGACCAAACGAGAATACGTATTTAAAAGAAAGTCATCTAACTAGTTAGGAAAGAAGTATAAAAAATGACATACATGAGTAAAATCGACCCTAAGGGTCCCCCGAGTCACCTCTGTGTCTTCTGTCAAGTTAAGAGCCCAACCCTTCTAGGGGACCTCCGCCTTTTCCGTCCTAACATGTGCGGTGCACATGTGGACACCGTCTAAGTACAACGACATACCGTTTTGGTTATGTCATAACATTCCATTTTATTTCATTTCAAATTTTTTTTTTAAATTTTTTTCGTTGGGTAACTTCATAAGAACGGACCCTTTAAGGTACCTGTCTCCTTGGACCACCCGATGTCAGATACCCTAACGTTTCTCAACTTTGTTGAATCACTGACTCGTGAATGAAATCGATTTATACATAGTCCCAGTCACGCCGTAATAAATTCTAGTAAATCGTCTATAAGGGAAGGAGGTTATCTCCTACGTTTACCGGAAAAACGGAAATGTAAGAAGTACTATGGGTTCTTCACAGGGAAATAAAAGGTAATAAATTTACGGTAAAATAATGAAAAGGAACTTGAAATACAACCAAACATTTACCTGTAAAACAAAATTTACTCTCTTCTTTTAAAACTATTAAATTACACACAAAATAAATTTGTTTTGTTTCATTTGAATTATTATAAGAAGTTACAAAAGACTCGAAGAACACTGTTTGACCTTCCCAAAAGTGACCGTTGATTGACGAGTCTGACTTGAAGATTTGACAACCTGTCCTCGTGTTACGGACTACTCACTGGACACAGTTCTCCCGACCCAAGTGTTTGACATTGTTTATCTATATCTAACTGTTTAGTTACCGAGTCAGATCCGTGATTATCCACTATCTACCTATCTACTATATATTCACCAACATAAAAGATGTCCATAGGAGTCATCGACGAGAGTCATAGTACTCGAACGTCTGGGACAACCTCTATATGGGTACTAAGTAGACATGTGAAAGTAACTAGTATTATCTGGACATAGAGACTACCGTCTCGGAAACCATTGTGAAACTGGAACAAAACAGAAGAAAAACGTCTTCTTTACGTAAGGATGTTAACCTACGAAAATAAGAAACACATAAAGTTCACACTAAAAAGAAATCTGTAATAATAGTGATAGATTAAATTATATAGGATATTAACAGTATCCCCTGAAGGGACACCGAGTTTACCATTTCTTAGACGGACGTTACGACCTCTAGGTCCAAGGAAGGGACCCAGTACTTCTAGGGGACCTCTTCCTTTACCGTTCAGTGAGGTCATAAGAACGGCCCTCTTAAAGTACCTGTCTCCTCTGACCACCCGATGTCAGGTACCCTAGGGTTCTCAGTCTGTACCGACTCACTGATTGTGTATCAACGGTATTCGTTTTTATATTACTCATCTTGGTTTTAAAAACGTACTTTGTAAGTTCAGTCATAAACACCCTAAAAATAAGAATTTTTATATAAAAAATCATAAAAGTTTCTGAAAACATGAGAGTACTGAGATTATAACGGTCACTTATTCTTCGTACAATTATTATTTATTAGAATTTTAATCACGAGGAGTAGCGTTCCTTGACTAGGTGTTCTAAATGAAGAGACAAGTAAGAAAAGGTCGTTCACCTTCCTACTACTATAAAGACGTTTTATCGGAGCTTCAGTCGATATCCGTGAACACTTCAACCTTTTACCGGTCAAAGTAAGACTTCAGAAGTTTGAGATTACGTCCGACCAAATAAAGATCAGACAGAGGATAGGGGTGAATCTTTTGTAAAACCTACTATAACTCTTACTAGAGAATACTAAAATTGAAAAACTGGATTTAGTGTATTAAGTATGAATATTAAAAGATTAACGAGTAGGAAAGTATTTACAGTAACGTATTACTTTCTTAGTGTCCTTATGTTTCCTGGAGTTTTGATGGATCACGATCTTTAAGTTCCCCTAGGAACTTAGAGGGTCTTTTCCTGTTTATCACTCGTCTGTCGAATCGGGAATTATGGAGGTCCTATTGTGTAAGGTGATTGAAGAAGGGTTCCGATCGGTGAGTAGAGACTTATCCTCTCTGAAACACAAACGAACAAACCAAAAGGAGGTTGTTGTTTCATAGTTTCCCATTCTCTCGACCAGAAGTCTAAAGTGGACTTATGAAGTGTCTGTTATTTATAGAAAACAAATTAAAATCTTCTATCTTAATACGAAATGTAAGACAAGTAAATTTTTATACGTATAAAATTGTATGTAAAATGTACGTAAAAGATCTGTTCAACCTTTCCAGTCTATAGTGGAACAAATAAAACGTTTATGGTACATCCATAAGTTTTCATCTAAATACCAATGGGTCTCGGGGACCGGGTCTTGGAAGATAAGACTGGGACGTTTTAACAAGATCGGTGACTTAACAAGACAGAAAGACCCCGACGAAAAGTATGAGTAACACTTATAATTTTTGGGGAAGGAACTCAGTCACAAGAGGGTACCACGTGAGTTCGCACGACGAACAAGTGCCGTCTTACTCGTGTTACACACGTCTCGAAAACCTCCACCTCGGAGACGTGGAGGAGAGGTCGTTGTGAACTAAACCTTAGACCTTCGAAGTAAGGACCACCCCCATTGTCGTTGGAAAGGGGGTATTAATTAAAGACATTCGACGTCAAGTAATCTCTCTTCTTACTGTCGGAACTCTGTGACTGCGACTGAACACACACTGAGGTTTAGAGGTGGTGGAATAAATTTCCACCTCAGTCCGTAATTACCACCGTTATTAAGGTTGTAGAAAATTATGATTGTCGTTGAGTTGGTGGAATTTTATTAAGACCACGTTCGTTTGATTCATTAAATTTCCGTCGAGTACAAGAGAGATTCAAAAGGTACCGACGATAACCCTTATGAACTATTAAATACTTCCGAATATGGTAGTTTAATTAATGTAAAAGGCCTACGGTGTACAGAAAAAAAAAAAAAAATTTATGGTCGGTCGAGACTTAATACTCATTGTTGTTGACGTCGATAAGTAAGGAGGTCAAATACCTTTTATTTTGAACTTAGTAGAATCATTACGGTAATAAAGTCCGTGTCAGTCAGATTCTACCCAGTCGTTAAAAAATAAGGAGTAAGATACATAAAAACCAATTTTTAATCTTCTGTCATAACGTCGACCCTTCGTAAAAAAAAAAGTCGTTTCACACTTTTTTGTAACAATCAGAAAGTATTGATGTTTTAAACTCTCTCTTTTTGGCAATCGACTACCTAATAAACTTAAAGAATATCATTACCCTTATACTGATCCAAATACTAAAGTGTTAGGACCTTTCAGTTTCCGTAAGTACGTGTCAGTTTCGGACTACCTTCACTTTCGCTTAATTTTACGTATATATACTTTAGAGCTTATCATGAATACTTGGATAAATGTCTCTTCTTTCCTCTGTGTCTGTATCTCTGTCCAGATCACCTGTACTGTCCCCTTCCTCTCCCACCCCGTTTGACTCTTTCATCGTAGCTGACCCTCCACGACATGTCGAATCCCTCGGGGCGGACCCTGAGACACTACTCGATCTCCCCGCCTTACCACCGTCTCCTTCCGATTAAGGAAGGATACCGATTAAGTGTAACTACATGTCGTCTCTAGTGGTGTTGTAACATTTCGTTAATAGGAGGTTTGTTTTTCACTTAATTCCACTCCAAGGATGTCTACTCTTAGGTTTATCACCTTTCATCTCGGGTCTCAGATCCAGGTAAAGAGAATTGTTGACCAGAAAGGATAACCTTATGGTAATTTCGTCTTACATCTCCCAATGACTAGGGTTGGACTAATTAAAAAAGTAAGATAAAATTTAATTCAACTCTTATCCTAAGTCTTTGGGACTGGTACACGACTTTTACGTAAAAAAAAGGGAGAACATTGTACTTATGTTATTACCTTTAAAAATAAATAAAGTTGTACATATGTTCCTTAGGGAAAAGGGGATCGGAAAACGAAGAGAAGATAGGAGTCGATAAACATTTCGGAGGAGTCTGTTGACGAAACGTCAGAAAGTAAAGAAAAAGAAACCCTACCAAAACTAGCGACGGAGGATATATTACAATATTTGAAGACAGGTTTCAAGAAGTCCTTGAGACAGATGGTTTAGAGTAGGGAATTTAGATAAGTAGTGGAGGTGACATATTAGTATCCCTTAAACTAAATCCAGTATGGTCTTACCGGAACACCAAAAAGGATGAAAGAAGTTAAATCCTGAGTTAAAACGTTATACCTCGACTACTGGACTCGGTGTCAGTCGAGGTCCTGAAATAAACGACTGACATATCTCCAAGAGGTCGAATCCGATCTCTCTTGTGTTAGTCAGACGAAATCAAGGTCTCAAGATCTCTTATCGTTCCTCGTTATTCTTCCGGACTAATTTACTTGTTACGTTTCTTTCTCTCTTGTCGATCTCTAGAGAGGTTTTACCCTTACTGATCTCTAGAGTCCTTTTAGCCTCGATAGTTCCCCTATAAAGTGTGTTTTCACTTTCAGTGAGTCAGTACAGGCTGAGAAACGTTGGGACACCCGATATGTCTGGCACCTTAAGAGGTCCGATCTTAGGACCTCACTCATCGGAAAGGGAAGAGGTCCCCTACAAGGGTTGGGTCGCTGACTTGGGTCCAGACGGTGTAAAGTACGTTCCTACTTTGTTATTTCCTGTTTTTTCCGTTCCTGTATTGTCTTCGTCTTCTCTAATTCCTCTCCACTGTCCTCCACTGTGTCTACTTGATTCGTCTTCCCCAAATTACCGGACCTATTGGTGTTACCACACCGGTGAGTGACTCTGTGTCGATAAGACCTCGAACTTCAGTTCACCCGGAACCCTTTGTTACACACACTCACACAAGTCAACGAGTCAGTACAGGTTGAGAAACACTGGAGTACCTGACATCGGGTGGTCAGAGAAGACAGGTACCTTAAAAGGTCCGTTCTCATGATCTCATCCAACGGTTCCACAAGTAAAGTACGAGGTCCCCTAGAAGGACTGGGTCCTTAGTTTGGGTGTAGAGAACACAGAGGACGTAACCGTCCTCCCAAGAAATGGTGACACGGTGGACCCTTCCGGGTTCCTTCGTAATGATACTTGTTTCGATCACCTCCATTACCTTAGGGTCGTCTCGACAAATTTTAGGATTATCTACTACGACAATTTCACTACGTGAGTTATACGGTCGTTTAAATCTTTTGAGTCGTCACCGGTGTCCTGACCTTTTACAGTCAAAAGTAAGGTTAGGGTTTCTTCCTATTACGGTTTCCTACAAGTTCGATGGTATTTTAATATGAGTAAAGTGTACAATCGTTCCAAAACGAGTTTTAGGAAGTTCGTTCAGAAGTCGTCCTGTATTTAACTCTTGGAGGTGTATATGTTTACCGTGAATTTTTTTCGTCTCCTTGTCTAATTTAACGGTTGTAAGTAACCTATTACTTCTCGTTTTCTTAAGGTCTTTTTGTAATTGAAGACGAAGTAGCTGATGCGATTTCGGAAACTGACACTCCTAGTGTTGTTTGACACCTTTTAAGAATTTCTCTATCCTTATAGTGTAGTGGAATGGACAGAGGACTCTTTGTGTATACGTCCAGTTCTGTACCTTGTGGGTTGACCAAGTTTTAACCTTTTCCTCATACTGTTCCGACAAATAACAGTAGGACGAATAAATCGAATATACACCTCATGTAGTATATCTTACAATCCTACCTACTTAGTGTTCGACCTTAGTTATAACGACCCTCTTTATAGTTATTGGAGTCGATGCGGATACTATGGTGAGATTACCTTCTTTCACTTCTCCTTGATTTCTCGGAGAACTACTTCCACCTTCTCCTCTCAATTTTTTTTAACCGAACTTTGAGTTCTAAGTCATTTACCTCTGTGTTACCTTTGTCACTTTCTGAAATAAGAGAACCCGAGGTTTTAGTGACGTCTACCACTGACGTCGGTACTTTTATTTTCTAAGAACTAGGAACCTTCCTTTCGATACTGTCTGGATCTGTCCCATAATTTTTCGTCTCTGTAATGAACCGGTTGTTTCTAGGTATATCAGTTTCGACTGAAAAGGTCATCAGTACATACCTACACTCTAAACCGTGTATTTCTTTCTACCAATCTATCGTAATATTTAGGTTACCTGTACTTAAACTCGTTTGAGACTCTCTATCACCTCCTATCATCTTAGGCCACACTACGTCAGGTATCCCAGTGTTTCTCAGTAGAATGTCTAACTTGTTGTTGTTGTTGTCCGTTCCTCAGGGTAACTGAACACGTTATCAATCTTATCGTCAATCCTTTTCCTCAAACCCTTAGACCGTTTAGAGTCTCTAAACGGAAAACTCTTGACACATTGGAACTCGTTTAATAAATTAGTGTGATAATCACATAGTACATTTGTGACCAACTGTATGATTCAGAGTTCCTGGTTTAAGTCGGGTGAAGAAAAACATTTATCAAAATGACCTTACCCCGTACGAATAAGTATATGTATAGAGACGCCGAAGATGTCTTGTCCTCGTATCATCCATAGATTTGACCTGTGAAATACGGGTGTTTAGAATTTTATAAACAAAAGAACAGGAAGTGTCTTCTTTAAATATTTAGAGACTAAATTTTTGACTACACTATCACAGATGAAACATTCTACTAACACTACTAATTCACCCTATTACGCATGTATGACGAATCCTGAAACAGACCGTGTACCATGTAAGAATAATTGACGACCCACAGTGATGAACAGGAAACATCTTAAATGTGAGTCACGACCTCCGTCATACTGTTTATACTGTATCGAGGTAGGAATTACTGGAATTTGTCGTATCGTACTATGACACTACCTCATCGTATTCTGCGAGTCACCCCTGTACGTCCCCGACATATGTTATGAGTGGAGAAGAGATACAAATAATACCCTAGATACTATATTTTTTACCACAAATTACTCCCTCAGTCCTAGTTCTACCGTCTCCTCATTCTTGGTCTCAAGTGGAGAGAGGTGTCTTTGCAACTTTTATGTAGTTGTTAACCTTTCTAAATGTCTTTTTGTCGACGACTCGGGACTATCTTCTGGAGTCGACAGAAAAGTCTTCTCTTTTTCTTCCATAGTCCCACCCTAGTCGTGGGACCCCTTTCTCAACACTTCCTCCTTTCAAAGGGTGTGGAACCCTTCAGAGGAGTGATCGTCTCTAGCATAACCTACCTCCTCACCTCCCCACCAAACCCTCGAATTCTTCCCTCTCGTCGTTGCTCAGACACCTTCCGTTCTACCTCTTATTGGGCGGGTCTCCCGACCGTGGAGGAGGTACGTGAAGGGTTGGACTCCATGTAGAGACAACCACTCCCACTCTCAACTTACGACTTAGACTGAGGGTTTCGAATCAGGGTCCCTCTCCTGGTCCCAACCCACGTCTTCGTCGCACCTCTCTAGTCCAAAACTCTCTAGTCGTACCTCTCTAGTCCAGAAATCCTTCTTCGGACTCTCTACGTTCTGTGGTAATAACCCTCCGCACGTTTCCCCTTTCTACCCCTTGTGACATTCTTGAAGAAAAGGACACTCGTGAGTCACGTTGTCCTCTGACGAATGTCCCCGAGACCCCTTCCGACTCCCAACGGTGGTGGTGGAACCCGAGGCCCGTGACTGACGGGGAAGGTCTAGGAACCCTTCTGTGGTCCGAGGTAGGGAAGACTAGTCCTTCCGTGTCTCTCTAGGTCAGAGATCCTTAAGGTGGTCGCCAGGGGTCCTTAAAGTGTGACAAGGTCCTCCCGTGTCTGTCGAAGACGTTGATCCTTTAGGAGGTCACACACGACTTTGAACAGGACGACAGGACCCTCGCGAGTCCATTGAGACAAGTGATCCTTTAGAGAGTCGTCCACGGTACAGGCCGGGCGTGACAGGGTCCTTACGTTTCTATGGAGAAACGTAACTTACGTAACTATGATCCTTTAGACGGTCACTTACAGTTCTGGACAAGGTGACAGGATCCTCCCACGTCTGTCGAAACGGGTGGTCCTCGGTCTCCTGATGTTCTGGTCAGGACGACAGGGTCCTCAGAACGATGAACTTTAGAGAACGAAGGTCGTTTAGGTAGTCACCCACAGTCTCGGACGGAACAATGGGGTCCTCTACGTTTATTGGGCAACGATGATCCTTTAAGTGGTGACCCACAGACCTGGACCGTACGATAGGACCCTACCATATCTACCGATGGGGGGTTGGTGGTCTTTTAAACGGGTCTCCTCCCCAACTTCGGTGTGGACTCTGAGTTCGTCATACATTGCTTACTTCTTCTCAATTTTAGAGAGGAGTGTCAACGTACTGACACCGTAATTTGGAGGTGATTACCAAAGGATTTAGGTCGTGAACGTTTTATGGACTTTTCTGTTTACGAAAACGTCGACCCTAACCAGACTGAACCCGTCGACACCCGAGACACCCGTACGTGTGGACCCTCAGCTCGGTCTGGTCTCAGACTTGACGGAGGTATCGAGGGTGTCACACAGGTCCCCGTGCTGATGAAGTCAAGATCCTGGACTGGAGTCACTTCGACACGACCACAGGTTCTCTGTTGTTACGGACGTTCAGTGGTCCAGGTTAACGTCCGCATGCGTTTCGATTCCCCCTGGCTCTCGTTACGGTTGTCGTTACAGGAAACACTCGGTTTATTCGTTTACTTTCCCCTGTGTCGTCTCGTGTAAATGTCTACTGGGAGAGATCTCCTTTTTATGAGTCACCGAAGACAGGTCCACCCTCACGAGGAAAGGGGCGATGGAACGTGACACCTATTCTTAGAGTCGATTCTTTTTCTAGACCTCGGAGATGAGGTTGTTGAAACCTCGTCTATGACGGGGATTGTCCCGTCACTGTGTCTCGCTTCCTCTCCGGGATAAGTTATAGGTACTGGCTGAGACTAGTGGTGTTGTGGTTAGTTTGGGGGATAGTTCCCCTATTACCGAGTCCGGAGACCTCACTGGAATGGACACCCTAGTCTGTGGTCTTTGTCCACCTTTATACTAGGACGTCGGACAATTTTCCTCTGGTATTTGTGTTATTCGAACTGTTTTACTCTACTGTTGTTTCAACGTCTACTTCTTCGGTCTATCTTTCGATATTCTTGTTGACTTACTTCCCCTCTATCCGTTAGATGGACTTTTTATTAAGTCTCATTACTATCACTTCTACTAAGTTCCGGAGTCTTTTTCTTCTCTCCGTTCCTAGTTCTTCTGTGTTCTTTTCAAAAAGTTTTTGGGTCTTCATACTTTCTTGTTTGTTTACGTCTACTTGTTCTGTTATTGACTTCACTTTTTTTAAGTGATCTCCTTTAGTTATCGTCTTATTGACTCCGTCTTTTTATCTATTTAATGAACCTTCTGCTTTACCACCTTTAGTAACAGTACTTGTCTTATTTCTTTTCTTCCATTTTTACTTACGCCTGTCAGAGTCTCTGGAGACCCTGTCATAATGTACGTAGTCATAAGTTAATACGATGAGGGTCTTCTTCTTTTTCTCTACCGGACTTTTTGATAAACCTCTCTGATATCAGTTTTTTAAGGGATTGTAACCCCTTCCTTTGTCAGTGAGTTGAGGTCCTTCTTGTCTCTCAAGGTACGTCATATTTGGGTTCCTCTTTGTGTACTTCAGTGTATTATCAGTTTGATTGTTTTTAATTTATGTTTCTTTTTATAATTTCCGCTATTCCATTTTTGTTGTTTTTTGTGTGTTCCCTTATAGACATTCGAATAGTCGACTAAAAAGTCGTCTTTGAGACGTCCGGTCTTTCCTGACCGTCCTATATAAACTTTGCTACTTTCCCTTTTCGGACGTTGGTTCTTATGAGATGGGTCACTCTGACAGCGAATCTAAACTACCTTTTTAGATTTCGAAGTATCTGTTTATTTTCTATTCTCTTAAGTCGTGATGTTGGTTGAAATGTTGTTTACGATTTCCTTGAAGGGATGCACTCTTTGTGTTCTCTTCTCATGTTTTCTGGTTCCCTTCCTTTTTCCGGATGTTTTTATTCGGATTTCGTTACTTCTTTTACCGTTATCCTTGTATGTATAACTATTAATGGAATTTACATTTACCTAATTCATGTGGTTGGTTTTCTGTATATGTCCGATCCACCTATACTTTTGTTCTGGATATGTATACGACAGTGAAGTTTGGATCCCTGGGTATGTCTGACTTTCAGTCCTCTACCTTTTTCTATGAAGTATTTTTTTCCCTTAGTTTTTTTTCTACCTCATCGTTATGGGTGCAGTCTTTTTTATCTGGAATTTTATTTCTAACAATGTTCCCCGTTCCTTCCTGTGATGTATTACTAGTTTCCTAGTTGGTTTCTCCTATTTTGTTAACATTTGTAAATACGTGGACAGGTAGACCTCTTCCGTTACCGTGGGGTGAGGTCGTGAGAACGGTCCTTTTAGGGCACCCGTCTCCTCGGACCATCCGACGTCAGGTGCCCCAGAGATTCTCAGTCTGTGCTAACTCACAGAAGTAAAAGTGAAAAGTGAAAGTACGTGACCTCTTCCTTTACCGTTAGGTGAGGTCACAAGAACGGACCTCTTATGGTCCCTGCCACCTCGGACCACCCGACGGTAGATACCCCAGAGTGTCTCAGCCTGTGCTGACTTCGCCGAATCGTCGTCGTCGTCGTCGTCGTCGTGTGTGGGTTGTATGCTTGTAGAGTTTCACATTCCGTTTGCGATTATCGGTATTTTCCCCTTTAACTGTCATTATGTTATTGTCACCCCCTTTAATTTGTGGGGCGAATGTCGTTACCTATCGGGTAGGTCTTTCTTTTAATTCTACCTTCGTGTTCGAAATTTACTATGTAAAATGTTCTGAAATTAACTATAAATATCCTGTAAAGTAGACTTTCGTCGTCTCATGTGAAAGAAAAGTTACAAGTTGGGAAACACTAGAGTACCTGCGATTGTTCGGACATAGGGGAAGGATATAATAGAGGGTCTTGAACGAGTTTAAATATAGGTAACTCAGTCTCTACGATAGATCGGTGGAGTAGGGGATGGTGGGGAAAGAGGAAAACAGAAGTTAGAAAGGGTCGTAGTCCCAGAAAAGGGTACTCAACCGAGAAACGAAGTCCACCGGTTTCACAACCTCGAAGTCGAAGTCGTTGTCAGGAAGATCACTTATAAGTCCTAAACTAAAAGAAATCCAAACTGAGGAAACGAGAGGAACGTCAGGTGTCCTGACAGTTCTCACAAGAAGTCTTTAGAGTATTCTTTAGTCTTTAGTTAATGTCCCTTTTTGGATTTTTCGTATTTGTGTATCTAGTGACTTATTTATTTTCTCTTTTATAATTTTTTATGGATACTGGGGTTTGGATACCCTACGTCGTTTTAGTCAAGATTCTCCCTTCAAATGTCGTTATATTAAAATAGAGTTTCTTGTTCTTTTTAGAGTTTATTTGTTTGATTGGAGTATACATTTCGTTCATCTCTTTTTTCTTATTCGTTTGGGTTTCAATCATCTTCCCCGTATTAGTATTTTTAGTCTCGTCTTCATTTACTTTATCTCTGTTTCTTTTGTTATCATTTCTACTTACTTTGATTTTCGATCAAGAAACTCTTCTGTTTAACTATTTAGAAAACAACATTGAGAGTTTCTCAAGTTGAGAAACGTCGTGTGGTCTGAGGGGACAGGCAGTGAAAAATGGAAACGAACGAGTCTAAGTACAGGTAACTCAGTCACTAAATTAGTTGGTGGAGTAGGAGACGGTAAGGGAAGACGAAAACGGAAGTTAGAAAATGGGAAGTGTTTGAGAAGGTTTTTAAAAGTCTATTTCTTTAAGACAGTCGAAGAACGATACTCCGACGGTAGTGGGACTATCGTTTTAGTCTGTTTCTGTAATGTCTTTTTCTTTTAATATCCAGTTATTGTGATCATTTGTATGTGTGTTTTTAGGAGTTACTTTATGATCCTTTGTCTTATGTTGTCGTGTAATTTTCCTAGTACGTGGTACTAGTTTACCCTAAATAGGCTCCCTACGTTCCTAAGAAGTTATACAAGTTTAGTTAGTTACACTATGTGGTATAGTTGTTTAACTTCTTAGTTTAGATATACTAGTAGATTTATCTACGTCTTTTTAGAGAACTGTTTAAATTATGGTAAAACACTAATTTTGTCCGAGGTCTTTTGTTCGTATTTGCCTTGAATGGAGTTGTATCATTTCTAGTATATGTTGTTTGGGTGTCGTTTATAGTAAGAGTTACCACTTTTCGACTTTTTTTAAATAAAATTCGAGTCTTTACTCTGGTCCTATAAATAAGAAAGGTGACAATAAGTTGTATCAAAACCTTAAGAGTTGGTGTCGTTAGTCTCTTCTTTTTCTTTATGTTCCTTAGGTTTAGTCTTTTCTTCATTTTAACAGTGATAAACGTCTACTGTACTATAACATACATACATACCTACACTCTCAACCTGATATTTCTTTCGACTCACAACTTCTGAACTATGAACTTGACACCACAACCTCTTCTGAAAACTCTTAGGGTACCTGAAGTTCCTCTAGGTTGGTCAGGTAGGATTTCCTCTAGTCAGGACTTATAAGTAGTCTTCCTGACTACGACTTCGGCTTTGAGGTTGTGAAACCGGTGGACTACGTTTGTTGACTGAGTAAACTTTTCTGGGACTACGACCCTTTCCAACTTCCACCCTCCTCTTCCCATACTGTCTCCTACTGTACCAACCTACCGTAGTGACTTCGTTACCTGTACTTAAACTCATTCGAGGTCCTCAACTACTACCTGTCCCTTCGGACCACACGTCGTCAGGTACTCCAGCGTTTCTCAGTCTGTACTGACTCGCTGACTTGACTTGACTACTATGACATGTATCTCTTAGGATTTCTAAGATGGTCTTTTAATGATCTCGAGTAGTTTCCTAAACCATTTAAACGTCCTATGTTTCAATTATGTGTCTTTAGAAAAGGTAAGGATATACGATTGTTACTTCTTAGTCTTTTTCTTTAATTCCTTTGTAATAGTAAATGGTAATGTTGTTTTCTTATTTTATGGATCTTTATTTGGATGGATTCCTCCGTTTTAAAACATGAGTCTTTTGATCTTCTATAACTACTTTCTATAGTTTCTACCGTGGATCTCTACCTCTCTAAATGGTATAAGAACGTAGTCTTCTTAGTTATAACACTTATACTAATACGATGGGTTTCATTGAATGTCTAAACTATGTTACGTATAGTTCAATTGTTACCGTAATAGGGTCTTAATCTTGTTTTTATAATGTCAAACACACTTCTGTGTTTTTTTGGAAATTATCAGATTTGTTAGAATTCTTACTTTTTGTCTCGACCTCCTTAGTCCGAGGGACTGAAGTTTGTTATAATGTTTCGTTATCATTATGTCGTACGATGACCGTGTCTCTGCGTTTGTATTTAGTTGTCTTGTCATATATTTCAGGTCTCTATTCGAACCCGTGGATACCAGTGGATTAGATACTGTGTCGTCCGTTCTTATATGTTATGTCTTTTCTGGTAGAAAAGTTCTTCACAACGACCCTTTTGACATGTCCATGAACGTTTATTACTTTAATCCTGTGAGGAATTATGGTATGTGTGTGTGTGTGTGTGTGTGGGAGTTTTACCTAATTTCTTGATTTACATTCTGGTCTGACATTTTTTAAAAATCACCTTTTGGATCCGTCTTACGAGGAACTGTATTTAGCGTCGTTCTAGAGAAAACTTGGGAGAGGATCTTATTACCTTTAACTTAGGATTGAACAATCCGATATATTGGAACTAATATATAGTTACCTAACATAGATGATTATATAATAATTCCTAAAAATGTATATACAACTTGAGATCAATAGAAAAGAATGCCACAAAACAGACTGAAACAATAATGTCCTTATTATCGTAGTGTCTTATTCAACCCTTCACACTGATCACTTGGGTCACGATCCAAAACTATACCTATCCAGTGAACTGTGGACTTAGTCAATACTGTATACTGACCTCCTTGTCGTCACTTCTTCGTACCGTATCCTTCATCTACCGTCTCTAGGGATAAAATGTTACTACACAAGAACTAAAGTAACGAAGTGTACTTCGGTAGGTTAAGAAATAAAACTCCCTAAGACTAATATGATAGTCCTACCCTGTCTACAACAGGTCTCGGAACGATAATCTTTATACGTTTTTTTTTTTTTTTGTAATATACGGTCGTAGTGACTGTAGTGGACCCTCGAACAATCTTTGTGTCTAAAAATCCGGAGTTAGTCTAACCTTTGTAATGTCTTCAACAAGATTAATGTTTGTAATCCACAAAGTACCTTAACTTTCCAGTTCTTCCTTTTTGTCCCAGGTTAATCTATGTTGACATCCATACTCTGAAAGGGGAGAACAGTAGAACCTAAACACCGTTGAAATAGACCTATAACTTGTGTGTCATAAGTACCTAACAAAAGTATTTCGTTGTAATAAAACATGAGAGTAAGAGGAAAACAGAAATTAATGACCACAATCAAAAGGTACTAACCTACTTTTAGACCGTAATGACACTGAGAGACCAGTCCGTGAAAGACCATATAAATTTAGTCTTTTCAGAGTTGAGTCTTTAATCTTACAAGTCCAGGAAGTGAGTTCACGGACAGAAGGAAGAGTAGGGTGTCGCTCCTCCCCGAGAATGCCACTCGTCAGTAGGGACCTTCTTCTGTCACACCAGTCAAAGAAAGAAGAAAAAAACCTAGTTGAACAGGGGATGAACTATCGGTAACTAAAAAGTACTCCCTTCCAATCCCACTCCTCCACTCTCCACTATACCTTTCTCCCGTCTCTTCTTCTTATTATTTCAAAAGGAAAGGGCCATGGTGGAAAGAGGGTCAAACCGGTTTAAAGTCAATGAGACACGACTCCGACAAACCCGGAAATTTATAAGGAGAACCGTGTCGCAGGGATAGAGTACACCAGAACTTTTGAAACGGAGTTGTTTAGTATCCCTATGTCCGGTAAAGACCGAGACGTTGTGTAGAGTTGGAACCTCGTCGGTCGGTCGGACAGATGGAAATATAACTTGTCCGTTTTACACTGTACTCAGGTGACATTTACAAGGTTGACGTCCTCCGTGTTTAATTCATGAAATTCTCCAGAACCCTTCGGGAAGAGTAATCCGGAGTCTTACCACCTTAAGTGTCGTGTGACATAAAGTGAGATCCTCAAATAAAGATTTTAAGAAAGGTCTAGAGGTACATCGGACCGGGTTTAATATTTCGTCCACTTCTCGATTATAAGTACTTTGGTTAAAAGTCTACAAAAGGAAACGTATAAATATAGAACATATAATATGTGTGTGAATAGAACTGGAAAGTTAAGGTACTTCGTGGACAAACATTAATCTTGTTGAACATTGCAACCACTGTCAGTGTCTCGTGTGCAGACGGTACGGTCACCCGAACAAGTACTTGACCATTCCGGAGGGTACCGGTTGTCCTCCACGCCATCTTGTTCCCTCTTCGACCTTCTTGACGTCGAGAGAACTTCGTCTATCTCTACCACTTAATTACTTTAAAACCATGTTTACAAACACTCCAGAGTAAACAATGAGTTTCCTAATATTCCGGATTTTTTTTTTTTTACCCAAACCTTAATATTCCAGTCAAAGTAGTCATTGACTCACCTCAATAACAAAGTAGTTATTGACTCACCTCAATAACTCTTCTTCGAGTTTTTTATCCTAAATTTCAGTAGTTCTTATCCAGTTCAACGATTCCTTAGTATTTTTGAGTACTTTCTCGTTTTAAACGAGGAAAAAGGGAGACGACAAAGAGAGTAAAACTCACCTCCTCCGTGACGTCACTAATAAAATCAGAGTTTGGTGACTGTATACCACTTGTCTTGTGTATCTTCGATTGAAATTGGAAACGTAGGGGGTCTTTACCAATGTAGAAAAAGTTACCTTAATCGTAATTACGTATACGTGGAAATTTTATAGACAATTGTTGTAATTGGTGAGAATGACACTGTAAAGAAAGAGATATATAGTTGTGGTAAAAAGTTAAAAGTATAAACAAGACGGTTGAAAGTTTTTAAGAATTAGAGGAAGGTAAGAAATGTAAAGGAAAGAGTAGAATAAGTGAAAAGTTTTACTTTTCCTTTCTTATAAACGCCCCTTTTTTTTATGTCGAAAGAAGTTTACAAAAGAGTGATCGTTTTTTACTGAAAACAAAGTGAAAAGGAAACCTGTTTATACAGTAAACTCAATTGACATACCTCTGAGTCAGAGTACATTTATGAAGCACAAGTCAACTTACAAAGTCGTAGACTTAGATTCAGACCCTGCTGTCCCTTTCATAGTAGTCTCTACAAACCCGAGACCCGGTTTCCTCTCTTAGTCTGACGGTGTACTTTGTGGTGAGTTTTGACTCTTGTCCTGAGTAGACACTTTGTATACAAACCTCTTCTTTTCACGAAAAGAAGAAACATCATCGTAATGGAAACTATGTAAGGGGTAAACCGTTAGAACTGATTATTTTGTAAGTTTTTTTTAGAACACTTTAATAACCAAAAGTAGGAATGGACGAAATTTGGGTAGTCTAAGTCGTTAAAAGAAAAGACTTTTAAGACTAATCACCAGTAATTGTCTCCACACATCCCGTGTATACACGACTACACTTTAGTCCACTTCGTCTGAATTCACAAAGACCTCCTACCTCTCCAACTCCAATCGCAGACAGGTAAACCGATTGGTATACAGTCACCTCGTACTGACTTTATTTACCCCGTGTGATCATGTTAGAAGTCAGTTTGTTGTGCTAAGTCAAAGCATGGTTCCACGTTCGTCCCTGGTCACCGGCGGCACGACACTTTGGCGTAAAAGACGATGCAAACACGGTGGAGAGACTTGACTCCTCGCTCCAGTACAGGATAGTGGAATTTGTCTCTGCGTTCAGTCACTTCCGGAAGGTCCGTCGTCGTAGACCCGCTGTGAAGGGTCATGTTTTTCCCGGGGTCCTTGACTCGGAGTTTGTTGCCGTGTAGACGACGTCTACACCTTTACACCACAAGTGTACTCGTACAAGAACTACTGACAAATCGACGACTAAAGTTTAAAGTAACAAAAGATCCGCATAACCATATTACCGATATTAACGTAAAACACTCGTTATAAGACTTCCGACGTATAAAGAGTCTCCCTCGACTATAAATAGGGTTAAAACCCTTGACCAGTCCATCTGGGACCTATATTTTACACACGAAAACTTCATATCATACATATATAGAATATTAATGAGTCACTTGTTCGAGTATCATAAAAGATCAAAGACTATACTCTTATTAATTTACAGAAAGGTAAAACAAGACCAAACCCTCGAGAACCGTCAAGTAACTGGAGTTTTTTTTTTTTTTTCCATTTAACTATTTCGTTAACGGAATCACTGTCTATTTACTTTTAAGTGTGGTTTTATAAGAAATCTATGGAAGTCCTTTCAACCACTAGAGGACCCTGACTCAGTCTACACCCTGGTCTCCAATTTGTGGAGAATAATTACCTAGAAACCTTCTCATCGATGAATTTTTACTTTATTAAGTAGACCACTCAATTGACTCGAAGTTCAATCGGGGGTTTACGATCCAAATATGAACGACAGGTTTAATTAATGGAGGTTTACTATCGAACCTACTGAACGAAGTTAAGTCCGTTCTTCCTCTCTTTTGTTTTTTTATCCTGTCGGTTCACCTTTTCGTTATCTTACTTTTAAGAGTACTACTACTGACGTTTTGTTTCGCTTTCCACAGAGTCGTGTTATTGTCCCTACATGGATGGTAACGAGATATACATAGAGGTGTCTAATAAATAGAGGTGTCTTCCATATGACAAACTTTCTTCGAACTCGTCAGAACCGATATTACAGACGTATTATGCATAACAGTCTCAATCTTACCCTTAGTGTACGAATAGAAAAGGATAAACTAGGGATTATGTGTTCTCAATTTAACTTGTCTTTGAATCTCACCCGTCTTATACCACCGACGTTTACAACTCCTATCTTGAAGTTTATAAGGTTTTATTTACTAAAATTTATCACTTTTTTAAAACGACACTTCTGACTTCGTAGTTTATGTCAAAGTCGGGTCCGTCTTCTTACTCTTATGGTTTTGAGTCGTCCTCGGTCTGAGTCTTGACCGAAAGTCCTGGTCCCTCCTTAGTTCCCGTTACTCCGTCTCGAGTCCTCAGCCAGTCAAGACGGAAACTTCTGACTGGACGTCGAAGGGGTTTGAAGTCTGAGGAGTAGTCAGTGTAAACTGAAGATAGAGTCTCAGCTCGATACTATAATTATAATTGTTAGGATAATAAGAATCAGGTGCCCAATCTTATCACTCCGGGTCTCTTAAGAAAGTGTTGCACATGTATATAGTTTAGTAGTGTAACGTACGAAATATATAGAATTGGACCAATTCTCCGACACTTACTCACTCCTGACTCGTCCTCTACCTGGGTGCTGTCAGACTGGGGACCTGCACAAGAGTGGTCTGTAAGAGATGACGGAAAGTTACTACAGTTATTAATTGTCGTGTGAGTTTTCACAGTTATTGCGATTTCCACAATGAAACTCAAAGGTTCTGCACATCGAACCGTACACACTAATTATTCGAAAGGTTATGTCCAAGCTGACTTTGTTCGATCCAAGGATTAACACGTGTTTTAAACTATAAGTCTTCCTTTCTAGGAATTGATTTTGATAGCAAAATTTAAAATCATAGAGAAAAGAACATAAATTATTAAAACACTAACGATTTCATTATTTATGACCGAACCGGTTTTTCAAGTTTACTCAAAACTTGTCTTGGGTTTTGTTTTACGAAAAAAAAAGACAGTTTACAATGTCTTTTAGGTTCGTGTGAAAAACCGGTTGGGTTATGAATGAAATGTTTAAACTCATTCCGTTCTTTATCTGTCACCTTTATTCTTTTTTTAGTGTATCAAGACCGTTGATCTACTTTAATAAAATTTATAAAACAACCTAACAGGATAACGTACATATGACATACATGTCAATCTAACAGTTACATACACACATCTACGATCTTTCTATTGAACAGGTTCTAGTGTGTTTTGACTTTCCATTTTGATTCTAAAATTGAGTCCAGACAGACTTTATCTAAAAACCTATGTATTTATACATGTATAGGGGTCTGTGTTTAAAGAAACATATTGGACATTTTAAAATGAATTTATAATAACGATAAGTAATGTCATACGTAGATCAGAAGTTTCTACTAAAAACGTAAATAGAATTCAAAATATAGGTAAGATCTTTAATACGTCTGTCAAATTGGATAGATTAACAAGTGAAGAAATCTGGATATCAGTAGGTAAGAACTCAAAGAAAAAAATTGGTGAAACAACTCTATACTAACTGTTTTTCGTATAAAATTCATATATGTCGAACTACTCAAACCTCTATTCATATATATTGTAGGTACTTGGCAGTGGTGCTAGATGCAGTATTTGTATGAGGAGTGGAGTGGTGGAGGTTTCCAAAGGAGGACAAGAGAAAAAAAAGGTCGGAATAACCCCCATAGTAACTGTTTTGACATTCTATAAATTTCGCATTTTACACTATTAAACTATATACATGTGTAACACTTTCTTAAGAGGGGTAGTTTAATCAATTGTACAAATAGTAAAGTATTAAAATGGAAACCACACACACACTCTTACTCCTGTAAGATGAGAGAATCGCTTAAAACTAATGTCTTATAACAATAGTTGACATTATTTCAATCGTGGAGTCTGGAATAAATAAAATATTGATTTTCAAACATGGGAAATAGTTGTAGAGTGACAAACAGGATGAGGGTTTGAGTTTACCGAAGGGTCCATCGTGTCGTCATTTCTTAGACGGACGATTACGTCCTCTACACCCAGACTAGGGACCCGTCCCTTCTAGGGGACCTCCTCCTCTACCGTTGGGTGAGGTTCTAAAAACGGAATTTTTAAGGTACCTGTCTCCTCGGACCGGCCGATCTCAGATACTACAGTGTTTCAGTCTGTGCTGATTCGTGTGTGGGTGAACGTTTGAGATCTTCGGTGAAAAGATAAGAAACGAAGAAAAGTTGAAAGATAAAAAATTCTAAAGTGTATTCACTACGGTACACTAAAAACAGATAGACCGAATAAAATGAATCGTATTACGGGAGGTCCAAGTAGGTATAATATTCTTTACTGTATTAAAGGAACCATATACTAATATTTATATTTACGTTTATACGTATATATAGATATTACGTATATATTTATACTGTAGTCCCGAAGGGAACATCGAGTCAACCATTTCTTTGACGAACGTCACGTCCTCTGGACCCAAACTAAGGACACACCCCTTCTAGGGGACCTCTTCCTTTACCGTTGGGTGAGGGTATAAGAACAGACCTCTTAGGGTACCTGTCTCCTCGGACCGTCCGATGTCAGATTCCTCAGTGTTCTCACCCTGAGCTGAACCGTTGATTTTTGTATTTTGGTAGTTTATACTCTATCATCATCTTTACAAGGAAGTCCTATTACTAAAGGAAAAGAAACCTACATATGAGTCTTCACCCTAACGACCTAGTATACTATCAAGAAAAAAAATTAAAGAACTCCTTTGAGGTACGACTAAAGGTATCACCGACGTGGTAAAATGTAAGAATGGTTCTCATATGTTCCAAAACAAAAGAGAAGTGTAAAAGTTGTCGTAAGTAATAGAAAAGAGAAAAACTATTATCTATAGGATTGTCCGAACTTAACGAAAGAAGTGAATAAAATAAAATAAAAATAAAATACTTACGATTGGTATTTTAGATGGAAGAATCATTTAAAATTCATACGACATATCATAACGATTAACACCCGTGTCAAACTTAAAGAATAAAACTAATCACAGTTGAAGAATCTCCCGTACAAGTTTATAACAAGTCTTTTATGAATTTCCGATATAAAAGACTGAGGGAACCTACAGACTTTATAATTCACAGACCTGTATCATTACTTGTAGAATTTATATACAGGATATAGGTGACCTAGACTAGAACGAAGAGTAGTTCTATAGCTAGAGAAAGGGAACAAGGAGTCTTGAGATATACCTTTATAAATTAGACAGGAGGTGATTTAGGTGAGAGACAACGTAGATCATATAGTATCTTTGTAATGTAATATTAGAATTAACTTTTACTTGAAAGTGTAATACTTAAAATAGACTCTATAAAAAATAAATACCGAATTATGACATAAAATAAACTAAATGACATATCAAACATGTCCTTTCAAGTTTAATTTTTAAAATTTTTATATAGAGAGGAACATCATTTAGACAAAGTTCCCTTCCGTGAATACCAATAGAGTCCTGAAAAAAAAATGTTAAAATAAAATAAAATAAAAAATTATATTTAAATAAATAAAAGTAGCCTCCAATTAATGAAATGTTATAACATAACCAAAACGGTGTGTAGTTGTACTTAGGCGGTGTCCATATGTGCACAAGGGGTAGGACTTGGGGTGAGGGATGAGGGAGGACCATGGTGGGGAGACTAAAGAAAGACGAATAGGAACATACCCCTTCAGGTACAATTGATTCCTAACTGAATTCAAACATTAACTCTGACTACACCCGGAGACAGACAAAGAAAATAAAAGTTTATTTTTCCTAATTTTTTTTTTTGATGGTATCAAAATAAACTGATTGAAACCATAAGACATCTGACCCCACCATCTTTCCCTCAAATTCAGTCTTGTGACCCGTCAATAACATCCATTTGAACGGCGACCAAGTTTCGTAAAGGGTAAGATGCCACGAACTAGAGAGGAGTGGAGATCGGTGACGGAGAGACTCAATTCCCGACAGTCACTATAGGAGGACCCAGAGGAGGTAGACGAAAGTTTATGAGAAAATAATATTCTGTAATTATTAATTTACTGACTTGAGTTGAGTGACAGAACGGGTCTTCAGGTCTTGACATTGTACGTGTAATTTTAAATTCAACACTCTATCCTGAATCCTCAGTCTATTGGACCAATATCGAGAAGATCGATACACGGAAAAGTTTTTACTAGATTGAGAAGACTCCGAGTCAGAGGGTTAAACATTTAATCCTCTCTGATAAAAGAGAAGACGTTCGACGACCTTCCGAAGACACTCTATGGATGGTTCCGTGGTGGTCAGGTACCGTTTTTGGAGGTTAGTTGTCACGACACTAAAGACCGACTCGGTCTGAAGGACAACAACAAATCAGTGTTTCAGAACAGGTTCAGAAAACACTGGGACATCTGACATCGGACGGTCCAAAGAACAGGTACCCTAAGGAGTCCGTTCTTATGGCCGTATTCAACGGGAAAGGAAGAGGCTCTCTGAGGATGATCTTAGTTTCGTAAGTGTCTGGGTGATGAAGACTAGTTGTAAGTCAGGGAAGAAATCAATGATCGAAGACACTACGAAAACACAAAACGCGTCGAGAATCACTTGTAAATCAATGGTGTACACGAGGTTATTTGTGAAATTGTTTATCACATTTACTTGGATAATTATTAAACCCCACATAAACCCCTAAGTCACTCAGTAGAAGACTCTGTCAAAGAGTACAGAACAAAAATCAATCGAAAAAGTGGACCTACATAAAATTATCCCTCTCTTAATTTCAAATTCCGGTGACCCTCACTCTCGGACTCCTTGTTGATTTGCTTTCTCTCCTTACTCCTTTCCAATAAACAATACTCGTACTATGTTTCTTGTTCTTCAGGACCTACATTGGGTGATGGAGAAAAAACGTGCACTGGGTAGGGGACACTCTAGTCATCGTTAGAACAGGAAAGGACTTGAGACTATGATTAAGGACAGGACGTACCGGAACCTGCACCCTTTATCTTCCTTTTCCACTTAGATTACTTCAACAAAGACTACGGTTTGTACAAAGCCAACGGAAACACGATATAGGACAGTAATGGGTTGGTATACCACAATTTTTTGTGAGAGATTTTACGTTAAAATATTTTTTAATGAAACGTCAACATCACTCATTACCACTAGACGAAGTGTCGATCTTTACGAACTGTCACCGAGGATACTATAATGGTTTGAAGTTGTACGTAATCTCTTGGTCCTCTCTCCTTCTTTCGTTCGCCTAGAGAGGAGGGTAGAAAGATATTTAGTGTCACCCATGGAGGTTATCAAATTCAATCTTCCCTCGTGACCCCGTCATCAGTAGTGCTCCGGTGGGATACGGACTCGCTTCGAAAATCTTGACGGGGAGAGGCACGGAGGAATAAGGTGGAAATTTCAACTCAGATACACAGATCTGAAGTCCGGTAGAATCGAAGGGAGGTCGGTGTTCCGAGTAATGTTGACTCCGGACGTCTCAGAGGAAGAGTAACTGAGAGGTCGGGGTAGTCAGTCCATTCTGTATCGACTGTGAATCGACCTCTTCAAACTCAACCTAATTGACTAGGAGAGGTAATTCGTTTTTACTAACCCTTTTTGACGGGATTATCCGACCCAATAAATGTACACATTTGTAGAACCCTCTGTAAAGAGGTAGAAACGTCATCTAGTAAGAGTGACTGAAGTACCGAGTTCTTCTGTGCGATTGTGAATCTCTACCGTCCTTCTTGGAGTCGATATCACCGGTAGAGGAGACGGGATCTTAAGTTCTACACTCCTACGACTTCCTATCATAAAGACCTTGTGAGAACGAGACTACAGTTGAATGTGTCGATCAACTGGAGTCTAAGGAAGTAGAAGTTTTACTTTCATTACCTGTTCTACGAAAAGATTCCGACAGTCCGAAACTGTGAAGTACTCAACTACTACGTGTTTAAACGAATTTGTAATGAAAAAAATTACAAATATATATTTGTAACATATATCGAACGATAGACAGATCGGTAATTATGTTGGCTGTCTATATTTTACTGTTTTAGGGAAGTGGGACAATTTTCTATCTGACTCCAGTTAATTTTTACAATAGACAACCTTAGTCCGTCATGGTCTAGTAGTCAAGTCAAGTCAACGAGTCAACACAGACTGAGAAACGCTGGGGTACTTAGTGTCGTGCGGTCCGGAGGGACAGGTAGTGATAGAGGGCCTCAAGTGAGTCTGAGTGCAGGTAGCTCAGGCACTACGGTAGGTCGGTAGAGTAGGAGCCAGCAGGGGAAGAGAAGGACGGGGGTTAGAGAGGGTCGTAGTCTCAGAAAAGGTTACTCAGTTGAGAAGTGTACTCCACCGGTTTCATGACCTCGAAGTCGAAATCGTAGTAAGTAAGGTTTCTTTAGGGTCCCGACTAGAGGAAGTCTTACCTGACCAACCTAGAGGAACGTCAGGTTCCCTGAGAGTTCTCAGAAGAGGTCGTGGCGTCAAGTTTTCGTAGTTAAGAAGCCGTGAGTCGGAAGAAGTGTCAGGTTGAGAGTGTAGGTATGTACTGGTGACCCTTTTGGTATCGGAACTGATCTACCTAGAATCAGTCGTTTCGTTACAGAGACGAAAACTTATATGATAGATCCAACCAGCATTGAAAAGAAGGTTCCTCATTCGCAGAAAATGAAAGTACCGACGTCAGTGGTAGACGTCACTAAAACCTCTGGGGGTTTTATCAGACTGTGACAAAGGTGACAAAGGGGTAGATAAAGGGTACTTCACTACCCTGCTCTACGGTACTAGAAGCAAAAGACTTACAACTTGAAATTCGGTTGAAAAAGTGAGAGGAGAAAGTGAAAGTAGTTCTCCGGAAAGTCGAGGAGAAGTGAAAGACGGTATTCCCACCACAGTAGACGTACAGAGTCCAATAACTATAAAGAGGGTCGTTAGAACTAAGATTGAACACAAAGAAGGTCAGGTCGTAAAAAGTACTACATGAGACGTATATTCAATTTATTCGTCCCACTGTTATATGTCAGAACTGTATGAGGAAAAGGATAAACCTTGGTCAGACAACAAGGTACAGGTCAAGATTGACAACGAAGGACTGGAAGTATATCCAAAGAGTTCTCCGTCCAGTCCACCAGACCATAAGGGTAGAGAAAGTCTTAAAAGGTGTGAAATAACACTAGATGTGTCATTTTCCGAAACCGTATCAGTTATTTCGTCTTTATCTACAAAAAGACCTTGAGAGAACGAAAAAGGTACTAGGTCGTCTACAACCGTTAAACTAGAGACCAAGGAGACGGAACAGATTTTGGTCGAACTTGTAGTCCCTCAAGTGCCAAGTGCATAACGACTTCGGACCGAACCTCTTAAAACTCGTAATGAAATGATCGAACACTCTACTCACGTTAACACACCATCAGACTCGTAAGAAACCGTAACGGAAAGAAACCCTAACCTTACTTTTGACTAGAAAAGGTCAGGACACCGGTGACGACTCAAAAGGTTTAAACGACTGTATAACTCACGTCGTGAAAGTATCGTAGTAGAAAGTCCTAAACTTTGTCGAATTGACCTTAAGGTAGTGGAGGTGATCGAAACAAGTATCACTACGAAAGATTCCGGGTGAACTGGAGTGTAAGGTTCTACAGACCGAGATCTAATCACTAGTGTAGTAGTACTAATAGACTGGTATTCACCATCGTTACGACATGGTTGACCTCGACCCCTCTTTGAAGTATCTCTTCTTTCTTTCTTTTCACTTCAGAGAGTCAGCATAGGCTGAGAAACGCTGAGGTACCTGATATCGGATGGTCCGAAGAGGCAGGTACCCTAAAAGGTCCGTTCTTCGTTAGCTTGGGTCGAGAGGGTGTAACACCTGTCTACAAAATGGGAGACTCGGTGGTTCCTTCGGGAAATATCTCTTGTCCGACTTCGTTTCATTCCTTCAATAACTAACCGATATCGAATTTCAGACCAACCGAGAAACACTAACCAACCAATAAGGGTCCAAAGTCAAAGGATTGGGACTCCGTAAATGTCCGAACCTAAAACCAAAATGAACACGTGCGACGGATCGTAATCTCGGGGTCAGTCTCATTACCACAGGAACAAATTAGTTGCAATTGTAGTGAGTGAGAAAGAAGTCTCCCTTTCGAGTCTGATTCGGCGGAAATAGGAGGACTCCGTCTCCTTCGAGACTGGGACTCTGGACCCAAAAGGGTTTCACCAACTACGTCCAAGACAGAAAAAAAAAAGAAATTGAATATTTCCCGAACAGAAAAAAGTCGATTTATTGTTTCCCTTCAGGAGACTTTTCGGAACTTGGTCAAAGGTACAAATATTGCACTCTCAGTCACAAAACATTTCTATCTTAAGTACATACTTTTCACGGACCCTTGTGTCGTCCAGGACCTATTAGGTGTCCGTCCGTAGACGCAACACTGTAACCCACTAGGTGAGAGGGAGGTAAGGACAAAGAAGTGTAAATTGCCCACCTGGTTCCCGACCTACTCGAGTATTGGACGGGACCAAGGGTAAAGAGCCTAAAAACGTCTTAGGATCCCACGGTCGCTTTATATAAGATAAATAAACTACATAAAGCCGGAGTGAAGGAGTTGAACCCCAGAGGTATGTCAAAATGAAAACCTTTGTGAAACAAGACACTGTTTTCAAAACACTTTTATGTCCTATTAACAATTTCAAAGAGAAAACTGTCGTTAAGTTACGGAAATTGTTTTAAATATTAGGAAAACATGGATTTACAAATATACACAACAATTTGGTATTACATTTTTATATATTTGTAAAAGTGTACAAGATGGTCTAGTTTATACCATACATACTATTATTAATCTTGGTGGTTGGATCGTATAACGTTTTTTCAAAGTGTATACGTAAATTAAAATCAAAGACTAAAAGTTTATACGTAAGTCCCTTTCCTCCTTCACCGAGAGATGAATTGATGAAACGACGATTGTCTTGTACGTACACAAAACCGTTCAAAGGATCCCTTGTAGACAGATTTTCCCTTGTACCCCCTCAATTAGGTGGAGATGGTTCGGTCCCCTTGACGAAATACAGGGTACGATAGAGACAATTTGAAGAATTGACACATAGGGAAACTCGTCTCGGTGTTTTGAGTAGAGAAACTTATTTTATCGTCTAGTATTCGTTTTGACTTTGACCAAATAAATATCTTCTTGAACCATTTGTTGAATCCGAGAAAAAGGTTTTCTTAATAAACATCTTTTGAGGTTACGACCCCACCACTATCCCAATACCCCACCCCAAACATTTACCGAACGCCTACAAAGGTTACTCAGTATGTTGTCCTTACTTACCTTTGTTCGAGGAATCTTAACCCATCACCCCCACCCCTTCCCTACCCTACCTCTTACTTCGTTTGAGCGTGAAACCGTAACGGAGTCAAGACCAACCTCCTTCGTACTACTTCCTAAACTTTTTCTTATTATTTCTCAGGTTGTTGAATCTCCTTGACCGACCTGTCGACATTTATCTTACCCTAATCCAGAAGGGAAAGAGTCGATCCAAACTAATCCCTATACGATTACCAAGTGTCTACTACTTTCTGATTCACTGTCTTATTTATCGATGTTCAATGACCTTTGAATCACCCTTACAATCTTAAACTTGAGTCAACGACGACGACGACGATTCAGTGAAGTCAGTACAGGTTGAGACACGCTGGGGTATCTGCCGTCGGGCGGTCCGAGGGGGTAGGGACCCTAAGAGATCCGTTCTAGTGACCTCACCCAACGGTAAAGGAAGAGGTCACGTACTTTCACTTTTCACTTTCACTTCAGGGAGTCAGTACAGACTGAGAATCATTGGGGTACCTGACGTCGGATGGTCCGAGGAGGTAGGTACCCTAAAAGGTCCGTTCTCATGACCTCTCCCCACGGTAACTTGAGTCACGGAAAGAGATTTAGGACCGTAAGTAAAAAATTTGACGTATGTCTTCAAAAGGGGGTGAAGTATTAATTGGTAGGGTGTTTGTTCCTGTAAATTCTGACGCCCCCGTCCATCTCCTGTTCTGTGTTTCCATTTAAACTTAAAACTTATTGTTAAAAATAAAATTAAACGATGTAGACGATTGAGACCAGTCTGTCCTTGCATTTAACTGTTTTAAGGTGTTGTTCTGGTTTAGTCCGTTCCATCGGATTTTGTCCTGTCTACATTTTCTGTTTCGATCTCTCTCTTTAGTACATTTACCCATCTTTGTCCTTTGTCGTTAGAGGATTCCCTTCTTGTTTCACCACCCCCGGACCCCCACCGACCAGTTCCTTTTCGTCCTCGACTTTCTAGGTCGTCTTTCTTCGGTTTCGACTTGTTCTTTCTACTTCATTAAGTCGTCTTGCAACTATTTCGCGTATGTCTCCGGAGTCGTGGTCTCACTAATATAATCAAAACCGACGGTGTCGTTTCATGGTGTCTGATCCACCGAAATCGTTATCTTTAAGTGAAGAAGTGTTAAGACCTCCAATCTTCAGACTCTAGCTCCGTAGTCGTCCCAACTAAAGAAGACTTCAAAGAGAGGAAACGACCTCCTACCGGTATTAAAAGGTCACAGAAGAGTACCAGAAAAGAGACACTCACAGAATAGAAAAGGAGAACAATTCTAGGGACAGTACAACCTAATTCCGGTTGGGTGTACTGAAGTCCGGGACAGAGATTTATGTCAGTGTAAGACTTGATGACCCCTGATCCCTGAAGTTGTATCTTAAAATTCTCCTGTATTGAGACATGTAGTGTACAATATGAAAGATTAACGATAGTTAAGTTAAGTCAAGACGTTCGTAAATAATGATAAATTATACCCGTTAGAACACGGTCCAAACCCCCTTTGTTTTTAATTATTTCGTACTAAGACCGGAAGTTCACGTGGTACATCACCCCTCAGTTTGTGTGTGTACTTTCATAACCAAATCCCTTGCGTCTAGATCCAGTCCAGGACCTCCCGAGTGGTCGATTCTCTTGAGTCTGTCACAAGAGTAGATTATTTTCCACCTGAGTGTAGATCATCGATTTTAACTCGGGAACTAGAACTTGGGAGATTCAAGTTCAAGGGACCCGAACTCAGATGGGTCTGAAACCCCAAACACTTCCACCACCTTTGATCTCTCTTCTCCTCCCTACTCCGTCCCGAAGGTGTGACTGAGGAGGGGAGGTGGCCGAGAACGACGAGTAGACTGTGAACTATTCCCACGTTTCTTAGTATTATCACCCTGTCGTACCACCGCCACCAGACTTCTCTGTCACCAACTTTTCCCCCGGGTCCTCGGCGAATGGTCTCTAGTGTCCCCTCCGTCCTCGTCCCACCACTGGACACGGGTCTCGAGGATCGAACCGCTCCGGTACTTCTTTGACACGCCGGGTGAACCCCACCGTACCGACCGTCCCGGCCCGGGCCTGCTATTAAGTCTCCTCGGTCCCGGGACGTCTCTCACCCGGTACGTCCGTCGTCCGACCTGGGCGCCGGCGTCACTCGGGCTCCTCGAGCGAGGAGGACTCCCAGGGGGTTGGAACCGAGGTCGGAAGGGGTCTGGGAGAAGGTTCCCTGGGGACGTCCCGGAAACAGTGCTGGGGGTCCCCAGTACCACTACCTGAAACCGGCCACCTTCAAATGTACAAGTTCCTGCTGGTCGTCACTATGTTGGCCCCGAGGCCCGTGCAACACCTCGTTGACTTCCCGTACAGGGACGAATCAGTTCCGGACTTTTTTACACCAGGGCACCGCTCCTTTCACCGTTTGGTGAAGTCCTAAGAACGAAACTCTTAGTGTACTCGTGTTACTGTGGCCCTCTACTCGGGGGGTCAAGTCATCCACAGGTTATACGTTGACTCCTTCTCGCCTCTTTGTCGAGGTTTTTCTTCCTTCCCTGGCCCGATTTCGTCTTTGCAGTGAGTCAACACCTATACAGTCCACCATTTCCAGTTCAGGTCACGACTTTTTCTAATTATAACGTACCCTTGGTTCTTACAATCCAGGTACTTAGTTCCATTTAACCTGTACCTATTCGTCCTCTTCTATTCTCACTTGTAGCTGCAAAATTCTTAGTCTTTTGATTTTACCTGCTCTTACCCGTCGAAATTAACTCTACTGGTAATATAGATGACGACACCCGTTCTTAGGGTATCTTCTTTACCTGATCGGGCGTACCAGTTGTTTTCTCAAGCTTTACGTCATGAACCCACGTTGGAGTTTTTGCTGTCTTACTAGAACCAAGTAAAGGTTCCGTTCCGTAAGTTGTAGTGTCATTAGGTTCAGATACGGGACTGGGGATTACGACTTCTTCGACTAAACTGACCAAGATACTTTGGATGTTCTGGATGAACTTAATTGTGGTTTTTTTCTATGGGAAAAGTAGTATCCCCTAATCTTACGCTTTCATCCTTCAGTTCTCTATGGACCTCATCATCCATTCATACCGGAATCTCATGTTTTACTTCGTCCCATTTTCGATTGTCAAAACGGTTCTATTAAGTGACCAGTATCGTTTATGGGTGAAGGTTGTTGTGTTCTTTGCTGAGATGTGTACCTGTAGTGGTCTACCAGTTATGTTTTTAGTCTTATTAATATAAGAAACGTCGGTTTTTACCTCTTCGAGATATGTCAGTCGTTTTTGTTCTGGACCTCGACAGACACCGAGTCTAGTAGTCGTAGAATAACGTTTTAAGTATGAGTTTTTTTTTTTTTTTCATCTTTTTGGTGATTCTGTAAGTCAATATTTTAGGGAATATTAATACGTCACCTCGACTAGATATCTTAGTTTCCTTATCCAGACCATATATCTTACGGACTTCTTGACACCTGTCTCCAAACATTGTGACATATTCTACGTCAATGGTTTTGGTAGGGGTTCTTTTTCTTTACGTTGTTCCGTTTTACCAACAGACTCCTCCGGAATATTTATCTTTTCTTCTCTTCCTTTTCCTTTTCCTCTTTCCCTTTCTTTATAGATTGACTTACGTCTTACGGTTTCTTATCGTTCCTCTCTATTCTTTCGGATGAATCCACTTGTGACGTTTCTTTGTCTCCTTTTGTTATCTTACCCTTTCTGATCTCTAGAGAAGTTCTTTTAATCTCTATAGTTCGTTTGTAAAGTACGTCTGAACTCGTTTATTTACTGTCTTTACCATTTCTAGATTGTCTTAGTCATCTCTAACTTTTCTTCACCGTTCTTATGTGTCTTCTTGACATGTTTTACCAGAATTACTGAGTCTACTGGTGTTATCACAATAGTGAGTGAATCTCGGTCCGTGGGACCTTACCCTTCAGTTCACCCGGAATCCTTAGTAGTGATGTTTGTTTCGATCACCTTTACTACCCAATGTCAACTCGATACAGTTTAGGATTTTCTACTACGACAATTTCACGACGTAATTTACAGTCACTTAAACCTTTTGAGTCGTTATTGGTTTCCTGACCTTTTCCAGTCCAAAGTAAGGTAGGATTTCTTTCCGTTACGGTTTCTTACAAGTTTGATGACATGTTAACACGAGTAAAGTGTACACTCGTTCTAGTACGAGTTTTAGGAAGTTCCAACCGAAGTCGTAATGTACTTGGTTCTTGAAGGTCTACAAATTCGACCTAAATCTTTTCCGTCTCCTTGGTCTCTACTTGAACGGTTGTAGACGACCTAGTATCTTTTTAGTTCCCTTAAGATCTCTTTTGTAGATGAAGACGAAGTCACTAATACGATTTCCGAAACTGATACACCTAGTAGTGGGGGAGGGGGTTTTACACCTTTTAAGAACTTCTCAACCCTTATGGTCAGGTGGAATTCACGGAGAACTCTTTAGACATACGTCCAGTTCTTCGTTGTCAATCCTGTCCTGTACCATGTTACTTGACCAAGGTTCAACCCTTTCTTCATGTAGTTCCGACATATAACAGTGGGACGAATAAATTAAATACACGTCTCATGTAGTACGTTTTACGGTCCGACACTTTTCGTGTTCGACCTTAGTTCTAAAGACCCTCTTTATAGTTATTAAAGTCTATACGTTACTGTGGTGGGAATACCGTCTTCACTCACTCCAACGAGTCAGCACAGACTGAGAAACGCTGTGACACCTGATATCGGGTGGTCCGAGCCGACAGGTACTCCGAGGTCACAGGTACCCTAAGAGGTCCATTCTTATGACCTCACCCAACGGTAAAGGAAGAGGTCCCCTAGAAGGGTTGGGTCCCTAGCTTGGGTCCAGAGGACGTAACGTCCGTCTACGAAATTGGAGACTCGGTGGTCCTTTCGGTTTCTTGGAGAACTACTTACACTTTCTCCTCTCAGTTTTTCGACCGAATTTTCAGTTACATGTTTT
Organism: Capra ibex; assembly: GCA_006410555.1. Taxonomy (NCBI): domain Eukaryota; kingdom Metazoa; phylum Chordata; class Mammalia; order Artiodactyla; family Bovidae; genus Capra; species Capra ibex. The sequence continues at coordinate 6,159,903 of SJYO01049755.1, forward strand.
TTACTTCTAGTACCGTAGGTCAGGGTAGTCACGTACCCTTTATCTACCCCTTTGTTACCTTTGTCATTGTCTGAAATAAAAGAACCCAAGGTTTTAGTGACGTATACCACCGACGTCGGTACTTTAATTCTCTGAACGAGGAACACTTTTCAAGGACTTTACTAGGTACTTACTTCGACTCTAAGAACCGGAGGTCTCCTTTCCTTAACTAGGTCCCGGTCTCTACTCCAAACTAGTGAGTCGAAAAACACATTATTTCAAAATAATTTCATATTTTCTCTATCTCTTTCGACGACTGTATCTGTAGTCTTCCCCTGTCTTTCTCACGGGGAAACGATCAAAAATCGTTCCTCAACATATAGACAATCGTTGGACGATTAATCTCTTTCCTTTACGGAGTTTTGACTTTCTCAAGGTGGTCCGGGGAGTGGGTGTTGTCCGTAAACTCTGTCGTAACCGTGTTCCACTCACTAGGGTCCGTTATTTTGTTAACTGTACTTAGAACTTCTTTCCGTCTAAAATCTCGTTTATATCAAGTAATTGTCGAATTCCTTCTGTAAAGGTACTCTTTTTTACGAAACCAATCGAGTTCCTTCCAAACTCTATTTTAATTCAAGTCCCCCTCGGTCCACAGTGGTACTGTTGTGTCCTAATCGTCTCTTTTCTTTTTTTATACAGACGGTGAACGTTAAAACAAAGGAGGACGGAGAACCCCTGGAGACCGAAGGGATGACTCCAATAATTGTGTGAGTGAGCCTTCATTTCGATGCTATTTGGATCTGTCGAATAATTCTTCGTCTCTGAAATAAAACGTCTGGTTCTAGACAGATCAGTTTCGATATCAAAAAGGTCATGTACATACCTACACTCTCAACCTGGTATCTTTTCCGACTCGTGAACTCGTGGCTTCTTGACTACAAAGTTGATACCACAACCTCTTCTGAGAACTCTCAGGGAACCTGACGTTCCTCTAGTTTGGTCAGTTAGGATTTCCTTTAGTTAGTAATCTCCCTGACTACGACTTCGACTTCGAGGTTATAAAACCGGTGGACTACGTTCCACGTCTGAGTAACCTTTTCTGAGACTACGACCCTTTTTAACTTCAGTCCTCCTTTTCCCCTACTGTCTCCTACTCTGACAACCTACCGTAGTGGATGAATTACTTGTACTCAAACTTGTTCGAGACCCTCTACCACTTCCTGACCTTTCAGACTGCACGACGTCAGGCACCCCACCGTTTCTCAGTCTCTACGGACTTGCTGACTTGTTGTTGTTGCCACCTTGTTATTTGACCAAATTTTAACCCTTTCCTCATTCAATTCGACATATAACAGTGGGATTAATAAATTGAACATACATCTCATGTAGTGCGTTTACGGTCCGACTTACTTAGTGTTAGACCTTAGGTCTGTCGGTCCTCTTTATAGTTGTTGGAGTCTCTACGTCTGCAATGGTGGGATTACCGTCATTCATTTCTCCTTGATGTCTCGGAGAACAACTCCTACTTTCTCCTTTCGCTTTTTCGACCGAATTTTGAGTTGTAAGTCTTTTGCTTCTATTACCGTAGGTCGGGGTAGTAAAGTATCTTTTACCCGATTCGGTGAAGTAGGCAGAGGTCGAGATACGCTGGGATACCTGAGGTCGGACGATCTAAGGAGACAGGTACCTAAGAGGTCCGTTCTTATGACCTCACCCAACGGTAAGGGAGGAGGTCCCTAGAAGGTTGGGTCCCAAACTTGGGTGCAGAGAAAACAGAGGACGTAAGAATTGACCCAAAAATCGTGATCGTGGTGTACTACGCTCGTCCCTGTCTAAAATAAAAAAACGTAAGGTTTTAGTGACACCTTCCGTTGACGGTGGTACTTTGACTTTCTTCGAAAGAAGAACTTTCCTTTCATACTCTTTGGGTACACGCGAATCAACAAGTCAATACAGACTGAGACACATTGGGTACTTGACATCGGGGGATCCAAGGAGACGGGTACCCCTCAGAGGTCCGTTCTTATAACCTCACCCAACGGTACGGGAGAAGTCCCCTAGAAGGGTTGGGTCCCAAGCTTGGGTCCAGAGGGTGTAACGTACATCTAAGAAATGGTAGACTCGGTGATTCCTTCTGGTACTTTTTGGATTTCTCGTATAATTTTTCGTCTCTGTAGTGAAACGACTATGTCAAGACATACCAGTTTCGACATCAATCAGTACATACCTACACTGTCAACCCGGTATATCTTCCGACTCGTGACTTCTTGACTACGAAAACTTGACACCACGACCTCTTTTGAGAACCCTCAAGGAACCTGACGTTCCTCTAGTTTGGTCAGTTAGGATGTGCTTTAGTTAGGACTTATATGTAACAATCCTGACTAAGACCTCGACTTCGAGACTTTCGAAGCGGTGGACTAACCTTCACAACTGAGTAACTTTTTCTGGGACTATGACCCTTTCTAACACCCATCATCTTCCCTCCCTGTCTCCGACTCTACCAACCTACCGTAGTGACTGAGTCACGTGTACTCAAACTCGTTTGAGTACCTTTATCACTTCTTGCCTTAAGACCGTACGTCGTCAGGTACCCCGGTGTTTCTCAGTCAATGACGAATCATGGACTTGTTGTTCCTCTTCTATAAGTATCGTCAGAAGTTGAATATAAAAAAACAAATAAGTGGGTGAATTTTATTATGTTAACAACGGTCACGATCCATCATAGAAGTCCGGACACAAAAAAACGACAGACGGTGGAAACGAGAGATAAGTCTCATGTCTGGTATAAAACTAACTAAATGTTGGAGTCAGGAGTACTAAATGTAATAAATGTACACGAGTGTATCCAAACCTAGGGGTTCTTTGTCTCGTCATTAAAATCATGTAGTTCACTACGAAAATTCTCACTATAAGACTCCCTCCGTCCTATACCTTTCTACTCCGTTTAGAGATAATCTTCAATAGGGTCTACTACGGGTCGAAGTTCGACTAGGCAACCCAACGAGGTCCCGTACTTAACGTCGTACTAGTTCCCCTGACGAGGACACACGTGATTACACTCAGTCCATAGTCGTCTGACTGGACCACACACACACATACATACACACACAAACACACACACTCGTACACATAAGTAGTATTAATGGAATTCTCTCTTGTGAGAACGAATCTAGTCGAACCTATTCAAGAGACCTTTTCCGTTGGTTCGGTAATCGGTAGTTTTCGACCCCCGATCAATATGGCTTGTCTTTTTCCACCACAAAAGATCCCCGTGACCTTCGTAGGTGACGAGAGTGAGGTGGTGGTAATTTTACGAAGACAAATAAATAACCCTGAAGGGACCACCAGGTCACGAATTCTGAAGTGAAGGGACCACCGAGTCTGTCATTTCGGAGATCGACGTTACGCCTTCTGGGTCCAAGTTAGGGACCCAGCCCTACTACGGGACCTCTTCCTTTACCGTTGAGTGAGGTCATGAGAAAGGACCCTTTAGGGTGCCTACCTCCTCGGACCACCCGATGTCAGGTATCCTAGCGTTTCTCAGCCTGTACTGACTCGCTGAAGTCAAAGAAAGAAAGAAAATAAATAAATAATGAATTTTCGTCATACTTTGTGACGAGTCGTACAAGTCCGTCAACTGATCAAAACACACCTAAAGTCCTTTGTGAAAGTGTCGGGACTAATAACGACGACTCAGAGATGAAATCCTTATGTACACAACGTACGTAAATTGCTAAAGATTTACCTTACTCTAGTCTTACTTTATTCTTATGGGATGTTCGATAAAATTTATCGTTGATCATTTATTTTTGTAGACCATCTACTAATTCTCGGTGTAGGACTTCGAGTCGTTTCTAACACACTGCGTGGAGATTCCTCCTCGTATATGAGACCGTCGAAAAGTCACTAAAACCAGGTTGACCCTCGAGTCCTTTACATCCGTTCTCCTACATCTCAGTAAGCCTCGAGTCACCCTACTCTCCCGTGTCTCATACAGAGGAGGACAAAATGACTAGAAATATGATACAAGACAAGTATGTGAAACCTGCCCATCAATACTTTTTGGTCTATAATGTAAGCAACTGACACTTACACTGTGGTTGTAGACGAACGGAACCGAACTGCGGAGACCATCCTTGATGACCCTTACGAAATCGGATGTGGAAGGGAAACCTTTGTCATACTTGTTTTTCTTTTGTAGTTTCCGGACTTTGTGGACACATTGGAGAAGACACGGTACTTTGTCGGTGTATTTGACTAAAACTTTTACTTCGGAAGACAAAAACGAAAGGAAACTTCTACGACTTTACCTCACTAGTGGGTCCTAGGACTACCGGGTACTACAAGAATAGAGGACAGACCGATAGGACTCAATAGTCCCCTTTTTTATGGAATCACTGAGATTTTAGTTCTCGTTTGTCGTCTTGACAACTTACAGTTCTTCATAGTAAGAAGGTAGGAGTGGTACCGGAGTGAAGTTTTCCGGCTTCGTTTATTTTACAAAACCATGGTAAAATCATTACATATAAAGTTCGTTTGGGGTGACACGGAAATACTGAAATAAGAGTCAAAAGGTTTTACTCTATATTGAACAAAATTGACGAAAATTTTGTCTCCCCGTTTACTGTATGCTACTTACGTAAGACAAACTTTAGTTAAAGAAAGTAGCAAGACAATCTAACTTAAGAGACTCGATCCCCTATAATAAAAGGCAATCATAAAAACGTTCTGACGAATGAGAATCTGGTCGGGACACCCAAGACCTAACGACAGTAACAGAAAGAGAGGAAGATGAAAGGACCAATTCTCCTGAATTGGAGTGGAAACTCATCGTCCCACAGTGGTGTTCTTTCCATTTTATTTGTCCTACTACTTTATTGGGTGTGCATCGTTCCCCCGTTATAACGTTATCGTTTATAACGAAGAGTATATGGAGTTGTCATACACGATTTCATTCTTTTTACCTATCGTACTAATATCATCGAGGTTAATACGATTAATCTGACGTATGTGCAAAGTAGGTATTTTTTGATACGACGTCTCTTTGAGATATTCAGACCACGACTCGGGCATTACGATGTTATAAGAACCCATTGTAAATGGGAGAGTGTTGAAAAAAGAAAGAGAATGTTATTAAGACAACCTTTGTTAAGTCTCCACACAGTGGGGTGTAAAGATCCCTTCGGTCTCTTAGATATGAACGATACAAGGAGACACAAAATCAAGGAAAGAGAAGTTTGGAGTTTACTTTTTGTAATTGTACAAGGTAAACCGATTAATTTTAGGAAGAATTCTTTCACCAAAACGAGAAGTCAAATGAGGTTTTGTGTGAGAGACGAAACTATAGTGGGTATTATCTCTTCGGGACTCCCTTTACCGATAGTTTTCGCCAATAAATGTATCGTCCAACGTATATTCAAGTCAAGTCAAGTCGACGAGTCAGTACAGGCTGAGGAACGCTGGGGTACTTGACGTCGTGTGGTCCGGAGGGACAGGTAGTGGTTGAGGGCCTCATATGAGTTTAAATACAGCTAACTCAGTCACTACGGTAGGTTGGTATAGTAGGAAACAACAGGGGAAAAGAAGGACGGAAGTTAGAAAGGGTCCTAGTCCCAGAAAAGATTACTCAGTCAAGAAACGTAGTCCACCGGTTTCATAACCTCAAAGTCGAAGTCGTAGTCAGGAAGGTTACCTATAAGTCCTGACTATAGGAAATCCTACCTGACCAACCTAGAGAAACGTCACGTTCCCTCAGAATTCTCAGAGGAGGTTGTAGTGTCAAGTTTTCGTAGTCAAGAAACCGCGAGTCGAAAGAAATATCAGGTTGAGACTGTAGGTATGTACTGATGGTCTTTTTGGTATCGAAACTGATCTACTTAGAAACAACCGTTTCATTACAGAGACGAAAAATTATACGACAGATCCAACCATTATCTGTTGAATCTGTCGTATCTGTTGAAAAGATAGCAGGAAAGAAAGTTCCTCGTTCACAGAAAATTAAAGTACCGACGTCAGTGGAAGACGTCACTAAAACCTCGGGGGGTTTTATTTCAGCCAGTGACAAAGGTGACAAAGGGGTAGATAAACGGTACTTCACTACCCTGGTCTACACTTCTGGAATCAAAGGACTTACAACTCGAAATTCGATTGAAAAAGTGAGAGGAGAAAGTGAAGATATGTAAACCCCCCGTAATTTCTATCCTCCTAGACTATACCGAGGTATCTTGTAGACCAACAAAATTCCTTCTTCCAGTACCTAGCGTTTCTATACCTTCTATATTTTTCTGTTTAGTATCGTTTTTAATTTACGACTCTTTCCCTTTTAACATAAAATTCGATTAATCTTGATGAATTTAAAATTTCACTTCAACGAGTCAGTACAGACTGAGAAACGCTAGGGTACCTGATATCAGATGGTCCGAAGAGACAGGTACCCTAAAGGTCCGTTCTCATGACCTCACACAACGGTAAAGGAAGAGGTCCCCTAGAAGGACTGGGTCCCTAGCACGGGTCCAGAGGACGTAACGTCCGTCTACGAAATGGGAGACTCGGCGGTATTACGTTAATAAATTTATACTTAGTTAGTTTTCGAGTAGTTATTTTTTCATCAAATTTCGGATTCAGTTAGTTCCATGATTATAAACTTCTCCTTTTTCTCGGGCTAAGATCAAGTTTATAATAGATACTCCATAACAGTATTAACCACGAAGGGTTCACTGAGTCAGCCTCTTCCGTCACTGCGGGACGAGGCCTTGAGAACAGACCTTTTAGGGTACCTGCCTCCTCGGACCACCCGATGTCAGGTACCCCAGCGATTGTCAGCCCGTGTTGACTAGCTGAAGGGAAAGTGAAAAGTGAAAGTACGTAACCTCTTCCTTTACCGTTGGGTGAGGTCACAAGAACGGACCTCTTAGGGTCCCTGTCTCCTCGGATCACCCTACGACAGATACCCCAGTGTGTCTCAGCCTGTACTGACTTCGCTGAATCGTCGTCGTCGTCGTCGTCGTAGTCCACTGAGTCATCCATTTCTTAAACGACCTTACGTCCTTTGTGTCCTCTGGACCACAAGCTAGGGACCCAGTCCTACTAGGGGAACTCTTCCCGTACCGTCGGTTGAGGTCACGAAAACGGACGTCTTAGGGTACCTGTCTTGTCGGACCTCCCGGCGTCAGGTACCCATCACATCATTTATTAATGAAAGTCCTCTTTTTTTTTTTTCATAGGAATTTCTAACGGTTTTTTAAGTGTTTCCTAACGGTTCTTTAATTGTCAGATTTACTTGACAAATATTTTAGTTTCCAATTCTAATCGTATAATCATATGTTAGTTTCATTGTTTCATCTTAAAACTAATAAATTTTTATTCAGATTCAGTCAATTTAAGGTGGAGACATGGAGTGAGGCGAGGGAGAACCCAGAAAATACGAGGGTAAAGTCGTCAATGGGTGAAAGAGTGAAAGGTGAAGAATAAAGTGTAGACAAGAAAGGCGTGTGTGAGACGAGTTCTAAGAAGTCAGATTCTACTATAAGAGAATGGGACTGAAGAGAAAGAAAGAGTTCTAGGTGAAGAAAGAGAAGAACGAGCTAGAGAACTCCTCACTTTCAACGAGTCAGTACGGACTGAGAAACCCTTGGGTACCTGATATGTCAGGCAACTTAAGAGGTCCGGTCTTATGACCTCACCCATCGGCAAAGGAAGAGGTCCCCTAGAAGGGTTGGACCCCTAACTTGGGTCCAGACGGTGTAACCTCCACCTAAGAAATGACCGACTCAGTGGTCCCTTCAGGTTCTTATGACCTTACCCATCGGATAGGGAAGAGGTCGTCTAGAAGGGTTGGGTCCTTAGTTTGACCCCAGAGGACGTAACGTCCGCCTAAGAAATGGTTGACTCGATAGTGCCTTCGGGGTCTAGAAAACTTTCCTACCTACTATAGTTGAGATTGTAAGAGTGAAAATGATAGTCACGATTCATTTTTAACGTCTCTTAATCTCAAAAATTATTTAGTCGTAAGTGAACACACTTGTTCCGATTTAAGAGAAACCAAGACGAAATCAATTGTTACGTTAATACGACTAAGAAACTTGGTCATTAGGATTTTATCTAAAAAATATACGGTAACATATTCCAAACAAAAGGTATTGTAACGGATAACTGGTTTCTCTTTGTGATTCCTTTCATATTCACACGATTCTTATATTTACTCTGTTCACACCGGATATTTTTATAGTTTTTTATTTTTATATACGGGACCTCCCTTTCCGAAATTTTTTAATGACTCGACTAAAACACATCTACTCTTTTCGATTCTCAACCACTGATTGGTGGACATTAATACACTTTCTAATAATTAACCTTTGTCCTATGACGGTCGACGAGAGACGAGACGACTCCCATCTTCCTACTCTAATTTAATATCGGTCTCTCTCATACAATCTGAATTCTTTTTTAGTGACATCGAAACCTTCTCCCACTATAGGAGACCCGAAGGGACTACCGAGTCAACCATTTCTTAGACGGACGTTACGTCCTCTGGGGTCAAGTTAAGGACCCAGTCCTTCTAGAGACCTCTTCCCTATCCGATGGGTAAGGTCATAAGAACCCGAAGGGACGACCGAGTCGACCAGTTCTTAGGAGGACGTCACGCCCTCTGGACCCAAGTTAGGGACCTAACCCTTCTAGGGGACCTCTTCCCTACCTAATAGTTCCTTACCACATTTTAGGAGTGATATTTTAACATTTTTCAAACTTTTACTGTGTGATAAGAGACAGAGTCAATCAGATCCATTTAAAAGACATTTGTATTTATAAACGATTTCTTAGTAATGATCTACTAAGAGACGAATACTTCATATCGACTTATATATCGCTACACCTATGTACCTTTCTAACGTAAAATCAAAGACTATTTATGAGAGAAACGGATCTCGTATCAAAACAAAACAAAAAATGGAAAAGAATGGAGCCAGGGAAAACCAGAAAATCGACAATTAAATTTGTGTTTACGGAGTTCTATCTTTCTATCTAACTAACTAACTGTAAAAGACTAGGGAAGATTCGAAATAATAAGATTAAAAAAGTCAAAAGTGTCACACTACTCTTGTATTGTCTTTTGGGGACAAGAAACAGAAAGATTAATAGTTCCCAGATACTTCTATGTACGAAACCAGGTAGTAAAGGATATCTTTGTGAGTACTGTGGTACTTCCAATTATATAACCATGTTTTTACGTACGGAATCTTTCATTCGAATACCCACACAAAGAGAAAAAGTCTCTATTATAACCCAACTCGTTTTTCAGGGAGTCAAAAATTTATTTAATTTTCTGAGTGAAAAGTAAAAGTGGTTCTTTAAATATCTTGTTGTATAAGTGAGAAAATAAATTGATAAAAGACGGTGAAAAGTCCGTTGAAATATTGAAGTAGAAGGGGTTTGAAAATTAGAAAAACTCGTTTCTTGACAAGGTTCACATAAAATATCAGAGGGTCCCTTACCTTAGAAAAAAGTAATTCTCTTACAATATTTCTGATTTTATTTACCTTTAAAGTTACACGTTATAGACCACTTAACAACAACAACGACAACAAGTCAGTGATTCACAACAGGTTGAGAAACGTTGGAGTACCTACCGTTATACGGTCCGGAGACACAGGGAATAATAGAGACTCAAAAGGGTTTAAGTACAGATAACTTAACCACTAAGATAGGTTGGTAAAGTAGGAGACGACGGGAGAAGAAATGGAAGTTAGAAAGGGTCGTAGTCCCAGAAAAGGTTACTCAGTCAAGAAACGTAGTCCACCGGTTTCATAACTTCGAAGTCGAAGTCGTAGACAGGAAAGTTGCTCATAAGTCTCAACTAAGGACCACTTATGCTACCTACTCAGTCTGAAGGGTCGGTTTGCTATTGTCAAAATGACCAATAGTTCCTTTACACCAGAATACAATAGGATTACCTTATAATACACATAATTATTTATATATAATTATTAAATATTACTTAAGACCTACGAAAAACAGTTTACTACGGAAGGAAACCATATTGACCCTCGTCATGAAGGAAGGTTTAATTGGTAAACCAAAAGGTCTTCCTCGAGTATTATCTCCTGAGGGAAAGATAGAGTGACATACGTGTTGTAGTGGGAGAAACCTACTTCTGACCTGAAATCACACCAACCACCACCAAGTAAAGTGGATGGAATGTTGGAGAAGGAAAGGTTTAATAACACATGTCATAAATGAAAAGTAGTGGGTAGTGTTAAACAAAATTTTAGTCTTACAAAAGTAATACGAATCCATTTCTTAGTGTACACCTTTATACCAGTCCTTTCACCTTGAAATTGAAGTCAAGTCAAGTCAGCGAGTCAGTACAGACTGAGAAACGCTGGGGTACTTAACGTCGTGCGGTCCTGAGGGACAGGTAGTGGTTGAGGGCCTCAAGTGAGTCTAAGTGCAGGTAGCTCAGTCGCTACGGTAGGTCGGTAGAGTAGGAGCCAGCAGGGGAAGAGGAGGACGGGGGTTAGGGAGGGTCGTAGTCTCAGAAAAGGTTACTCAGTTGAGAAACGTACTCCACCGGTTTCATGACCTCAAAGTCGAAGTCATAGTAAAGAAGGTTTCTTTAGGGTCCCGACTAGTGAAATTCTTACCTGACCAACATAGAGGGACGTCAGGTTCCCTGGGAGTTCTCAGAAGAGGTTGTGGTGTCAAGTTTTCGTAGTTAAGAAGTCGCGAGTCGAAAGAAGTGTCAGGTTGAGAGTGTAGGTATGTACTGATGACCTTTTTGCTACCGGAACTAATCTGTCTGGAATCAACCGTTTCATTACAGAGACGAAAAATTATACGATAGAATTGAATCCACCTTGGATTCGTAATTTCACTAATTGTATTGGTTGGATCAAGTTTATTAAAAGTTGTGAACTAAACCTATAAAACTCATACAGCCGATAGAGGGTGTACCATATCACAGCTAATAAGAGTTAATTACAGAGGTAAACTAGATAGTTGAAGTTGAGCGGATGGTCTGACACCTCGTACCAGGTCATTCTGTGGAGGTCGTGTTTTGAAACGTTTGGTGAAAACTGTGTAATCTAGTCAGTGACGTGGAAGAGGTATGTGACGTCTTGAAGAAAAAAAAAAAAAAAANGCCAGCAGGGGAAGAGGAGGACGGGGGTTAGGGAGGGTCGTAGTCTCAGAAAAGGTTACTCAGTTGAGAAGCGTACTCCACCGGTTTCATGACCTCAAAGTCGAAGTCGTAGTAAAGAAGGTTTCTTTAGGGTCCCGACTAGTGAAATTCTTACCTGACCAACATAGAGGGACGTCAGGTTCCCTGGGAGTTCTCAGAAGAGGTTGTGGTGTCAAGTTTTCGTAGTTAAGAAGTCGCGAGTCGAAAGAAGTGTCAGGTTGAGAGTGTAGGTATGTACTGATGACCTTTTTGCTACCGGAACTAATCTGTCTGGAATCAACCGTTTCATTACAGAGACGAAAAATTATACGATAGAATTGAATCCACCTTGGATTCGTAATTTCACTAATTGTATTGGTTGGATCAAGTTTATTAAAAGTTGTGAACTAAACCTATAAAACTCATACAGCCGATAGAGGGTGTACCATATCACAGCTAATAAGAATTAATTACAGAGGTAAACTAGATAGTTGAAGTTGAGCGGATGGTCTGACACCTCGTACCAGGTCATTCTGTGGAGGTCGTGTTTTGCAACGTTTGGTGAAAACTGTGTAATCTAGTCAGTGACGTGGAAGAGGTATGTGACGTCTTGAAAAAAAAAAAAAAAAACGTAAAGTCAACACAAAAATGGAAAGAACTTTATTATTTCGTACTGTCCGACTTTTATAATGAAGAAAAGAAGATAGAAGTTATAATTTTACCGATGTGTTATTACGTGGTTACAACTACAAAAGAAAAAAATTTACGTGTGACCATTCTGTTGGTAGTGTCATTTTAACAAACCTTACTGTAATTTCTGTTGATTCACGATGATCTCGACACAATACCTCTTTTCTAGGGACCCAGTCCTTCTCAGGGATCTCTTCCTTTACCGTTGGGTTGGTCATAAGAAGGGGTCTTCTGGAGTACCTACCTTTTGGACCACCTGATCTCAGGTACCCCAGTATTCTTGACCTGTGTTCAATCACTGATTAAGTGATGACGTTTTCTTGTGTTTTTTCAAAGTTTACCTCATATGTCGAACACGTTTCTGGGACTTCATCCTCCCTAAATACTTTATTTTCTGGTGACATTCCTCTCATTATTCTACTTTACTCGATTTTTCCGACCCTAATTTAATACGTCTTTTTATCACTGATCATCTTACAATAGTTATGGTAAAATTATGATTACTTGAATCCGTGAGTTTTACGGTTCTTTAAACCTTTTGAGTCGTTACCGGTGTCCTTACCTTTTTCAGTTAAAAGTAAGGTTAGGGTTTCTTTCCGTTACGGTTTTTTACAAGTCTGATGACGTGTTAATCTGAGTAAAAGGGTACGATCGTTTCATCACGAGTCTTAAGAGGTTCGATCCGAAGTTATCATATTCTTGGTTCTTGAAAGTCCACAAGTTCGACCTAAATCCTTTCCGTCTCCTTGGTCTCTAGTTTAACGGTTGTAGACGACCTAGTATTTTTTTGTTCTCTCAAGGTCTTTTTGTAGATGAAGACGAAGTGACTCATGAGATTTCGGAAACTGACACAAGTCAGGTCAAATTCTCTTCCGTTACCGTTGGGTAAGGTCATGAGAACGGACCTTTTAGTGTACCTACCTCCTCGGACCATCCGACGTCAGGTACGCCAGTGACTCTCAGTCTGTGCTGACTCACTGAAGTGAAAGTGAAAAGGGAAAGTACGTAACCTCTTCCGTTACCGTTGGGTGAGGTCACAAGAACGGACCTCTTAGGGTCCCTACCCCCTCGGACCACCCGACGGAAGGGACCCCAGCGTGTCTCAACCTGTGCTGACTTCTCTGAATCGTCGTCGTCGTCGTCAAGTCAAATCAACGAGTCAACACAGGTTGAGAAACGCTTGGGTACCTGATGTCGTGTGGTCCGGAGGGACAGATAGTGGTTGAGGACCTCAGATGGGTTTAAGTACAGGTAATTCAACCACTACGGTAGGTTGGTAGACAACAGGGGAAAAGACGGATAGGAGTTAGAAAGGCTCGTAGTCCCAGAAAAGTTTACTCAGTCGAGAAGTGTAGTCCACCGGTTTCATAACCTCAAAGTCGAAGTCGTAGTCAGGAAGGTTACTTGTGGGTCCTGACTAGAGGAAATCCTACCTGACCAACCTAAAGGAACGTCAGGTGCCTTGAGAGTTCTCAGAAGAGGTTGTGGTGTTAAGTTTTCGTAGTCAAGAAACCACGAGTCGAAAGAAATGTCAGGTTGAGAGTGTAGGTGTATACTGGTGACCTTTTTGGTATCGGAACTGTTCTACCTGGAAACAGCTGTTTCATTACAGAGACGAAAAATTATATGACAGATCCAACCAGTATTGAAAGGAAGGTTCCTCTTTCGTAGAAAATTAAAGTACCGACATCAGTGGTAGACACAGTCAAGTCAAGTCAGTGAGTCAGCACAGTCTGAGAAACACTGGGGTACTTAGTGTCGTGCGGTCCGGAGGGACAGGTAGTGGTTGAGGACCTCAAGTGGGTCTGAGTATAGGTAGCTCAGGCACTACGGTAGGTCGGTAGGGTAGGAGACAGCAGGGGAAAAGGAGGACAGGGGTTAGGGAGGGTCGTAGTCTCAGAAAAGGTTACTCAGTTGCGAAGCGTACTCCACCGGTTTCTTGACCTCAAAGTCGAAATCGTAGTAAGGAAGGTTTCTTTAGGGTCCCGACTAGAGGAAGTCTTACCTGACCAACCTAGAGGAACGTCAGGTTCCCTGAGAGTTCTCAGAAGAGGTTGTGGTGTCAAGTTTTCGTAGTTAAGAAACCACGAGTCGGAAGAAGTGTCAGGTTAAGAGTGTAGGTATGTACTGATGACCTTTTTGGTATTGGAACTGATCTGTCTGGAATCAGTCGTTTCATTACAGAGACGAAAACTTATATGATAGATCCAACCGGTATTGAAAAGAAGGTTCCTCATCCACAGAAAATTAAAGTACCGCCGTTAGTGGTAGACGTCACTAAAACCTCGGGGGGTTTTATTNGAGGAACGTCAGGTTCCCTGAGAGTTCTCAGAAGAGGTTGTGGTGTCAAGTTTTCGTAGTTAAGAAACCACGAGTCGGAAGAAGTGTCAGGTTAAGAGTGTATGTATGTACTGATGACCTTTTTGGTATTGGAACTGATCTGTCTGGAATCAGCCGTTTCATTACAGAGACGAAAACTTATATGATAGATCCAACCAGTATTGAAAAGAAGGTTCCTCATCCACAGAAAATTAAAGTACCGCCGTTAGTGGTAGACGTCACTAAAACCTCGGGGGGTTTTATTTCAGACTGTGACAAAGGTGACAAAGGGGTAGATAAAGGGTACTTCACTACTCTGGTCTACAGTACTAGAAGCAAAAGACTTACAACTCGAAATCCGGTTGAAAAAGTGAGAGATGAAAGTGAAAGTAGTTCTCCGAAAAATCAAGAAGAAGTGAAAGACGGTATTCCCACCACAGTAGACGTATAGACTCCAATAACTATAAAGAGGGCCGTTAGAACTAAAGTCGAACACAAAGAAGGTCAGGTCGCAAAGAGTACCACATGAGACGTATCTTCAATTTGTTCGTCCCACTGTTATATGTCGGAACTTCATAAGCAAAAGGATAAACCTTGGTCACATCTAGTGTTGTTTGACACCTTTAAAGAACTTCTCTACCCTTATGGTGTGGTGGAATGGACGGAGGACTCTTTGGATATACGTCCAGTTATTCGTTGTCAATCTTGACATGTACCTTGTTACCTGACCAAGTTTTAACCCCTTTCTCATATACAACCTCTACTAAAGACTCTCAGGGAACCTGACGTTCCGCTAGGTTGGTCAGGTAGGATTTCCTTTAGTTGGGACTTATAAGTAACCTTCCTGACTACGACTTCGACTTTGAGGTTATGAAACCGGTGGACTACCCTTGTCGGTTGAGTAATCTTTTCTAGGACTACAACCCTTTCTAACTTCCGTCTTCCTTTTCCCTTGTTGTCTCCTACTCTACCAACCTACCGTAGTGACTGAGTTATGTGTTCCTAACCCTGTTCGAGGTTCACTACCACTTCCTGTCCCATCAGACCGAACGACATGAGGTACTCCAGCGTTTCTCAACCTCAACTGACTTGTTGACTTGTTGTTACTTGTGTCCCTTCGATAACTTCCCAAAAGTCACACTCTCACTTTATTACTTTTGACATAAACTTTTGATAGTGATACCGATGTCATATTTCTTACCTAAATGAACCTAGTTCTAACCGTCGTCTTTTAGTCACTCTTCCGATAACGTCATCATATCAATTTCTGCCACTTAACTACTCTTACGATTGTTACTTTTGTCTCTCTTCACCTTTTAAAATTTCCGTAAATCTTCCATCTATGAAATTTCCATTTGTACTCTATGAATCTTTATGAAATAAACCTGATATTTAACCTCCACACTCTTTCCTTTGATGACGTTTACTGAAGGTCATAATGTCCTTTGTTATTTTTTCTTGACAAAAGTTAGTCCCGAACGTTTGAAAAAATTTTTTATTTCTATGTCAACCATTTAGAAAACCCTAAATCCCCTGTACATTCAAGACAGTGTTAATAAACGAAAAAGACCTTGTCTCGCGTCAGTATCTGTTACACATTTACTTACCCAAACCGACACAAGGTTATTTTGAAATAAATATTTTTGTCTATCCCCTGGTATAAACCGGGGCCCCGTATTAAATAGATGGGTAAAATCTACTACTTGTAAGACGAATGAGTTTGACAAATGTAACTACAGGAACCTATTATTTTCTCTTTAAATTTAACACAATTCACAAAAGACCACTTACTTTCAGTGTTTATAAGTTTTATGAAACTCTCTTAGATCTCTTTTAATGACTTCCGTTAAGACTACGAATTACCGATTGGACCCGAAGGAACTATCGTGTTAACCATTTCTTAGGTGGACGTTACGTCCTCTGAGGCCAACCTAAGGACCCACCCCTTCTGGACGACCTCTTCCGTATCCGATGGATGAGGTCATAAGAACCCAAAGGAAAGACTGAGTCGACCATTTCTTAGACGGACATTACACCCTCTGGGCACGAGCTAGGGACCCTACCCTTCTAGGGGACCTCTTTCCTTTCAGATGGGTGAGGCTGTAAGACCGGACCTCTTAAGGTACCTGACATATCAGGTACCCCAGTGTTTCTTAGTCTACACTGACTTGAGGAAAGTGAAGGGTAGTTTCGTCTATACCTTATGTAAGGTAGGACTATTGTGTCCTACTATATCTTCAAAGTTGTAATTATAACAATCGAAGTTTTTCCAGTCCAAATTCCTCTGAACTCAATGCAGGGACCAGCCCTTCTAGGGGACCTCTTCCCTTTCCGTTGGGTGAGGTCACAAGAACGGATCTCTTAGAGTGTCTGTCTCCTCAGACTGTCCGATGTCGAGTACCCCAGCGTTTCTCAGTCTGTACCGACTCGCTGAAGTGAAAACAAAAGAGAAAAACTCAATGTAAGTAGAGTAATGTTTCTTGACTTCGTCGTTGTACATAGACGTAATACTATAGAGAGAGAGATAGTGATAATATAGTAGAACGATCACTTACTGTAAAGAGACTCACATTATTGATAGCTTTCTTTTCCCATAGAGTAGGGTCTTAAACACTATTGACGAGATTTCGAACATAAGAACCGTTGTTCACAAACACATCTACTTCTGTCTATTCTCGTTCATGTTAATACGTTTGAGGTTCTTCTGAAACTGTCTTTATAGAAAAATAAGTCTTCTTAAAAGAATCGTCAAGATGTCTTACTTTTACCTTTTAAATAAGTCATCTTTTTCAACAGAACTTTCACGTATAAACATAATGTTCGTCACAATTCGTCGAAATCTCAGACACAGGTCTAAGGTTTGGTCTATATGTTGGTTTAAAAAGACGACGAACCTGGTACCTTAGTATCCTTCGGACTTTTTATCACCTCAAGTCAAGTTACTGTTGTATTAAAATAAAAATGTTTCTATCAAAGATCTTTAATATATTTATAAGGAAGTAAATTATAGATTGGATTATTATGTATCCCGAAAGGACTATCGAGTCGACCATTTCTTAGGTGGACGTTACGTCCTCTGGACCCAAACTAGGGACCCAACCCTTCTGGTGGACCTCCTCCCTTTCCGATGGGTGAGGTCATAAGACCGAACCTCTTAGGGTACCTGTCTCCTCGTGACTATGAGGTCACGATACACCATTTCGCTCTTAGATTTTGTTGTTTTTTGTTTGTTTCTTTTTAGGTAGGTTCACGATTGATAAATTTTGGTACAATTGATCCGATTACACGAAAAGGATGACACACACACACACAACGAACGAGTCAGTATAGGTTGAGAAACACTGGGTCTCTGACAGTGGTCGGTCCGAGGAGCCAGGTACTCTAAGAGGTCCGTTCTTACGTCCTCACCTACCGATAAGGGAAGAGGTCTCCTAGAAAGACTGGATCCCTAGCTTCGGTCCAGAGGACGTAACGTCCGTCTAAGAATTGGTAGACTCGGAGGTCCCTTCGGAAAAGGATGATTCAGTAATATTTTTATAAATACGAAAAGTGTCATCGATAAGTTTCCGTCTGGATTAGGAATTGAGGTTTGAAAAGTGGAAAAAGCAGGACCGGTTTTTTATGTCTAGTTAACTAAAGAGCAAATGAGTGTACGCAGAAGGGACATCGAGTCTGTCATTTCTTAGACGGACGTTACGTCCTCTGGACCCAAACTAGGGACCCAACCTTTCTAGGAGACCTCTTCCCTTACCGTTAGGTGAGACCATAAGAACGGACCTCTTAGGGTACCTGTCTCCTCGGACCGTCCGGTGTCAGGTTCCCCAGCGTTTCTCAACCTGTACTGACTCACTGATTGTGATACTGATGAATGATAAAGTTACCGTTTCAACCATGAAAGACCCCTGTATAATGTTTTAATGTACCCCCACCCCTGTTTTTCAGAAATGTACATTCTGTTTGAGACGAGAATTTCTTTAATTGGTTTCTTCACCTTATATTTAAGTCTTAATTATTACTTACTATTAAATACCATTTATTATTTACTGATAAGTCGATCTCTTCGAATTTTATAAGTTCCCTTTACGACCACCTTAAAGGACCTTTGCGAAGTATCTTTTATCTTTCAACCGGAGTTTTTCAAACATTCTGTCTACCCTACTCCGCTCGATCAGTTCCCCCGTCTATACAGGACACCCTACGTATTACCTTCGGTGAGACTCAGACCTTATGTGTCCTGTCCGAACTCCCTGAACACTTCTTTGGTTGTACCTGTCTCGTCCCAAATAGACGTTTAACCCGTTACCGTGGGGTGAGGTCATGAGAACGGACCTTTTAGGGTACCTATCTCCTCGGACCATCCGACGTCAGGTACCCCAACGATTCTCAGCCCT
Source organism: Capra ibex (assembly GCA_006410555.1). Lineage (NCBI taxonomy): Eukaryota > Metazoa > Chordata > Mammalia > Artiodactyla > Bovidae > Capra > Capra ibex. The sequence goes on from SJYO01049755.1 coordinate 6,178,440, forward strand.
TGTACTGACTCGCTGAAGTGAAAGTGAAAGTACGTAACCTCTTCCTTTACCGTTGGGTGTGGCCACAAGAACGGACTTCTTATGGTCCCTGTCCCCTCGGAGCACCCGACAGTAGGTACCCCAGTGTGTCTCAGCCTGTGCTGACTTCACTGAATCGTCGTCGTCGTCGTTTCTCTCGACTTCTCCAGGTCGCTGAGTAGTCGTGTGCCTAAACCTGGGTAACGAGTCGACGTAGAACCTTGATTCACTACCCGTCCAACAACGACAAATCGACGGTTCAGTACAGACTGAGAAAGCCCTGGGGTACCGGACATCGGGTGGTCCGAGGAGACAGGCACCCCAAAGGGTCCACTCTTTTGACCTTACCCAACGGTAAAGGAAGAGGGACCTTAAAAGGACTGGGTCCCTAGTTCGGGACCGGGGGATATAACCGTCCAAATAAGAAATGGGGACTCGGTGGTTACCCGTCCTCAGTTATTTTATTTTTGTCTTTTTAATTTTCTTTTATGACGGTGTGCTAGAAACTCACTCTTCTCAATAAATCTTCGTCCTTTCTAAAAAGGTTAATTCGTGGTTAACCTCTTTTCTCTTAGTTGGGTTAAAAACCAGTTACCTCTACCATCCTTCTCATTAGAGTTATATGACAACCACTATCTTTGACCTCACTTTATTTAAATTCTACCTACTTCGGACTGATTTGATTATTATTATCACGTTCAGACCGTCGACATAAAAGGTCTACTTCATTTAGTGAACCGCGTGAAATAATAAAATGAAGGGGAGGGAAAGTTGAAAGGTAAATTCAATGACCTTTCCACAAATTTTCTCGTGTAAATATCGTCACGACGTTTTATAATTTCGTAATGAGGTTAAGAATAAGTCTTCTTTTTAATATCCCCAATTATTTAACTACCTACAACTGTCTTTTTTTTTATAAATTCACAAATAACTTTAAAATCGCCAGTAGAACAATCCACAGATATGGACGTAGAAATAGACAATTATATCTAGTGACTCATAGTAAGAGTCTGTTTACCTTAAATTTCATATACACCCTTTTATCCACTTAACCCTACTGTGTTGAAACCTCCTTTGTATTGGCTCAATGAATTCGATTAGTTACATAGGGAAACGAATGGTTCAGGATCTTTTGTCTCTGGTAGTCTCTCGATTCCTTCCGGTATGCTTTCTCCTTGATTTCTGCTTATGAAGATCCTTTATCTACATGTCTTTTCTTTAAAATTTTCAATTTTAATTTTAAAATCAATAAAGTCTCTCTCAGTTTTTCTGTGACTTAAGTATTTCACTTTGTTTTAAGTTAATTTTTATCGTTAGTCTCTTTTATTTCCTAAGAACTTTTAATTTGTATAAACGACTTTAAAAATTTTTAATTATTTTCTTGACTCATTCACTTACCTGTAACGATTTCTTACATTTGATTTCATAAAATCAATATTTTATTCATTCTGTACCCTACTTTATATGTCATTCTCCTTATACCAGTTGTTACCACATTATTGAAACGTACCCCTGTCTACCAATGATCAGAATATCACTTGTAAAGTATTATGTAACGTTTACAGTTCAGTGATGATACTAAACTATGAACTTCACTTCTATTATAACACGTAGTGATATAAAGTTATTTTTTCCTTAAGGAGAACTCACTTTATTTTTGTCCTTTTATAAAGTCGTGTATACAGTCCCATTTTATTTACTTTTAATACTTCTTTTTGAAAATCCTCTATAACTCCCGTCAAGGTCCCATAGATTATAAAGAGTAGATCCTCTCTTCTCCTTACTCTTTACATTTGTTAGTTTTCTCTTTATCCACAAAAAAAATTTTCCTACTCCAACTTTAATCCTCAGAAGTATAGCTTTTCTATTGATAGATCATCATTTTACTTTATTTCGTTTAAGTGAGTGAGTAAGAAATAGTTTATAAAATAAGTTATAAAATAATATACAATCTATACAATCTCTATATCAGTATTTCGTTTTTCCGGTTTAAGTCGAAAATACCCAGTAGATGGGATTTCTACCTGACTCCTCGGACCACCCGACGTCATGTGCCCCAGTGTTTCTCAACCTGTGCTGACTCACTCAAATGAATGAAGTAGAATGGGATTTCTTTTTCTATCTTAATTACTTAATTGTTTATATCGGTTTTAATTTTTGGTTATTTGAGAGACTTCTTTCAGTATACCTTTTACTCCACTATTGACATGTTTCGGCGAAATGTGTCCTACAGTTGTTTCCACAGAGACTCCTTCGTTATAAACGATATTCCAGACTTACCGTTCTTTCACGGTCGGCACTTTTAAGACTCTCTTCTCGTACGGTTCGTCTTCCTTCTAGAAATTTACAGGACCTCTTAAAAGGTTTACGGTTCCGACTTCTTTTTTTTCCTTGGATAGTCGCTGGAACCTCCTCCTGATATTGTGGTCTTAGTCTTGAGAGCAGATAGTTTGATACGACGACGACGACGACGACGATTCAGCGAAGTCAGCACAGGTTGAGACACGTTGGAGTATCTGCCGACGGGTGGTCCGAGGGGACAGGGACCCTAAGAGGTCCGTTCTTAATACGATTATTTTCTTTTTTTAAACGTGGATCCTAAAATATTTTCCAGTTGGACAGTAAGTTCATAAAACGTCTGTACGTTCCTGTATCTAGAGTAAGACCCTCATTTTGTTTGTTTGAACTCATACGTAAGGTTGTTTTACTCTTTTCATACTGTACCCGATATCTTAGTTAGTTTATTTAGTTGTTTCGAACGATACAGATTTATTAATAACTATCACATCGAAACTTCAAATCAAGTTACAAACTAACAAGACTGATATATCGATGTCTTTTTCTTTTGTGGCATTTGAAATCACCATATTTTGTCGTTATTAGTAAATAATAATTAAATATACTGTCAATAGTCTAACTGAGTCGAGTCGAAGAGTAAATCCCAAAGATTATACCAACGTCAGTCCACTAATTACCTCCATCTCCGTAGATTTACCGAAGAAGTGAGTAGAATTCCTCAACCGCGACCCATTGTCGACCCCGGAGTCGACTCTGACAGTCGACTTTGTGGAACTACATTGGAGAGACGTACCGAACTCGAGTTTCGTGCCTTCGATCCAAGATTCTCGTTAGTAGGATTCTTTCGTTTGACCCACCTTCGGCACAGAGGATGTTGGACCGGAGTCTTCAGTATGTTTTGGAATAGAAGAAATCATCACTCATCCATTGTGGTCCAGTTTAAGTCTGCTTCTCCATAATCTGGACATACACAAAATTTTGGTGGTATAACTCCTTCCCATCAAATTCCTGACGGCGCTATGTTCTTTCCTAATTATTATTAGACCACTACTCGTTGTCTTTTCTTCGTTTTTGTATGAGTTTGAGACGAGAACTCTCCTTTTCAATAATCCTACTTATTTACTAGTAACAGCTGTGACTTTTTACAAATCTATATAAATAATTTTAACGTCATCAGGAACACCATACATAGGCATAGAAAAATATGTATTAAAAGAGATTACTTCATGATTAAAGTAATTTCTTAAGTAGAGCTTGTAAGAGGGAAATAGGGTTCCACATAGATAAATAAGTGAAAGTTCCGAATATAGTAGTCCGATATGGGAGTAAAACTGGAGTGACGGGGTCAGTCATAAAGAGACTGAGTCTCAGAAGGGGGAAATGTCACCGTTAGATACTTTGAAGTGTCAAAGAAAATTACAAGGTAGTAAGTTTCTTCTGAGGACTTAAATAGAATAGGTTTACTGTAATAAGGGACTATCGAGTCAACCATTTCTTAGGTGGACGTTACGTCCTCTGGGCCCAAGCTAGGGACCCAACCTTTCTACGGGACCTCTTCCCTTCCCGATGGATGAGGTCATAAGATTGGACCTCTTAAGGTACCTGACATATCAGGTACCCCAGTGTTTCTCCAGTGTGTCAGCGAGTCTGTCCTGACTCGCCCAAAGTGAAAGTGGCAATAACTCCAAGTGGATACGGACAATCGTTTGGGACTCAGGACAGTCGTGACCCTAATGAAGTGGAGGGTAAGACTGTAATTGAGAGTAGAAATTGAAAATGACATAGTGACAATGTAAGTCAAGTCAAGTCAAGTCAGCGAGTCAGCGTAGACTGAGAGACGCTGGGGTACTTGACGTCGTGCGGTCCGGAGGGACAGGTAGTGGTTGAGGACCTCAGGTGGGTTTGAGTACAGGTAGCTCAGTCACTACGGTAGGTCGGCAGAGTAGGAGACAGCAGGGGAAGAGGAGGACGGGAGTTAGGGAGGGTCGTAGTCCCAGAAAAGTTTACTCAGCCGAGAAGCGTAGTACACAGGTTTCATAACCTCAAAGTCGAAGTCGTAGTCAGGAAGGTTACTTGTGGGTCCTGACTAAAGGAAATCCTGCATTGACAATTGTAATTTTCTATAGTTTAAGGAGCTATAAAAATAAAGGAAAGTCGTATAATCGGGACGACGAGTAAAAAAGGGAACATATTGTACTTGATTCAATAGTTATTAAAATAAGTAATACAACGTCTATGTGTTGGTCTTAGACGCATCAATCGAGTCCGGACACAACATTACAGACGACTGGTACGACAGAATCATTTCAAAGAATCAGGAAGTGAGGGAGTCCAAGGAGTGGAGGTGTGACTTCTGTCAACGAGAGACCTCGACTACACTCTTGCCTGACACGGTTGCAGACCCTTTGCAAAGGTGGGGTAGACCAGCTGTCCTGACTAAGTCACGACAACACCGTCCCGACCACCGACAAAGGTCTCCTTTAAAGAGACTTTTCAATTTTATGTTGTCACCTTCGTCCAACTTCCCAGTCTTCCGATCATATCTGAAGGAACAAAGTATAGTAAGGTGGACGGACTTGAAAATAGGATCTGTCGTATGACTTTTCGTCTCTGTAATGAAACGGCTGATTCCAGCCAGATCAGTTCCGATACCAAAAAGGTCACCAGTACATACCTATACTCTCAACCTGACACTTCTTCCGACTCACGGTTCCTTAACTACGAAAACTTGACACCACAACCTCTTCTGAGAACTCTCAGGGGACCTGACGTTCCTCTAGTTTGGTCAGGTAAGACTTCCTCTAGTCGGGACCCACAAGAAACCTTCCTTACTACGATTTCGACTTTGAGGTCATGAAACCGGTGGAGCACGCTTCTCAACTGAGTAACCTTTTCTGAGACTACGACCCTCCCTAACCCCCGTCCTCCTCTTCCCCTGCTGGCTCCTACTCTACCGACCTACCGTAGTGACTGAGCTCCCTGCACTCAGACTCACTTGACGCCCTCAACCACTACCTGTTTCTCCGGACCGCACGGCGCTAAGTACCCCAGTGTTTCTCAGCCTGTACTGACTCGTTGACTTGACTTGACTGGCTTGACTTTCAAAATAGCAAAGAAAGGGACTTTTAAGGTTTGGATTGTAAAAACCGTGAAACATAGTCACCCGTTTCTCTCTAGTCTATAAGGTTTTAACCACAATGATAAAAAAAAAAAAAACTCTTTCGAAGTAATTTTTTTTTTTGTTTGGGATTGTATCTTCAATAAATTTTTGACTGTTTAACTAGGCTATTTTATAAAATTTAAGAAACACCATTTTTATGACTTTGTTTCAGTTATCTGTCTACTATTTGACCCTTTTTATAAACGTCGTGTATACCGTTTTTCTGTATAAGGATATGATTTTAATATGATTAATTTATATGAATGTCAAAAATTTATATAATTAATTTTTTTGTCCCCGTTTTGCCATATATTTACTACGAAGATAAATATATTTTTCTTTTTCTACTTTATACATGTTTACAAACGGGTATTTAACTAATAGACTTCTATGTGTCTTATTGACCGTTTTTACTCCACGAAGATCCCTCTCTTTGAACTCTAAATAAAAAAAGTAAATTTATCCAAAAGATGAGACCTAAAAATCTGTATATATATTGTAATAGAATAGTAGTGTTTTGTCTTTATGAAAAATCATTTAAAAAGGACTTTCGGACTTGTCCTTTTTATCTGTTTCTTTCCCTTCTTATTTTCTTTCTTTCTCTCTCCCTCCCTCCCTCCTTCTTTAAATTTTTTTTCCTTCCTTCCTTTCAGATTGTAGAGTTGAGAGTATCGTTGATTAGATACGAAAAAATTAAACAAAGAGTAGTTTTTATAAGGTAGAAGAGATGACTTTGTGTTCCATAAATCCGTCTTTATAAAGGACCATTAAAAATCACAAAACATGATACGGTTCCTAAATCATCTACAAAATATATGTGGAAATTTTAATTGTTGACTTCGAAGAGAGGATCACGTAAAGTACATACCAGAAACAACGAAACACCTTAAACGGTGGACAATGGAGGACAGAAGATCATACAATATGTCTAAAAGGTCTTAAAACCTTTCACGCGTCACTTAAAACGTGCCATCGATTGTAAAAGAGTAGTTTTCCCTCTGAATATGGTGACGGTAAACTCAGTCTTTACAGGTTCTCGGGAAGGCAAAACATATTTCAGAGGAGTACCGTATATTGTACCGTATATGTTTAGACACATAGGAGGTTCCCCAGGGTTGGTGTACTCTCACTCATTGAAAAGTCGGTTTAGTAATTACAATCATTCGAATGACCTTTACTGACCACACTTGACACACATTTGAACCTCTAAAAATGACGTGTGTTAAATCCGTATTGACTGACCGACTTATAAAGACAACAACAAGTCAGGGGTTCAGGATAGACTGATAGACGTTGGGGTACCGGATATCGTTCGGTCCGATGACACAGGAGGTGATAGTGGGTATCAAACAAGTTTAAGTACAGGAAACTCAACCACTACGACAAATCGGTAGAGTAGGATTCAACGGGGGAAAAGGAAAACGGATGTTAGAAAGGTCGTAGTCTCAACAAAGGTTACTCAACCGAGAAACGTAGTCCACCGGTTTCACATAACATCGAAATCGTAGTCATAGTTAGAAAGGTTACCTATAAGTTCCAACTAAAAGAAATCCTAACTGACCAAACTAAAGGAACGACAAATTCCCGGAGAGTTCTCAGAAGAGGTCGTGGTGTTAAACTTTCGTAGTTAAGAAACCACGATTCGGAATAGGTACCAGGTTGAGAGTGTAGGCATGTACTGATGGCCTTTTGGTGTCGAAACTGATATCCCTGGAAACAGTCGTTTTACTACAGAGACGAAAAATTATGTAACAGATCCAAATAGTATCGAAAATAAGACCTCGTTCACAGAAAATTAAAACAAGGACGTCCATAGTAGGTGTCACCAAAACCTCGGGTTCTTTTATTTTAGAGATAAAGGTGAAAAAGGGGTAGATAAACGGTGCTTCACTACCCTGATCTACGGTACTGGAATCAAAAAACTTACCACTCAAAATTCGAACGAAAAAGTGAGAGGAGAAAGTGGAAGTAGTTCTCCGAGAAATCAAGGAGAAGTAAAAGACAGTAATCTCAACATAGTAGACGTATAGATTCTGACAACTATAAAGAAGGTCGTTAGAACTAGGTCGAACACTAAGTACGTCGGACCGTAAAGAGTACTACATGAGATGTGACTTCAATTTATTCGTCCCACTATTATATGTCGGAACGACACGAAGAAAAGGTCAACCCTTGGTCAGTCAACAAGGTAGCGGTCAATTGACAACGAAGAACTGGCCGTATGTCAAAAGAGTCCTCTGTTTTGGGAAATTCTTAAAAGGTGTCAAACAACACCAGGTCTCTCAGTTTCCGAAATCACATCAGTTACTCAGTCTACAAACAGACCTTGAGGGAACGAAAAAGGTACTAAGTCACTTACGACCGTTAAATTAGAGACCAAGGAGACGGAGAAGTTTTAGATCGAACATACAAATCTTCAAGAGTCAAGTGTATGACGACTTCGGATCGAACTTTCTAAAACTCGTATAGGAACGATAGTATACTTTACTCACGTTAACATACCATCAAACTTGTCAAAAACCACAACAGAAAGAAATCCTAACCTTACTTTTGACTGGAAAAGGTCAGGACACCGGTGATGACTCAAAAGGTATAAACGACGCTATAACTCACGTCGTGAAATTATCGTAGTAGAAAATCCTAAAATTTATCGAAAATCCTAAAATTCAAAATTTATCCTATGGAATATTAGTCTAAATAAGTCGGGTCACAATGTACAATTTTAGTTTAGAGGTTGTACACCAAAATTATTACTCCCAGATAATTGTAAGAGGTCACCATAATATATGGTGTTTTAACGTTCGTATACTCTTACTTCTATTAGAAGTCTTTTCCTGTCACACTTTGATTTTGACCCAGGTCAAACAATTGTCGTCCGGGCCGTAGGTGGATCGGGGGAAGTGTCCTACTCCAGACTAGTAATACGTTGACTCTTTACGATAAACGATCAAAGAACTGAGGTGCAGACTCTCATCGGAATGAACAAATGAGAGATCAGACACACAAAAGAGGTCTACAAAAGACTAGTTTCTAAGTGGAAGTTCGATTAAGATAGGAGAAACAGTCCTTTAACATGTGTCTAAATTAGGCTCTTTTGTTTGCAAAACGGTGAATCAATAAATTCACCGTTATTCGTTGTACAAATCAGTCCTTTAAACCGGGTCTCGAGTTCCAATCATGTCGTTACATGAAAGTTATAGTGTAAACACGGTACCATATCAATAATACATGGATATTACATTTTTTTTTTTTTTTTTCTTGTAAAATCCATTTCCCAGTGTACCCGGATGTGTGTGTGTTTCCGTATGTAGAAACTATGCAGTCACACGAGGACTCGTATGAAGGATACTCATCTTTAACACCGAGTCAAGTCTAGTAAAACGATGGACATCAAACTCAGACGTTCTCAGACGAAAAGATTTTGTGGTTTACGTAAGGAAAAAAAGTAGTACGATAGTGTTTGTGCTTATGTGTGAGAACACTCATATATAGAAAACGTACACTTTCATAATCGGGCTCTCGTCTGTACCAATCTTTCTCCAGTCGGTATGAAACACCAGTATAACCTTCCGTCCGGACCAGTCTTTGTACCGCCCGTCACTGTCAAGACCAAACGAATCCCTTACTCCCCAGAGTACTAAACCTTGAAACTCACGATGTCGGTACTACCAAGACCCATTTGACTCTACCTACCAATGGGGTTCATCCAAGTCAGGTAAAGTCAAGTCGACGAGTCAGCACAGGCTAAGAAACGCTGGGGTACCTGACGTCGTGCGGTCCAGAGGGACAGGTAGTGGTTGAGGGCCTCAAACAATTTTGAGTACAGGTAACTCAACCACTACGGTAAGTTGGTACAGTAGGACAGTAGGGGAAGAGGAAGACGGGAGTTAGAAAGGGTCGTACTCCCAGAAAAGTTTACTCAGTCAAGAAGTGTAGTCCACCGGTTTCATAACCTCGAAGTCGAAGTCGTAGTCAGGAAGGTTTCTTATAAGCCCTGACTAGTGGAAATTCTACCTGACCACAGAAATTTTATTACAACGAGAGAAGTACCCCGGGGTCGACCTCTGAGACTGTGAAGGAGACCAGTAGTGGGAACCTTCAGAAGAGTTGGGGACCCCGACAGTGTCTCTTAAGGGACCTCCAGGTCGCCAATTCTGAGTCACGAAAGTGACACAATCGGACCCAAGTTGGGGACCAGTCCCTTGGTTCTAGGACATTCGTGGTGTTTTGTTTGTTTACTTGGTTGTTCGTTAGTTTTTCGACCCCGATGACACTAGAGTACACAGGGTGTCTCCTTCGAGGACCGTTCCTCGTCCCACCCTCTTTGATCCCTATCTTACCGTCATAGAAGTCGTAGAGAACACCTTACTTAAGAAGATGGAGTAAAGGGGGGTCTTATACGGACAGGAGGTTAAGAAGGGGGCAAGGTAGGGTTTTAAATGGTATAAGAGTCTCCGTCTCTTGTCGATCATAACCTAGATATCGACTCGTCTGAATTCAGTGTACTGACATAATTAACTCGGAAGTACTACTCGAAGGGACCACCGAGTCGACCATTTCTTAGGTGGACGTTACGCCCTCTGGACCCAAACTAAGGACCCAACCCTTCTAGGGGACCTCTTCCCTTACCGATGGGTGAGGTCATAAGACCGGACCTTTTAAGGTACCTGACATATCAGGTACCCCAGTGTTTCTCAGTCTGTGTTGACTCGTTGAAAGCGAAAGTGAAAGGAAGTGAAAGTATTCACGAAAGTTCTAAACACTCAAACACATGTATAAAACTATGTATCACACAAGTTATATAGAAACCTTTGGAAATAACCGAACATGTTGACAACGTTTACTAGGAATACTGAATCCTTTTGAATTTTCAAACACCTAATCTTCATAGATCATAAATTACATTAATCGATACATCTAGTGTTTTTACACCTTTTAATAATTTCTCTCCCCTTATAGTATGGTGGAATGGACGGAGGACTTTTTGACCGTACATACAGTTCTTTGTTGTCAATCTTGGTCTGTACCTTGTTACCTGATCAAGTTTTAACCCTTTCCTCATACAATTTCGATGTATAACAGTAGGACGAATAAATTGAATATATGTTTATCTTAGACCCAGAGAACGTAGAGGACGTAACTGTTAACCTAAGAAATGGTGACACGGTGGACCCTTCGGGCAGACGTTTCATGTGGTACTCTTTGTGACCCGACCCACTTAGTTTTCGATCTTAAGTCTAACGGTCCTCTTTATAGTTATTGGAGTGTATACGTCTACTACGGTGGGAATCCCGTCTTTCGTTTCTCCTTTATTTCTCAGAGAACTACTTCCCTTTCTCCTCTTACTTTTTCAACACAATTTTGATTTGTAAGTTTTTTAATTCTAATACCGTAGACCAGGGTAGTGAAGTACCGTTTATCTACCCCTTTGTTACCCTTGTCACTCTCTGAAATAAAAGAACCCGAGGTTTTAGTGACGCCTGTCAGTGACGTCGGTACTTGAATTTTTTGCGAACAAGGAACCTTCTTTTTGACTTTTTGGATCTCTTGTACAATTTTTTGTCTCTGTAGTAAAACGACAGTTTCCACGTATATCAGTTTCGATACCCCAAAAAAATCATCAGTATATACCTACACTCTTAACATGGTATTTGTTCCGACTCGTGGTTTCTTAAACGAAAGTTTGACACCACGACCTCTTCTGATAACTGTCAGGAAACTAGTCGTTCCTTTAGTTTGGTCAGTAAGGTTTTCTCTTAGTTGGGACTTATAAGTAACCTTCCTGCTACGACTTCGACTTCGAGGTTATGTAATCGGTGGACTACGTTTCTCGGTTGAGTAACTTTTCCTGGGACTACGACCCTTTCAAACTCTCGTCCTCCTCTTCCCTCCTTGTCTCCTACTCTATCGACTTACCGTAGTGGGTGAGTTACCTGTACTCAAACTTGTTTGAGGCCCTCTACCACTTCCTGTCCTTTAGGACCGCACGACGTCAGGTACCTCAGCGTTTCTCAACCTGTGTTGAAGTACCGACTTGTTGTTGTGTTTTAACATAATGATCTATATGTAACAGTCGTCTCAAAACTTTTACCTTTCTCTCCAAAGATAGACAAACTTTTACTTTCCTTTTCCAAAGATAACTATGCAGGTCCTCTCACTCTGGTCAAGTCAAAACTTCAAAGTACCGTGTTTTACACGGTCTTTTAGTCTTTTGAACTTTATAGTACCTTTGTAGTGGTAAACCTTTCGGAAGACCCTTACCACTCCTGACAGTAGATACTTCATAACACAACGATGAATAGGAACATTTTAAAACCTTCTCACTTCTTTCATACAATCATATGTTCAGTTACAAATTAATACTGAAACCCATTTCGGTATATTCAATATACTCTTTCTGTGTTAAGAATGTGAATTATCCCGTGTAACACCGGAAAATTTCAGTCTCTGTCTATCTTTGTTCTACTTAACACAATACATGACCAGATACAAGTTATTTCGCTTTACACATTTCCCCCATAACTCAAGGGATTAAATTTTCGTTATACGTAAAAAAGGTATGAGTTCGAAATATTCCTTTCTGAAGTACCTTTTGTTTATTTCGTATCATTAGAATTTTCTAATTAAGTTATTTGATTAGACAAGTTTGTTAACCAGAATATTTTAGTTAATGGAAACATAAGTTTGTCTCTCCGTATCTTTCTCAAGTATTTACTTTATACAAAAGGTATCCCTGAATTGGTCTCTGACCAAATACTTTTATCAGGGATTTTCTGTTTGATTGAAGTAAAAATTTCTTACAGGTGATTTTTTGTTACTGTTAAGACAAAACATGATCAATTCGTTATCCGACCTTTGTACATTTAGGAAGAGTCTCAAATATCAATAACAAGATATCAGAAACAAAAAGTGCACATGTACCTTTATTCTTATTAAGTATAGTGGGTCTTTGGGACCCGGCCTCACAGGAAATTTTATTTGGGATGTGACTTTGAGTCTGACGTCAAAGGTATCTCGTCACTACTGACAGTAATGGACCAATGACAATAAAAATTTATTACGTCCTTCTTTGTAGACGTGGAAATTCAACAAAGTCAAAAGATTAACCCTATCATAACGACGTAATTAACGGTACAATGTATATAAGAAACACTGATTTATCGATTTGTTTGTAGGTTACACTAGATTCCCTCGTAAAGAAAGTGTAGACCCTCTCTACGACTTCTAAGACTGAAAGTTTATGAGTCATATGACTTTGTAAATCACATGGTTCCCTCAGCATTCCTTGTAAACATAAATAAAAATAAAGTAACTTGAATTCTTTTGGTCAATAAACCTTAGTATCCGATGTACCTAGGAGACTTTCGTAATCGAGACACCGTAAGTTTTACAAAATCATCACAGTATTTAGGAAATAAAGTTTACGTTGGACTACCCCTGGTGGAGACGAACTTTACCTGTACTCCATTCGGTTAAAATGTTCAAGTTTCGTCTTGTAAATGTATCATAATCCAAGGTAGTTATACCACTTTAAACACATGTATAAGGTGTATGCATAAAGGGATAATGTCAAAATTTTTATAAAAAACTTTCTTTTTGAACTAAGTATGTGAGACTCCGTAAACACACACACACATTTTATATTGTCAAGGAAGTTTGTAGAACTTTTCGAGATTATATCGAAATGGTATAATAAAATTTCTCCTTCTTACACTTTGGATCTCCGACTTTACAAAGATACACTCTTATGTATTACCGTTTTGGTTTTGGGTTTGAGTCCATAGGACCGAGAAGGACTTCCCTCTTACCAAAACAAACATATGTGACTTATAAGTAAGACACAATCCGTGAATTGAGTACATCACAAACATTGTTGACATACTTCTTAATCACGATATTAGGAACTAAAATGTCTTCGACCTTGAATTATCTACAATTCATTAGCTCGTGAAATTGTCCGGTTTTCACCAGTCTTAAAGTGACTTAAGGTAAATAGAACTATGGGTACTGGTCCGAGTAGAGTGTCGAGACTATAAACTTATACACTAGATTTCCCGGTCGAAATCCCATCCCACTTAGACTCCGATCTTTCAGAACTAGAGACAGACACCTAGGAAACTATACGAAAGTCGATCCATCTAAGTCCTTCTTGAAAAGTGTCTGACCGGAACGGAAAGTTTAAGACAAATCGAGGCTCGACCCGGAGGGATTTGTGAGTTTAAAGGATGTATCCTCGAGTAGGATAAAGACTGACACGGTCTTAACGACGGTTCAACCTCTTCTATAAATATGTATAAATTGTTTTTTCTTTTTTGACGTCTAGACCTATCTTAGTCCAGGTAAAGATGTCACTATAATGACTGTCATGATACATCTTTTACAAAAACTCGACTTTATTTATACTGACAACTTTTCCTCCCCGAAACGTCAAAAATAAGGGTTTGGAAGACTCATACAAAGTTAGGACATTTAGATGACCCAAATTAAGAACGAGACTGAATTATAGGTAGTATTTAGTTTTACGAAAGTTAAAATAGTCTCGTAACTGATGTACATCATTAATCGTAAATTTTGGTAATAGACCTTCAGGACACCCTTTAAAGCATCCACTCTACTAGGTTGAGGTCGGAGGTCGACTGACATCCAGTCTTCATGGTTTAGTGGGAGGTATTAACAGGAGTTAACCATTAGAGTAGAGTCGACTACTCTTCGAGTCCGGTTTAATCCAGCTTAATGGATAATGAAGAATCGTTAGGTAAAGTCGGCACTGGTCCAGTTTAACGTGACGGGCTGAGCACTAGTGGGTCTTCGGCCAAAACGATCTTTGTCGTGTCTAGACTCCAGGTCGTCACTCTTTCTGTCAGTCAGGACTCCCTTGGAGGTGAACTGATACTTAATAGAATTTTGTCGAAAGTTTCTACCGGGGTACTAAACATAAATTTTAAATCTTAGACTCTGTTTTCTCCTTTTAGTTGTCAGAGTTACTATATACACTCGTTTACTACTTTATCCTTTCAGAAAAGTTTTAAATTTACTTTATTTACTAGTATTTTTTAAATTTAGGTAATAATTTTGAATTATCGAGTATTCATCGAAATATACTTTTGTTATTAAGCTTCTTCACTTTCTTTTTATAGAAATATTAGGAGTTTGTTGGGTTATTGTCTTTGATAGTAATAGAATTAAAAAGTCCACCCCTATGACTTAATATCTTTTTAAGTCATTGACGACTTCTGGTCCGTAGATAAAAATTATACATCTTTACCCGGTCCTTGAGATGTACGAACCCTTTTTTTTTGTGTGTGTGTGTGTTGTGAAGATACTAAGATTAGGAACGTTAACTTCTCCATTGACAAAGCTGTGAACCCATATCTCTCTAACCCCGACCCGACTTGTCTATCCTACGTATATGGAAGGGTCTAGAGTAGGACGGGAACCTGAGTCCACCGAAAAGACACGAGTGTTTCGACACTTCCCGTTCCGGTACACAAAAAAGGAGGTTTCTCCATATCAGGGTCATCTCCCCCCACCATAACTTTTTATTATTCGAAGAGTAAAATTGGAATGGGAGTTTATATTTCCTCTTAACTAGACTATTATGACAACCCTCAGGAGATGAGACACATTGAAAATAACTTTATCTCAACCACATATTATAATTCAATCAAAATCAACGTGGCGTATTAAACTGTAAATGTATACCAAGAAATACTTTACTTGTTGTACTATACAGATTATTTGCGTACAGGGGTACGTTTCAATACTATAACAACTGGCATACGTAATTCGACATATCGTCACCAGGGGTTGTAAACACTATGGCTCCTGATCAAAACGTCTTCTGTTAAAAAGGTACCTGGCTCCCACCATCCCTCCCTACCAAACCCCTAATAAGCTCCCGTAATGTAAATAACACGATTACTATTAGACACAAACGTCGACGAGGGGTCGTAACCCGAAGGGAACACCGAGTCGGCTATTTCTCGGGTGGAGGTGGCCGTTACGTCCTCTGGACCCAAACTAGGGACCCAACCGTTCTAGGGGACCTCTTCCCTTTCCGATGGGTGAGGTTATAAGACCGGACCTCTTAAGGCACCTGACATATCAGGTACCCCACCGTTTCTCAGTCTGTACTGACTCGCTGAAGGTGAGTGAGTGAGGGGTCGCGATCGTAGTGGTGGAGTCCAGGTGGCGTCTAGTAGTCCGTACCCTAAGAGGATACCTCGAGTGGTGTATCTAGAGAGAGTTTGTGACAAGTGTCCTCCCAAGTGTCAGGACACCCTCAGATTACGACGGTGACTAGACGGTCCTCCGTCACGAGTCCGTCATGACGGTTGTTGCCCCTTGCCGACATTTATGTCGGGAAATGTTTCTCCTTCGAAACGAGTGGGTGGTGAGGGGAGGACGTCACACCGGGTCAAGGATTGTCCGGTACCTGACTGGGTCCGAAACCCCTGGGAACGACATATGGTGTCGACGTATTGAATAAAACATTGACCTTCAAACATCGAGAATTAGGGGATGTGGATGAAACGGGTGGAGAGTAGATGGTAGGTCAAGACACGTTTTACGGTAACCATAAAACTATTCCTAACGTATTTAGACATCTAAACGGGACCCCTCATACTAGTAAAATTGTTATAATTAAAAAGGTCGGGTACATGTGTTATAAAAAGGTAGACAAACAGAGTATAAGTCGAAGAAAGTAGTGTAGAATGTCAAAAGACTCATGTCCGATAACAAAAAAATTGGAGGAAAAATCTAAATAAGGATCCATCAAATGAGAAAACTACGAGAACATTTATCTTAACAAGATACTTAAAGAGAAAGATTAACAGGTAAGAATCACACTTCTTTGTGTTGTCTAAAGACATAAAGAAAAGATAGGACGTTGAAATGACTTAAGTAACTACACAAGATTGTCAACCGTAGAAATCTAAAAAGATGTGTATCATAGTCCGAAGGGTGCATCACGATCACTACTTCTTGGACGGACGGTTGCGTCCAAGTTAGGGACCTAGTCCTTCTAGGGAACCTCCTCCCGTACCGTTGGGTGAGGTCATAAGAACGGACCTGTTAGGGAACCTGTCCCCTCGGACAACCCGATATCAGGTTTCCCAACGTTTCTCAACCTGTACTGACTTCACTGAATCGTGCGTACGTGTATATCATAGTGTGGTAAACGTTTGACTGGAAAAATGAGACAGGAAAGGTCAAACCTCGGTACACAGTAAAGGAGTAGACTAACGACACCGATCCTGAATGATACGATTTATCTAAACAGTTCTCACCCTTAGGAACAGAACGAGGATCAAGTGTCTCCTACATAAAAGTCTAAAAGTGGTAACTCCTACTACAAACGACACCCGAATAGTATATACCGGAAATAATACAACTCGATACAAGGGAGACACGGGTGAAACAACTCTCAAAACAGTAGTTTCATATGACTTAAAAGAATTTTCGAAAAAGACGTAGACAACTCGATTGGTATACTAAAAATAAGAAGTCAAACAATTACACGTATTGGACATGACTAAACACCTACAACTTGGTGGGAACTTAGGGATTTTATTTAGGGTGAACTAGTATTACATACTCGGGAAATTATATACAAATCAAATTATTATAAAACAACTCTTAAAAACTTAGATAAAAGTAGGTACCTAAAAACAGACATAAAAGAAAAAACACTTTTAACAACTAAAGATCCTTAGACAGGTAAAGAAGATCCAACAAGTGAAATAACCGTTTTTTGCAACAAGTCTCATTTGAAAATACTATGACAACGTCTTTGAGTCGAAGACAAGTGACCACTGTTTGTCTCAAAACCCACTTCATCATTTCTCTTCGAAATTAACGAAACGGTCCGTTTCCCCCGGTGTCACCTAATTTCGGGACTTCTGACCCACTGGGTGGGACCTCTCCCATCTCTCCTCAAAGTCACAAGTTCCTCACCCCGCACTAGTCGAGTGTCTCTCAAGAACCTAACCAACCGTAGTTCCACTTCAAAGTTCGTAGTAGTTGGAAGACCAAAGTTGATCAAATCCCAGATACTAGAACACCAGTCGTCAAAAGTAGACGTCCCACCAGACGAAGGGCATTTTTGACGAAGCCTTACACACAGTCCGGAAATAGATATGGAAAGTCCTTTGGTCCTCAAACCACTAGGACAACACACCGTCTTAATCTCAGATTTAACAATGGTCAAGGGATCGGGTTGTCGAGAGAAACAAAGAGGTAGAAGTGTAAAGGGTTAGTAATTGAGAACTCAGTCGTAAAATGAAGTTTTCTGTCCCTGTGTCTTCGAACATATACCAAAGTCATAAAACATAAATATACAACACTCAACGTTTAAGAAGAAGTAAAGACTAAAATAACTAAACTAGGGAGAGAAGAAAGAACTACTTAGACCGTTTTCCAAACAGTTAAAATAGAAAAGTTTGTTGGTCGAATCAAAGTAACTAGAAAAGAATCACAGATAAAGGAAATAAAGACGAGACCAGGAAAAACGAAGAAGGAAAGTGATTGATAACTAAAAAAAGAAAAAGACAAAGGAAATCCATACTCTAATCCGATAGACTCCAAAAAAAAACAAAGGACTGCATTCGAACATAGTGATATATGAAAGGAGAATCTTGACGAAAACGACACAGGGTATCTAAAACCTAACAACATAAAAATAAAAGTAAACAGAGTTCTATAAAAATTTAAAGAAGAAACAAAAGTTAGAAACTCCTACAAGAGAAGGGGAAATGGAGAGAAAAGAGGAAGACCTGGGGATATTACCTTTACAATCATGTGAACTACAACGGGATCTCCAAAGAATTTTGACAAGTGAAAAATTAAAATAAGTAAAAAGATAAGTAGAAGTCACTAAAGGTGATGAGACAGTAGGTCTAACGACTAGAAAACGAGACATAATAAATTAGATGACACCCAAAGAAGATCACATAAAAAAATTTAAATTAAATAACATAAGAAGTAGAGACGAACCGAGAAATATAAAAGATTTAGAGGCAATTTTTGAAAATTGAAGAATGAGACAAATAAAGTAAAAGAAGACTCAGAAACTCGTAGAAACATTAGTAATAGAACTTAAGAAACGTGTAACGAATAGAGGTAAAGTGAATCTAGAAGGTCCTAAAATAGAACAAGGAAGTAAATCTCGTAAAAGGACAGTGGAACAAAACGGATTAAAACCACAAAAGTAAAGGTACATAACACATCCAACCAATACAAAGGACTGGGACCTTTTTACTGGTACACATCCTCTGTAGGATACGTAGACTCGTCGCATGAGTGGAGGTTAGTAGTCTGGATATGCGAGATCCCCGCGGGAGCTACACATGACGGACTTGGGAGACAACACCACCCAAAAATGACACTACCTGACAGAATCTCCATACCGAGTAGGAACAAGACTAACCAACGTTCCGGAGAAGAACACCTCTCCAGTGGTTCACGACCACCCATCCCCGACTCGATACTCCACTAACCGACACTTCGGGACCCCACCCCCACTAAGAACAAGATCAATGATGGGTAACCAGGTCAGACAGGGTTTCGACCATAGTAAGATTATCACTCACACCGGTCTAGGGCCCCGCCTAACGACTCCACAGAACTTCGACCATAGTCGGACTACCACCCTGTCGACTTCGGACGGTACCGACCGATGTCCCGACCCCACCAGGACCCCGACCACAGGGGGATAACCAAACCCCCGGTCCTGGTCCCAACTTCGGACGGGTCACCACGCGTCTCGACCTATGACCCCAGAGACTGACATCTCGGACCCCAGGGTCTCGAAGGTAGGTAGGTAGTCTCCCGTCCAAGACCCAGGTCCCAAAGGGCCCCAATTACGTTCAATGATGTCCTACCTCGGTCTCGGATCTCAAGGACGGACGTACTGGAACCCCTAAGTCCCAACCAAAACCGGATAACCACACACCCCGGTCACAGGGACCGTAGGTCACAGATCACGACCGAGTGACAACCCTTCTAGGACCAGGTTCCAGAGATCAAGGTCCCAGGATCACCAGAATCTTGACCATAATCGGTCACACCTGTGTCACCCTAGACCCCACAGGACCCAGGTCGAGGACAGGTGACCACCACTCTGACCGGGGTCACAATGACGGTCGAGTGATTACCCGTCCCAACCATGGGTGCCTAAAAACACCCGTGGAAAATCCTCAACTTAGATAAAGGACATCAGAAGAATGAGAGGGTCTGTATTCAGGGTCTCCAGAAGTTTTGGTCCACGACCCACAAGTAGAAAGATCACGTTCGGAGCGTCAAACCCCTCGGGTCACACCCCGAATCTAGGGAGTGACGAATTCCTCTCGAAGACGTTAACACTAATAGGAGGATAAAACGTACAACGGGAGGGACCACATACCAGAACTTAGTGTGACACAGAGAAGTTTACGACGTGTAGAGCAACACCAAGAAAGAAAAATAGAAATCAACATCCTCAACAAAAGACTATCAAAACCCAGAAAAAGTGATTATCAAAGAGACACGTACGTACGATTCAGAAGTCAGTACAGGTCGACAGACACTGGGATACTTGATATCGAACGGTCCGAGGAGACAGGTACCCTAAGAGGTTCGTTCTTATAGTCTCACCCAACGATACTGGAGGAGGTCCCCTAGAAGATCTAGGTTCCTAGGTTGGGTGTAGAGAATACAGAGGACGTAACCGTCCCCTTCCCACCCCCCACCAAGAAATAGTGAACACGGTGGACCCTTCGGGTTAAAGAGACATTTATAATCATTAAAACCACATGGAGAAAAATTTGAAAATCGACACAAATAGGTAAGAAGAGGTATCAAGTGACTCATAAAATAATAGTAATAGAACTTGAGAAATAAACCATCTAACGAACGGAGGAGAGTCAAGAAACTCTAAAATAGAAAATGAAAACCAACCTTGTGTAAGGGGACAGTGGAACAAAAGGGTGAAGAGACACAAAGAAACATACACCATCCGTCCACACGACACAAAGGACCCGAACTACTTCACTGGAATACGTTCTCTACAGAAAGTCCCGGGTTGCCGTATGAGACAGACCAAGGACCTCGATATTCCAGATCACCACGAGGGATGTACCCGACTCAGTCACGAAGACGCCACCACCCCGGTTAATAACGTCATCCACGGTCCGGGGCGGAACCCACCTCTGACAACTGACGACAGCCCGTTCCGACCTAGGACCATGTCAGTCGACGTTCAGTCCCTCTCAGGACCTTGACCACAGTCGGACAACTACCAACCCCGGTGCAGGACAATTCCAACTGACGTCCCCGACCCCCAAGGTCTCAACCACGATTGGGTGACCACCCACCCCGACGTGAGTGCATACCAACCAACACCCGGGTGCCCAGGACCCCGTCGAACAACAACCCGGATTCCCCAGACTCCCGACCCCCACGGAACGACGACCCTCCGTGTCCAATGTTGTGTTGACCGAAACATCGGACTACCAGGGTCCCGGACCGACCCGTGGTACAAAACCGTTCGACCATCCATCACGGTCTAGGACTTCGTCGAGTGGCCTCCGGAGCACTCTCGGACCCCGACCACGGTTGGACGACCACTCACGCCAACCCAGGGGTACTCTGACCTACGAAGCTGAGACCCCATCGACCGGACCCATGATTGACCAGTCGACCACCCCTACCCGGGGTCACAACTGTCCGATGTCCCTCCTGATGGTGGTTTACCTTGAACGGCGAGGTCACAAGAGGACTATCTTGTTCGAGTCGCTTTACCGACGACGGTCACAAATATAGAGACCTCCCTCAGCGTCACCGAGAAACGGAAAGACCCTCCGAAGAAGCCCTAATCGTTCACCCATACTGGGTCTGAAGAAAGTTTAATGACTGAGACACGACCCTGAGTCCAGTACACTCTAAAATACACAGGAATTCTTGTGTCACAGGCAAAGGATGTCGGGGACTCGAGAGGACATATACTAGTGTCCAACAGAAGATTCGGTCTACGAGACCGGGAATAGAAGTACTACGTCCTGGGGACGAGACCACTGGGACTCCATCCCAAGACTAGGGAGTAAGGAACCCCTCTTGAAGACATTAATACTAATACGGGGAAAAACACCAAACGGATGGACCCCACCCACCATCCAAAACCGATGTGACAGAAAGGAGGGGAGGATGTACAGAGTAAGAAGGAAGAAAAATACGAAACAACACCTTTTAGAACAGAGGTACTTAAGTCCAGTAAGAGCAACTATCAACGAGACATTTAACGACACTGATACCACACGGATGTCTTCCTCTATTCGAGTCCCAGAAGGATGAGACGGTAAAACCAGTCATTTGAAACATTAAAAAAAAATAACTATCGACCTATACTACATGACATATTTCTTTGAAGGTATTTATCCGGAAACCATCGTACCATTACTCTACACCCTCATAAGACATCGAGATGTTAAACCAGAGTCGGAAACTCATTTAGGACAGGGAGATCTGTTTACAAAGAGTCCAAAAAAAAAAAAAAAAAAGGAGGGGGATAGTAATCTTTCCTGTCCTACCAATCTTACCAAACTTCAACCCATAAAGGAAATTTAACCAGTAAATCTGAAACTAATATGTCAACTGGGAACTAATTATCATTATACCCCTAATCCCCACGACTTGGAAACGTGTCAATTTTGAGGTGTATATTAAAACTAAGGAATTTTGAAACGATTATCGGATGATAACTGGTCTTTTGAATGTGATTGTATTTGTTATATATGAAACATACAATATACATACAGATGTATATAAAATACGTAATTACTGTATTTAAAAAAGAATAAAAGACTATAAAAATCCGATACACCTCAAAAAACACCTAAAGAAGTTTAACGATGTTTTAAAAAAATTACGTAAATAACTTTATTAGATGTATATTCACCTGGATTCATTAAGTTTTGACACAACAAATTCTCAGTCGACATGGAGTTCGTCCAATATGAGACCAATTAACTAAAGTGGACTCCCATGCCGAACGATTCTTCCTGGGTTACCAGACCATATACGGTCCCCCAAGTGAATGAGAGAGGGTTAGTCTGTTGTTCGGACCTCTCCCTTTACCGTTGGATGAGTTCATAAGAACGGACCCTTTAAAGTACTTGTCTTCTCGGACCACCCAATGTCAGGTACCCCAACGATGTTCAGTCTGTGTTGAATCACTTAGTTAGTCTTCGGGTTCCCATAAAAAACTATAAACGATACCCTTAGAAGTAACGACATTTCTCTTTATAACGTATCCTTGGACCTTACAGTCCAGGTACTTAGTTCCGTTTAACCTTCACCAGTTTGTTCTCTACCGTTCTCACTTGTAGCTGTAAGATCCTTAGTCACTTGATTTTACCTGACCTTATCCACTTAAATTGAGTCTACTGGTAATATAGATGATGACGCCCCTCCTTAGGGAGTCTTCTTTACCTCATCGGTAGTACCAGTTGTTTTCTCAGACTTTACGTCATGAACCTACGTTAGAGTTTTTGGTGTCTTACTAGAGACAAGTAGAGGTTCCGTTTGGTAAGTTACAGTGCCATTAGGTTCAGATACGGGTTTGGTCATTGCGACTTCTTCGACTTCAACTTGCCAAGATACTTCTGGAGGTTCTGGAAAATCTTGATTGTGGGTTTTTTCTACAGGAAAAGTAATATCCCCTGACCTTACGTTTCCATCCTTCAGTTCTTTGTGGACCTCATTGTCCGTTTAAACCGGAACCTTACGTCTTACTTCGTTCCGTTTCTGATTATCTCAAAACGGTTCTTTTACGAGACCAGTATCGTTTGTGGGAGAAGGTTGTTGTAGTCTCTTCTGAGATGTGCACCTGTAGTGGTCTACCAGTTGTGGCTTTAGTCTAACTAATATAAGAAACGTCGGTTTCTACCTCTTCGAGATATGTCAGTTGTTTTTGTTCTGGTCCTCGACTGACACCGAGTCTAGTACTTGAGGAATAATGGTTTAAGTCTGAGTTTAACTTCTTTCATCCCTTTTGATGATCTGGTAAGTCCATACTGGAGTTAGTTTAGGGAATACTAATATATCACCTTCACCCTTTATCTAAATTCCCGGATCTAGACTATCTATCTCACGGACTACTTGACCTTACTTCAAGCACTGTAACATGTCCTCTGTCCCTAGTTCTGGTAGGGGTACCTTTTCTTTTCGTTTTTCCGTTTTACCGACAAACCCCTCCGGAATGTTTATAGACACTTTTCTTCTCTTCGCTTTTCGGTTCCTCTTTTCCTTTCTATATTCGTAGACTTACGTCTCAAGGTTTCTTATCGTTCTTCTCTATTCTTTCGGAAGAAGTCGTTAGTGACGTTTCTTTATCTCCTTTTCTTGTCTTACCGTTTCTGATCTCTAGAGAGGTTCTTTTAATCTCTATGGTTCCCTTGTAAAGTACGTTTCTACCCGAGCTATTTCCTGTCTTTACCAGACCTGGATTGTCTTCGTCTTCATAATTCTTCTTCACCGTTTTTTGTGTCTTCTTGACATGTTTTTTCTAAAAGTACTGGGCCTATTAGTGCTACCACACTAGTGAGTAGATCTCGGTCTGTAGGACCTTACACTTCAGTTCACCCGGAATCTTTCGTAGTGATACTTGTTTCGATCACCTTCACAACCGTAAGGTCAACTCGACAAAGTTTAGGACTTTCTACTACGACACTTTCACGATGTGAGTTATACGGTCGTTTAAACCTTTTGAGTCGTCACCCGTGTCCTGACCTTTTCCAGTCACAAGTAAGGTTAGGATTTCTTTCCGTTACGTTTTCTTACGAGTTTGATGTTGTGTTAACGTGAGTAGAGTGTACGATCATTTCATTACGAGTTTTAAGAGGTTCGGTCCGAAGTTGTTATGCACTTGGTACTTGAAGGACCACAAGTTCGACCAAAATCTTTTCCGTCTCCTTGGTCTCTAGTTTAACGGTTGTAGACGACCTAGTACCTTTTTCGTTCTCTCAAGGTCTTTTTGTAGATAAAGACGACATAACTGATACGGTTTCGAAAACTGACACACCTAGTGTTATGTGACACCTTTTAAGAAGTTCTGTACCCTTATGGTCTGGTGGACTGGACGGAGAACTCTTTAGACATACGTCCAGTCCTTCGTTGTCAATCTTGACCTGTACCTTGTTGTCTGACCAAGGTTTATCCTTTTCCTCATGCAGTTCCGACATATAACAGTGGGACGAATAAATTGAAGATACGTCTCATGTAGTACTCTTTGTGACTCGACCTTCTTTGTGTTCGACCTTAGTTCTAACGGTCCTTTTTATAGTTATTGGAGTCTATGCGTCTACCGTGGTGGTAATACCGTCTTTCACTTCTCCTTGATTTTTCGGAGAACTTCTTTCATTTTCTCCTCTCACTTTTTCAACCGAATTTCGAGTTGTAAGTCTTTTGCTTCTAGTACCGTAGGTCAGGGAAGTGAAGTGTCGTTTATCTACCCCTTTGTCACCTTTGTCACAGTCTGAAATAAAACCCCCCCGAGGGTTTAGTGACGTCTACCACTGACGTCGATACTTTAATTTTCTGTGAATGAGGAACCTTCTTTTCAATACTGGTTGGATCTATCGTGTAAGATTTCGTCTCTGCAATGAAACAGCCGATTCTAGGCAGATCAGTTCCGATACCAAAAAGGTCACCAGTACATACCTATACTCTCAACCTGACACTTCTTTCCACTCACGACTTCTTGACTACGAAAACTTGACACCACAACCTCTTCTGAGAACTCTTAGGTAACCTGACGTTCCTCTAGGTTGGTCAGGTAACACTTCCTTTAGTCTGGACCCTAAAGAAACCTTCCTTACTACGATTTCGACTTTGAGGTTATGAAACCGGTGGAGCACACTTCTCGACTGAGTAACCTTTCCTGAGACTACGACCCTCCCTAACCCCTGTCCTCCTCTTCCCCTGTTGGGTCCTACTCTACCGACCTACCGTAGTGCCTGAGCTACCAGCAGTCAGACTCACTTGAGGCCCTCAACCACTACCTGTCCCTCCGGACCGCACGACGCTAAGTACCCCAGCGTTTCTCAGCCTGTGCTGACTCGACGACTTGACTTGACTTGACTACCCTTGGACCAGTTTGAGTACCTCTATTTGGAGTGTTACAACACTCAGAAAGGATACAGGGGTGATTCGGAGGTCTTTAGGTAGGTAATGTCAGACCAAAAAGATGGGGTGTTACCAAGGGTAGGTCAAAGGTGAGTACTTACAGACGAGATCCTTAGATGTTGAGGTAAACACGTCGACAGAAAGTCAGAAAGATTAGAAGTCCGTTGTGAAACGGAACACAGGGGTACAGAAGGGAAGAGAATACTTGACTTTTTCTTTTTTTTTTTTAGACAAATCGAAAAAATCAACAATCCTGTTACCTCTAATGGTAGGAAGAATGTCTGTCATAACCTGACTTGATGAAAAAATTGGGTATTTGAAACTGTAGTAATTATAAAACTATTACATAAAAGAAATATATAAAAAGAGTCACAGTCTTCGATTAAAATGGTCTAACTTTATATAAAAGATAAAAGTCAAATAATCACTTAAGTGAATATCAATTTGTTTTAAATCCGGTAAAATATCAGTATTATTCAATCTAAAAGTAGGACACATTTTACTCTGTAAAATAGGGTAATGAAAATATTTCGACGATTAAGAAGTAAAAAATTAAATATCTTATATCCTAGATATGTGTCTAATATTAATGTTTTAATTATTGAATTACGTAAGATAACAGAAAAGATCACATTACAGACTATGAACGTAATTTGAAATTATGGTATAATCCTTTATTAGTAAATCCAAATTGACACAAATAGACCAAAGTGACGAATGAAAATTAGAGTGTATAATTGAAAAGATAAAAAGTTTAACGTAACAAAGAAGACAATCAATCGAACTTTTATAAAAGTTAATTGATAAGATCTTCTCCATACACCCACCATATTAAAGACTCATGAACGTACAGACTCTTACAGATAGAAACGGGAATAACGTCCTTGGAGACCCATGTCTTAAGAACATAATTTGGGGTCTCGAGATACCTACTAATTACGGAGCTTGTAACGAAATTCCTTTTCATTCTCGTCGAATCAAAAACCACAAATTAATCATCGATAAACACACACACACATACTTATGAATATTATAAAACACTAAATAAAAACTTTTTCTTTGGTCGTCATGGTTCCGAGAAAAATCAAGGAACTTCGAAAAGGAAGTAATCTAGACACTGACTTATTCAAAAAGGTAGGGTCCTTTCACAAGACGAAAAAGGAACAGATGAAACGTGGTATACTAGACGACAAAGAAATACTCCAATAATAAGACGTTTATAACCTACAGGACTTAGATATGAAGTTCGGAATATCAAAAATAGGGAAATGGACATTCAAAATTTTTATAAAGAATTCAAATGGAAGACGAAGTGATTATACTAGAAAAAATTCATATTTAACACAATGATTCTCTGGGGTAGTACCTCAAGTCATTAATAAGTTTTACCTGAAAACACAAAAGTAGAAAAAAAAAAAAACGAAGAAGTGTTATTACTGAGTACCTTTTACGACTTTCTAATGCGGACGTCAACCAAGTCAGATTTTGAAAATATAGTACCCTCTAATACTATAGTTCCCTCTAATACTCTATTTGGAAATACAGTTCCAAATGAGATATTAATGTTATTGACAAGTCTCTTGTAAGTCAGAACCCTCTTTCCTTTGTCCCGTGGAAGTTGTCCCTCAGGGAAGGAGATACGTTTTGAAACGAAGAAACGAAAAAAGGAGAATACTGTGCCGGAGAACGAGTCTTGTACCACTTATTTACAGATTGGAGACAGATAGGGAACCTGACGTTCCTCTAGTTGGTCAGGTATGATTTCTTCTAGTCAGGACTTATAAGCGATCTTCCTGACTAGGACTTCAACTTCGAGATTATGAAACCGGTGGTCTACGTTTCTCGACTGAGTAATCTTTTCTGGGTCTACGACCCTTTCTGACTCTCGTCCTCCCCTTCCTCTGCTGTCTCCTACTCTAACAACCTACCGTAGTGGCTGAGCTACCTGTACTCAAACTCGTTCGAGACCCTCAACCACTACCTGTCCCTCCGGACCGCACGACGTCAGGTACCCAAGTGTTTCTCACCCTGTACTGACTCGTCGACTTGTTGTTGTTGTCAGAGAGGGTCCACGGACCCGGTCTCACGGTGGGGTTCTAAACAAACATCACCGGGGTACTTATTCCGACGAACTAAATCGTTTATTTTTATGTCGTACGAGTTTATTTAAACTGACTGAAAGTCTATAAAAAACTAAAACGTATACAGAACCTATAATGTACTCTGTATGTTTCTTTTTTTGATACAACAAATCGACTTTCAATTTAAATTAGACCGTAGTACATAAAATAGAGTGTTGGATAGGTACTTCGTAACAGACAGAAATAGGAAACCTCCATTCCTCCCTAAACATCCCTCGAGAAGTTTCTGAGGTGCAAAAGGATTTCTACGACAAGAAAGTCTCCCAACATACTGTGACGGGAAGTCCAGAAGGAAGTGAGTTCGGATAGACGTAAGATGGACTAGGTTTAGGGAACAGAAAAGTACAGTTACAGTCTACACTGTATAATGTCCGAGGTCTTGACTTGATGACTTTGTCCATTAAAGAGATCCTAAGACCTTCAGACACACACACACACACACACACACACATATGGACTCAACTCCTATAGTATTACCTATTTTCCTCTCAATTTACGGACACGAATGTGACAGTAACATGATTTTGTAAAAGGGTACAGATTGAGTTGAAAAGTCTCGAGGACACCGGGTGACATAGTGTCGGGTAATTTGCACAAGACAATGTAGGTTGACCTGTCATACTCAATACACCGACCTATTTGACACGGTGGAAGTCGACATTGACTAAATCATGTGACTCTTCTTACCGAAAGGGGTTTGATAGTAGTGGAATCTCTAAATAAAAGCGGAGGGGAATACGAGAAGAGATAAAATGATGGAATGACGAACTCTGACAGATGGGAGACCCTTCAATTATTTGTTTTCATTCTATTACGAGATACACTGACTGATAGTTATCTTTCGGTATATGTTTGTAAATAACTCATAAATTGTACACGGTCAGATTCACAAAGTATGTGTAATGGAGTAAATCGAAAGAGATGTGAGACGATTGAGAGAAAAAGGTCCACTCTTTCGTGTATTAGTCCCTCCACTTGTCTGAACAGTAGCCAGTGCGTCATTCCAGACTCACGTGAAAAAGATGATATAGTAATGGCTCTTGAAATAAAGGGTAACGGGGAAAATCTTTCTCAACTCTAAAACAAAACCAATCGAGTAGTCAAGAAAGGATGAAGTTAGAGTGTCTTTCTGTTGAGACCCGAATTCCTAATCATACTCGACGACTAAAGGTAATCGGTATAGATGTCGGTTCACGTCTCTGGGAATCTTATGTTGCAATAGGAAGGACATCGACGATTCGTAACAATGGTAGTCGTCTCCAAGAAAATAAGTAAGTGGTTGTGGGTATCGTAGTCTACTATTGAAATACTGGGATTTTTTCATGATTGTCTATATTAAGGTTTCCTTTAAGTCTCGATTTCGTACCGTTCCTCGGTCCAAGGTTTCGTTTCACCTGGTTTCCTTCCAGGGATCGTGGACGATTTCCATGATGCCTTTTATACTAAAACAATAAATGAAACACATCACCACAGAGTACAATTAAAGTCCTTTAAGGGACGTCAAAGAGTTGTTCTACATAGTCACCGGGTGTTACAGAAGTCAACAAGGGTGACTTTCATTATAAAGGTCGTGTCATTGACACACGGGACACACTATAATGACAGTGTAATCGAACGTTAATCTGTCACGAATGAAGTCCGATGGTGTCACGTGAAGGTCACGTAGGACGGGTGTACTTTTAAACTGACAAATACGACGAGTAGTAATTTTATCTCATGTACTCATTATGACGGATCTTAGAATTTACAGGAGTATACTAAAATGGTTTAACAACTTGAAAACTGCGAAGGGTGTCCGGTGAAGTTCCGACTTTGGAACATACCTGTCTATATCCGTGTATTACATTAACAAAATACTTTTTCTGTTTCAAAGTATTCTCTTCAAAGTTTTTACTCTTTATTTATTAATGAGTAACTCACGAAGTACACAGGTTTAATATATTATGGGATTGTTAGGATATTTAGTACAAGGTAACAAAGGAAAAAGGTTTAGGTCCTTACCTTCTAGTCTATTCCATGTAATACAGGATTTCCATTATATCGTATAGTGTTGTAATAGATTGAATGTCTTTTATATAGAGATTTCAAGATTCAAAAAGGTGAACTTGGTGTTTGTTGGAGGTAAAGTAATAGATATTTTGAAGAGAGAAAATTTCATTTGACTGTAAGAACGTAAGTACAATTAGTAAATTTTAAAATTAAATTTTTTTAAACGACCTAATCGGCTCAGACTGTACCTACGTAAATAAGTTTCTTGGTAAAAGAAATTCAATGACGAACGTGTCAGTTAGTTTTTAGTTTGTCTTTATATAGATTGTTCACACTAAAACAAAGTAACGAAAGATTATTTCTGACTCAATGAATTTGAGTCTAAAACCTACAGTCATCATCTTTAGACTAAATCAAGATCTAGTTGTCAATTAGTATATGTTTACTTCTCTTTGGTTCTTCTCACATTTATTTCCTCTCTTCTTTGTGACTCTAATAAAAAGACAAGATATAGACACCGGTCTTAATAAAGGAGACTCCGGTTTTCTTCTTTAAGTTACAAATAGTATAAAAGACATTTTATTTTTTTTTTTTTCCCTCTGGTGTTCTCCGATTCTACTTGTCCACAGAAAATAGTTTTGAATTTACTTGAAAGAGTTTTTAATTATGAAGGTGAAGTCACCTTTAAACTAATTCTCAAACGTTTTGGAGTTTCAACTATATTATACCGAAGGGACCACTAGTTCGTCAATCCTCAGACGGACGGTTTCGTCTCCTGTGGTCAAGCTATGGAGTAGATCCTTCTAGGGTGTACGGTGCCTCGTTGATTCGGGCACAAGGTGTTGATGACTCGGACGTGGGACCTCGGACACTAGGTGTCGATGACTTCTGGAGTACGGATCCCGGACACGCGGTGTTGTTTTCTTCGACAACGTCACTCTTCAGACACGGGTGTTGTTTCTCATCGGGGTTAACAGTGTTGGTTTCTTTCGGGCACACGTCGTTACTTCTGGGTCACGTCAGTTTCAATTTGTTTGTTGATGTAAATTTTTATTTAGAATTTTCTTTTCAACTACATTATTTTTACGATACACGTTTATGTATGAACCCTTCTGAAATTTTCGTTTCGTTTACGTTAAAATCCTCATTTCACTCTGGTTACGTATTTGAGTAGTCAAAGTAAAAGATTGAGTGTCAAGTTCAAAAAGAAACAAGTAAAAATGAAGGATCTTAGTCCGAGAAAGGTTCTCTATTTTCCACACGAATCTTATGCTAGGATTTGGCTATCTGTACTTTATGAACACTAAATTCAACTTTCACTATAGTTACAGCCATTATTTTGAATTACTATAGAAGGTTGATTCCTTCAGAAATTGGTGAGTTTATTATTATAGATTATAAATAATTCGTCAATATTACTACCCAGAACGGGTGTCATTTTACAAAATGTATCTAAAGTACCACTAAGATACCAGATCAGTGGTAAAATCCTAATTATCCCTCTGTTTCAGGAAGAGAAATTCTCTTTAATAACTCCTTTCCGTCGGTCACTTGACCTGGATCTTCGTGGAGAAAACATGTACTCCATCGTTTCTCACAGTTATGGGTGGTATCTCCGGGTCCCGAAAACGTTGGACCGAATTATTATCATTTAACAAGATAAGTTTTATACTCAGTGTCTGTCGTATACTTTCTGTCGGTTTGTCTTGAATCTAAGGTAAAGTACTAATCGTGAGACAAGTACATAATGTGTGAATAGGAAAGTAAGTGTGTAAGTCGTCCTTAAGTTGTTCGTGGAACATACATGGTTCACGACTCTATCCATTACTCTTATGTTTCTGTTTTACTGTGTTAAGAACGAGGGTTCCTCGAGGGTCTGATCAACCACTTTTTCTGTTTATATCTTGTTGTTCAAAGTTATTTTACATCCACCCTTTTCAACGTCTCCATGTTCATCTTTCTTCCCCGAGTACAACCGTTCCATGAGATTTCCTCCCGTCTTGACTCAACTGTTTAATCTGTCTTCTCTTTTATTATAAAATCCGGTAATTTTATTGTAATTGTTCCGTAAACCGGTACTTAGTCGTACCACAAAACCTCAAGCATTTATTAGACCCAGTCTCCCATCGTACCCGACGAACACTTCATTGAATTTACATAAGCTTCTCAAATCTAATAAGGACTTCAACTAAACCTCAATTACATTCTAATTTACTTTATCTTGATAGTAGGTTAAATAAGGGACCTTTTTTAATTAAAACCACTTTTATACCTATCCGCTAATATTTCCTGTGTACGTTCCATAAAACACTTTCAAAAGTATGCTTACCTAACCTGTAACTTTCTTTTTAAACGTTACGACGACCATTTACTTAATACAATACTCTATAAGACTAGATGAAACCTCTAGAATTAATGTATATATATGTACACACAAATGTATACACACATCTGAAAAACATTATTCAAGAAAAGGAAATAAATCGGAATAAAGAGATTCATCGTTAGTTCTTTAACGTTAACTACCTAAGAAGAGGGTGAACTCGAAACTTCGTTCCGTGAATTTTAAACAACAAGTCTACGAGTCAGTACAGACTGAGAAACACTGGGGTATCTGACGTCGTACGGTCCGAAGAGACCGGAAATGATAGGGACCTTCATGTGAGTTTGAGGACGGGTGATTCAACTACTATGGTAGGTTGGTACAGTAAGAGTCACCGGAGGAAGAGGAGTACGAGAGGTAGAAAGGGTCGTAGTTTCAGGAAAGGTTACTCAGTCTAGAAGTGTAACTTTCGGCTTCATGACCTCGAAGTCGAAGTCGTAGTCAGGAAGGTTTCTTATCAGTCCCAAGTAAGGGAAAACCTAACCGAACAACTTCGGGTTTCTTGAGAGTCCTCAGAAGAGGTCGTGGTGTCAAGTTTTCGTAATTAAGAAACCACGAGTTGAAAAAAATACACCAGATTGAGAGTGTAGGTATGTACTGAGGTCCTTTTTGGTATCGAAACTTATCTACCTGTAAAAAGTCCTTTCATTACAGAGATGAAAAGTTATACGACAGATCCAAACAGTATCGATAGAAGGTTCCTCGTTCGCAGAATTAAAGTGCCGACGTCAGTCCCTGACGTCACTAAAACCTCGGGTTCTTTTGTTTCAGACAGTGACAAAGGTAAAAAAGGGTAGATAAACTGTACTTCACTACTCTGACCTACGGTGACTAGAATCAACAAACTTACAACTCAAAATTCGGTCGAAATAGTAAGAGGAGAAAATAGAAGTAGTTCTCCGAGAAAACAAGACAAAGCGAAAATCGGAATTACCACCACAGTAGACGTATAGACTCTAATAACTATAAAGAGGACCATTAGACTTAAGGTCGAAAACTAAGTAGGTCGGGTCGTAAAAAGTACCACATGAAACGTATATTCCTAAAGAGTCCCCACGTCAACATTTATTAGAATAACGGTTACGTCCTCCACGTTCTCTGAGTCCAAGCTAAACGTATATTCAATTTGTTCGTCTTACCGTTATATGTTGGAATTGCATGAGTAAAGGGTCAAAACTTGGTCAGGAAACAAGGTACAGGACAAGATTGACAACGAAGAATTGAACGTATGTCCAAAGAATCCTCCGTCCAGTCTACCAGACCATAAGGGTAGAGAAATTCTTAAAAAGTGTCAAATAACACTAGGTGTGCCAGTTTCTGAAATCGAATAAGTTACTTCATCTTCATCTACAAAAGGATCTTAAGAAACGAAAAGGATATTAAGTCGTCTACAACCGTTAAACTAGAGATCAAGGAGACGGAAAAGATTTAGATTGAATATAGACATTCAAAAGTCAAGTACATGACAATTTCGCACGACGACGACGACGACGATTCAGCACAGTCAGCACAGGCTGAGACACGCTGGGGTATCTACCGTCGGGTGGTCCGAGGGGGTAGAGACCCTAAAAGGTCCGTTCTTGTGACCTCACCCAACGGTAACGGAAGAGGTTACGTACTTTCACTTTTCACTTTCACTTCAGTGAGTGAACACAGGCTGAGATTCGTTGGGGTACCTGATGTCTCGTGGTCCGAGGAGGCAGGTGCCCTAATAGGTCCGTTTTCATGACCTCACCCAACGGTAACGGAAGAGGTACAACTTCGGATCGAGCTTCCTAATACTCGTAATGGAACGTTTGTACACTTTACTTGTGTTAACACGTTGTCAAACTTGTAAGAAACCCTAACTAGAGGAAACCCTAACCTTAGTTTTGACTGGTAAGGGTCAGGACATCGGTGACGACTCAAAAGGTTTAAACGACTGGATAACTCACGTTGTGAAATTGTCGTAGTAGAAAGTCCTAAACTTTATCGAGGTGACTTTAAGGTAGTGGAGGTGATCGAAACAAGAATCATTACGAAGGATTCCGGGGGAACTGAAGTGTTAGGTCCTACAGACCGAGATCCACTCATTCGTGTGGTAACACCAGTAGATCCAGTAATTCTGGAAAAAACGTGTCAAGACACATACAAACGGTGGAGAACAATTAGAGAAGACGAAAACAAATCAGGAACGACAAAGACAGGAAAAAACACGAGTAGAAACGTACTTTACAAAGGAACTATAAAAATTAAAAGAACTTCTCTAGAGATCAGAAAAGGAAAGATAACAAAAGGAGATAAACGTAACAATTGATTCTCCCAAAAGAAAAACGAGGAGAGAAGAAACCTTGAGACGTAAGTAAACACAAATAGAAAGGGAAAGAGGAGACAGAAAACGAAGAGAAGAAAAGAGTCCAGAAACATTACAGAGGAGTTTACTGGTAAAACGGAAGAACGTAAAGAAAAAGAAACCCTACCAAAACCAATGACTGAGACATGTTACAATACTTGTCAAGTTCAAATTGGCTCTGAATGTATTAAGACTGAAGAGATAAGGAACAATTCATTTCCTTCCAACTTCAGTATAATTCGTGTAAAACCTGGTGTGTAGTCCCACTGATAATAGGTTTTCTGTCGTCGAGAGTTCACAACCGTTTTACACATCCTTTACCTGGGAACACGTGATGTGTATCCTTACATTTAGACATGTTGATGATACCTTCTGTCATACTTCCAGAACTTTTTTCCATTTTATTTTGACGGTATACTAGGTCGATTGGACGAGGACCCATAAATAGACTTCTTTTGTTTTTGAGTTTGAACTTATTATATGTGTGGAGATACAAGTGACTTCGTAATAAATGTCATCGGTTCTATAGTCGAGTCAAGACACCGAGTCAGTACAGACTGAAAGACACTGGAGTACCCGACGTTGTACGGACCGAAGGGACAGGTAGTGGTTGAGGACCTCGAACGAGTTTGAGTACAGGTAACTCAACTACTACGGTAGGTCGGTAGAGTAGGAGACAGTAGGGAAAGAGGAGGACGGAAGTTAGAATGGTTCGTAGTCCCAGAAAAGATTACTCAGTCCAGAAGTGTAGTCCACCGGTTTCATAACCTCTAAGTCGGTTCTATACCTTTGTTGGTTTATGAAAGTTATCTACTTGCCAATTCCTCATGCACCACATATACATACTTATAATGAGTCAGTATTTTTTCCTACTTTGGAACGGTAAACACTATACTCTGTATGTCTCATAATACGATTCACTTTATTCAGTATGTCTCTTTCTGTTTACGACATACTTAAGAGAACATATACATTAAATTTTTTGTTTCATTTACTTGTTTATACTGTTTTTTCTTTGTCTTAGTATCTATGTTATTTCTGAACTAACAAACTTCCTTTCACCCGTCTCAACTTACTTTATTAATTCCCTTTAATTCTCCGTTTTTGAAAGTCAATATTTTATTTACTCGGAGTTTTTACTTTTCACGTCACACTTGTTATATCAATTATTATTACATTATAGAAACCTACCACTATCTACTATTGGTCTGATTAGTTCCACTAGTAAAACATTATATATCTTTATTTGTTAAGATACAACACTTGACTCTTGATTCTATTACAACATCCAGTTAATATGAAGTTGTATGTTTTTTTGAATCTCTTTTTCTCTAGTCTAAACACCAATGGTCGTCCTCTCTTAACCTACTTCCAGTAGTTTTCGATTTTGAAAGGTCAATATTCCGTTTATTCATGATCTCTACATTTCATGTTGTACTAATTATATTAATTGTGAATACGCACAATATGTACTTTTAACAAATTTCTCATTGAGAATTCCTTTTCATAAAAAAAGAATTTAAACATAGATACACTCTACTACCCCGAATGGACCAACGAGTCTACCATCTCTTAGGTAGACTTTACACCCTCTGGACTTAAGCTAGGGACCCAACCCTACTAGGGGGACCTCCTCCCGTACCGTTGGGTGAGATCATAAGAACGGACCTCTTAGGGGTAAATGTCTCCTTGGACCATCCGATGTCAGGTACCCCAGTGTGTTCTCAGTCTGTACTGATTCACTCATTCGTGTCGTGTTTATACTCTACTACCTACAACTGATTTGAATGACACCATTGGTAAAGTACTATACACACTCAGTCTAGGAATACGTCGTGTCGAAATTAAATGCGTCACTCGCTCACAACGAGTCAGCACAGGTTGAGAAATACTGGGGTACCTGATATATCAGGTACCTTAAGAGGTCCGGTCTTATGACCTTACCCATCGGAAAGGGAAGAGGTCCCTTAGAAAGGTTGGGTCCCTAGTTTGGGTCCAGAGGACGTAACGTTTTTCTAAGAAATGGTCGACTCCCGGTCCCTTCGGGTTCTTATGACCTTACTTATCGGATGGGGAAGAGGTCGTCTAGACGGGTTGGGTCCTTAATTCGTCCTATAGGACGTAACGTCCGTTTAACAAATGGTTGACTCGATAGTTCCTTCGGGATGTGTCACAACATACGGTTAATATAAAGTTATTTTGACCTTCCTTTTCTCTTTTAATGTTCCGTATGGTTTTTCATTTTTGGTGTTCAACTTCTGTCTTTCGTTCGTAATCTTGGTCTAAACCGTTCGTACAACTTTAATAGTCTGGTAAGTAAATCTTTATTGATACTGATTATGTGTTTCTCCAGGTTACCTATTTCATACATTATTCGTTCTGTTTAACTGTTCCTTTCTTCTCTCTACCCTTAGGATTAATTCCTGACTTTTCTTTACGATATTTAATTTTCACATTATGTTTTTTTTTTTTTTTTCTTAAACAATCATCTGACCTGTACAGACTCTTTTCGTAGAGACTGGATCTCGACTATAGTTATCTTAGGGACTTTCGTCTTTTCGTTTCTCTTCTTTCTGACTTTTTTCTTGGCTTGTAGACTCCTTACACCCTGCTGATATTTTCCCCGGTGTATACGCACTACGTTCGCCATCTTTCCCCCTCTTTCTCTCTTTCCTTATCTTCTTCATAGAATTTAGTACTACTGACTCTTACAGGAGGTTTAATTACAGTCTGTGGTTTGGTGTCTTGAGAACCGTAGAGAACGGTCCTGTGATTCTCCTGTGGTTCGTCCTATTGACGGTTTTTCGATGTAAAGTCACATAGTCAATGTTTTATACCCTTAAGTTCTATTTCTTTTTCAAGACTTTCTTAGGTGTCACCTCCTTTTTTGAAATCTCTTTGTTTCTTTTCTTAAGGTAGACCGAAAAGTCTTATCACTGTATAAATTACATAACTCTCTCTTCTTTTGGGGTAATTGGACTCAACTTTTACACAAGTGTGTTTTTGGAAGTGTTCTTGCAAATATCGTCGAAATAAACATTAACGGTTTTAAACCTTCTGTAGTTCTGAAGGAAGTCATCTATTCACCTATTTGACAAACATAAATGCTTGTTACCTTATAATAAACTATCGTATCGAGTCAATCTTTTCTTAGGCGGACGTTCCGTCCTCTAGGACCAAGCTAAGGACCCAGTCCTTCTAGGTGACCTTTTTCCTATCCGATGGGTGAGGTCATAGGAACCCGAAGGGAACACCGAGTCGACCATTTCTTAGGAGACACGTCTTGACCCAAGTTAGGGACCCAACCCTTCTAGGGAACCTCTTCCCTTTCCGATGGGTGAGGTCATAAGACCGGACCTCTTAAGGTACCCGAGATATCAAGTACCCCAGTGTTTCTCAGTCTGTACTGACTCGTTCAAAGTGATCGTGAAGTGAATTTTTATTTACTCGATAGTTTAGTACTTTTCTGTAAATCCTTTGAATTTACATATAATAATTCACTTGCTTGGGTTAGAGTCTTCCAATACACTAAGGATGGTATACGGTAAGACCTTTTCCTTTTTGGTACCTCCGTTATTTTTCTAATCACTAACGGTTCCCAACCCGTACGTACGATTCAGCGAAGTCAGTGCAGACTGAGAAACGTTGGAGTACCTGACATCAGACGATACAAGGAGACGGTACCCTAAGAGATCCTCCTATGACCTCACCTATTGATACGGGAGGAGGTCCCCCTAGAGGGGGTGGGTCCCTAGTTTAGGTACAGAGAATACAGAGGAGACAACCGTCCGTTCAAGAAATGGTGACCACGGTGGACCCTTCGGGATTCCCAACCCGTCTCTTTACACTTACCCGTCTCGTGTCTGGAAATATCGTCATCTTTATATTACTATTCGTATACAGTAATGTGTAAACATGTTCCCGTATCTTAAACGTGTTGTGGTTCTCATTTAGGTATCCATTTGGTACCTGACACCCACTATTACACAGTTACGTCCAAGTATGAACTAAAAATTCTTTACTTGACAAGACCACTCACTATATCATTACCTCTATCTATCCTCTATGTACCTTTTAGAGATATGAAAGGAGAGTTAAAACAGTATCTGGATTTTGATGAGATTTTTTATTTCAGAAGTTTTTGCAACTACTATAAATAGTGATCCACAATGAAAAAATTAGACTTTTTTTTTAGTAAAGTCTATTTGATGATAAGACATACGATCTTTGTCACTATCCACTCGGGACTTGTCGGAGACACAGGAAACCAATACAACACTTACGAGTCTGAACAATTTCTCTAATATCCATCTTGACTTATCTGTGTCCGTACCAACTGGTAGAAATTGTAGTGTCATCATGTATATAGTTACTGACGTTTACATTAACTACGATACAAAAAGTCTCTGTAATCAAAGGACCATAACGACATTGGTAAAAAGGTCGAATTTTGTTGGCACCACCGAAGAACGTTCATTTCCTTTTTTAAAAACTTTTCTAAGACGGTAAAGTCGTGGGTCAGGTAATCCAAAAAAAAAACCATTCTGTGTCACTACTCATACGGTTCCTTACAGTACAATTCTAGAGAAGTTTTCCCTGGTAAATTATTTTGGATATAATCCATTTTCCAGGGAGTGAAAGGGGAACTGTCGTCCGAACGTTGGATAGTCTCGTTGGTACCGACTAGTGTTTCTTAAGTAAAATGTAATTTGTTCACGATTTAAAGTATCATCAAGAATCGTCGTTCCCTGAGAGTTTCCCGTTTTCTGACTTATGTGAATTTGAAGTCCCTTGTCACTCGAGAATAACGTCGTTAGTCATCGGAAACTGATACCTCGTTGTTTTGGAAAAGTGAAGGACTGACGTTCAGTTTAGAGACTAGGGAAAAGATTGGTATTAAGTAAAAGTCCCGTGAAGCTAAGACACGGAGAGTACACCCCCGCTGTTCCACGACCGGGGACAAACTTGACTTCAGGATACCTCTTTTTCTAAGGGGTTGTCTCCTTTATTTATGAAGGGTTGAAGAAACAAACAGAAGGTCTGAGGATCGTCCGTGTCTTAGGGACGAGGGAGACCCATCGTGAGAAGTAGAGAGGGACGAATAATTGTAGAGGGTGACTCAACGGTTTACTCGACGATTGCTGATCGGGGTTCGTTGGTCCTTTGTGGTCCTGTATTCTGACCTAACAATTTAAGTAGGAAATTCAGATCCTCGTCTCTCCCGGAAACCTCGAGATGAACTTACGTCATCACCATTCCAAGGTAGTGTCAGTCTTTTCCTTCTCTTAAACACAGTGTGAACGAGAGATTGTTGG
Organism: Capra ibex; assembly: GCA_006410555.1. Classification (NCBI taxonomy): domain Eukaryota; kingdom Metazoa; phylum Chordata; class Mammalia; order Artiodactyla; family Bovidae; genus Capra; species Capra ibex. The sequence goes on from SJYO01049755.1 coordinate 6,218,236, forward strand.
TTGTCCTATGTCCAAAACTCATAAAAAAGTACGCCAACAACAACGAGTCGGTGAGTCAACTTAGGTTGGGAAACTTTGCGTCGTGTAGTCCGGAGAGATAGGAAGTGGTAGAGGATCTCAAACGAGTCTAAGTACAGGTAACTCAACCACTACGTCTTCGCCTCTAGTGACTTTGAATCTACAAAAATGTAGTTCCTTAATTTTTCTAAGACTCTTTATAATCCCTACAGAACTTATAGGTTGGAAGGAAGAAGGGAGGGGAAGGGGTCATATTTACCTAAAGTTTGGTTTTCGGTTTACTGAATTTGTTTTAATTAATTAAATAAAATTAACCTTCTATTAATGAAATGACATGACACTTCCAAAACGGTATGTAATTGTACTTAGTCAGTGTCCATGTGTAACCAGGGGGGTAGGACTTGGGCAGAGGGTGGAGGGAGGGGTCGGATAGGGAGACCAACCAGGGTCTCGTGACCGAAAGTACGGGACGAAGTACGTAGGTCAAACGTGACCAGTAGACGAAATGTATACCATTACATGTACAAAGTAACGATAAGAGAATTTAGTAGGGTGGGAGTGGAAGAGGGTCACTCAGGTTTTCAGAGAAGTAATGTAGACATAGAGGAAACGACGGGACGTACATTCTAACAGTAACGGCAGAAAGATTTAAGTATATACATAATTATATGTCATATACAGACAGAGAAAGACTAAATGAAGTGAGACATATTATCCGAGGTCCAAGTAGGTGGAGTAATCTTGACTGAGTTTATATAAGGAAAGATAGTCAAGTCAAGTCAAGTCAACGAGTCAGTACTGGCTGAGAAACGCTGGGGTACTTAGCGTCGTACGGTCCGGAGGGACAGGTAGTGGTAGAGGGTTTCCGGTGAGTCTGAGTGCAGGTAACTCAGGCACTACGGTAGGTCGGTAGAGTAGGACACCAGGGGAAGAGGAGGACGGGGGTTAGGGAGGGTCGTAGTCTCAGAAAAGGTTACTCAGTTGAGAAACGTACTCCACCGGTTTCATGACCTCAAAGTCGAAATCGTAGTAAGAAAGATTTCTTTAGGGTCCCAACTAGAGGAAGTCTTACCTGACCAACCTAGAGGAACGTCAGGTTCCCTGAGAGTTCTCAGAAAAGGTTGTGGTGTCAAGTTTTCGTAGTTAAGAAGCCGCGAGTCGGAAGAAGTGTCAGGTTGAGAGTGTAGGTATAACTATAGATTAGAATGTCGTGACACTAGTTTTTTCTACGAACTTTACTAAGGTTAATAAAATTTAAATGGTTCAGATCTAAACACAGGTCATACACTAGATAGGACACGTACACAAGTTTCTTACAAGGTACACGTGAACTCTTTTTTCACTTTAGGGAGCAAAAACCCACTTTACGGAACGTCTATATTTAATCCAGATTAACCAGATTACAAAGTAAATTTCGAACACAAAGGGACAATTAAAAGACAGACCAACTAGACAGGTAACCACACTCACCCCATAATTTCAGAGGGTGATTATAACACAACGACAATTCAAGACAAAAGTTCAAGGGGAACAATCGTAAACGGAATAAATAACTCCACGAGGATACAACCCACGTAGTTAAGTCAAGTTAACGAATCAGTACAGGTTGAGAAACACTAAGGTAACTGACGTCGTACAGTCCGAAGGAACAGGTAGTGGTTGAGGACCTGAACGAGTTTAAGTATAGGTAGTTCAACCACTATATAAATATTATCAATTTTGAATAACGTAACTAGAGAACTAATAATATATCCTAGGAAGTAACACAGAATATCACCAGAAATTTCAGATAAAATAGACTACTTATAACGATGAGGGTCAAAGAAAACCAGAGGTAAACTTACTTTATAGAAAAAGGTCTAGGAGTCAAAGTCAGTCATACACAGGGATCCAAACTCCACCCAGGGAACATCTGTCGTATATATCCCCAAAACAAAAACATAGGTAAACCGGTCAGAAACAGAAAACCAACCTCGTAAATTCAGTAAATACAAATTCTATTAATAACTATTCATATTAGGACAATGGTAAATGAAATAACAAACCCCAAGTAAAAATGTTTGGAAAAGAGACAACGGACAGATCTCTTCAAGGGAATCGTAAACAACTTCTCAACCAACCACCACGACTTAAGAGAGTCGAAAACGAACAGACATTTCATAAACTAAAGAGGAAGTTTATACTTGTTCTAGAAACGGTCCATTACATTAGAACCAACATCCAAAAAGATAAGGTAGTGAAATTCATATAGGACTGTAAGGGAAGACCGGACTTCTCGAAGATAGTTGATAATAGGAATACCTCTAGGTAAACATACAATAAACAACGAAAAGGGATCGACGAAAATTATATACGAGAAACACAAATTAAAAACAATCAAACTAGTTATACACAAAACGACACAAAATGGAACCCAAATAGAACAAACCCTGAGAGACCCGAAGAACCTAAACTCACCAATAAAAAGGGTAAAATCTCTGTAAAAAATTGTATTTAAATAAATAAAATTAACTTTCAATTAATGAAATGTTATAACATAACCAAAACGGTATGTGTTACCTCATAATGAGTCGGTAATTTTTCTTATGTAAATCTCTGTCAAAAATGATAATAGAGGAGCTCATAAAAGAGTATGGGAAAAGAAAACAGAAGATGAAGACCTTGAGGATCCTAAGTTTACAACCCCGTAAATTGAAACAGGGTCTCCAGAGACTCCGATAGGAGTGAATAAAAATAAGAAAAGAAAAAAGTCGAGACGAAGTAAATAAAGGTGGTAAGATAGAAGGTGGAGTGAATAGGAAAGAAGACGGAGTCAATAAGATGACAACCAAGGGAGGTCTCACAAAAATTAGAGTCAATAACGTAACAAGTAATGACTACCTGATAAGAAATAAAGAAGACCTAAGAACAATTTTAAGAATTAGGTACAGAGATCAGACAAATAGACATTGAGGTATAAGAAAAGTTCTAAAACCCATTATAAATGATAGTAAGATTTAAGAAAAAGTCCATCTGAGGGATAGAGGAGAAGAAAATAAACCAAACTACCCCAAAATAGTACAAGGAAGTAGACGACATATAAAGAGACGGAAAAGTAAAGTCAATCAAACGATACGAATCCGAGGGGAAGGACGTCCGACCTCCCAGTATAAAGGAAATTAACACCTCAGAAGAGAGACACCTACTCCAACCTGTTCACTAAACACTTCCAAAGGACCAACCCCCTTAAATACAGAAACAAGACCTCCTACCTCGACCTAGAGAAGAGAGACCTCCCGTTACGTCACAGGTCATCACGCAAAATACCACAGACACCCAAACCATACTGAAACCTGTCGGACAGAGAATTACAAGTCCCAACACAAGGAAAAATAACCTCATAATCGTACTCCACAGAATGTGACCTCGAACGACCGAGAACCCACCTCGAACGACCGAGAACCGAAATTACATCCATATATCCGAACGGCCCCAGGTCGGAGTCGTCTCAGGTCCCTATAGGAGTCCTACCTGCTACAGCCGCTTACTTCTTTCTATCTCTATCTCTATTCCTTTCTTACTGTGCCCCACTGGTTCGAAGTCACTCGCTCCGGGAAAAATGAAATAAAAAGAGCCCGAAAATATGGGACTCAACATGTATGTCGTTCCACTTTTTATGTCTCAGTCGAGTTGTAAGGTAGTCATTATTGAAAATAGTTATAGTCCAAGGAAGAACATTCTCAGAATAAGAGACATGTAGTAGAAGACAAGGTCTCCGGACAACTATAAGGTACTGGAGAAAAACTATTTACAACCAGTCGGCCTTGTTATTAGAAGGAAATTTCAGAAAGAAGAATTTAAGAATCGGACGCAGTGGGAATTTCATGTCTCAATGTAAAAATACCTCGTTTCTAAGTCGTCCAATGTTGTTTCTTTCTTGAATCGAGTTTCAGATTACAACGATTACAATTTTGACGACGCATAATAAAGATATAGAATTGATATACGTGAGGGTCCTTGTGTTACCTATTCCCTACACTCTTGAACCGTCGTTCGTATCCGAGTTGTTACAACGTTCTCAGACCTATTTGGACGGTTCATTAGATCTTACGATTGTCTCCCAAACTTTGTGAGGAAAGTACGGGTCCTCTAAATAATTGATTTCGGGATTCAATTGAGAAAGTCAGTCCCTATCGGGGGACGATTACAGTCTTCTCGACCACTTTCTGTATTTTATCATTCTGTCTGTCTAAGACCAAGCCCCCATCTACGAGCTCGTCCAGGCCCCCCAGACAGCTCAGGACTCCGGAACGAGTAGTCTTGAGAAGGTGTACTGGAACATTACCCACCCTAGAGGGCACGACCGAGGACCGTCTCCGAAAACCCACCCGAGAGTGGATAATTACAAGGAACCCCAGTCCTCAAAACACCATGAGGTTTCAAGACACCAACTCGGAGAATGGAGACCCAAAACCAGAGGGAGAATGTCATCGGAATTCTAAAGAGATAGGTGTGTCACGTCTTCTATTTTGGGGTTCCAATTACCAGTTTGTTGAGAAGTGTGAGTCCTTGTGGGTCTCTCTAAGTGTCTCAATATATCTCTTCTTTTCTTCCTCCTCCCTCCACCTCCACCGGGTCTCCTGTTTTCCCTCTCAGTCTTTCCCTTTCTCGTTAGTTCGGTCATTAGTTTAGGGATTCACTTTTATCTATGATTTTTAATCTGATAATTTCCATGTTTTAATTATTGTTTATAGTTTTTCGTTTCTAATTTTTGCATCTTATCTCTAATCTGAGAGTTTTCATGTTATTTTTTTATGGTTTTTTTAGCTAGTGTTTTAAAAAAATTTTAGACCCTAAACAAATTTTTTACTCCAAAACTTTTTCTTTCAATCATCATCCGATATTTTTACTTTCAATTTCCTCATTATTTCTTGATTTTAAATTTTTTTAATTTTTTGTTATTAGTATTTTTATATAGATCCTTAAAGAGACCTCGGTAACAACTGTCACACCCCAGTCAAGTCACAGTCTATCGGGGAACCAAAAAAGAACACGAACAAGAAAAAAAAATCAAAATTAAAGAAATAAAATTAACCCCCGATTAATGAAATGTTATAACATGACCAAAACGGCATGTAGTTGTACTTAGACGGTACCCACATATACACAAGGGGTAGGACTTGGGGGGAGGGAGGAGGGAGGGGTATGGTAGGGAGACCCAGTAGGGTCACGTGGTCGGGGTTCGTAGGACATAGGACGTAACTTGGACCTGACCACTAAGTAAAGAATATACTATAATATGTACAAAGTTACGGTAAGAGGGTTTAGTAGGGTGGGATAGGGAGAGGGAGAGGATGTCTCAGGTTCTGACAAGATATGTAGACACAGAGAATACGACAGAGTGTATATCCCAATAGTAATAGTAGAAAAATAAAAGGTATATACACAATCATATGACATAAGCACAAACAAGATTCAGAGTTCACATGTCACAATCGTAATTGACGTCCCAAAATTAGACAACGTAGACTATGAAGGGCCCGCCAAGGGGAAAGAAAGAAACAAAAGAAACGGGAGGAGACTAACGTTAAGAGAAGTCACAGATTAAAGACGGGACTGTACTCACCCGTTTTCACCGGTAAATAAGTCCGAGGGAACGAGTCAACACGACACCTCTGTCTGACTCTGGTGTTCGTTTGTGGTGGCCGTGCACACCCCCCACGAAGGTCACCTACCCGGTGTGACCCCAACGGTATCGAGTTCCAACACACGTTCAGGTCCAGGGTCGGACCCTTCTGAAGGTACACAAGGCGTTCGTATGGTAGTTTCCACCCGGTACACAGAGCACGTGTAGGGTCCAGGTCCGGTTAGTCCCAGGGTCCACGTGGTACTCCCGCGTCAGGGTCTACCCGGTACGTAGAGAGGCCCATAGACCCAAGGAGGCGGTCGTTAGTCTTCAAAAGAACACCATCAAAGAAGAGAACGTCTACTCAAAAACTACATAAACACCCCCTCTTTCACCAGAGGGGTAGGATGACTGTAGAGGGACCGTCGAAAAAAGAACAGAAAAAAAAGTTAAATTCATTCTACACTCCCATTTATACATACGTACTGTTCAACACCACCGAGTTATTCGCAAATTGTTCTTGGTTGTAGACTATTTTGTGTATCAGTATGTAGTATTACACGCTTTTATGGTATTAAAAGTCTAAGGGGGGAAATTACTAAGTTTTCATTTAGTCTACACTTATTAAATGAATTATCATTTCGAAATCATTTTGGTTAATTCTTTGTTAAAAAGAAAAAAATTCTTTCCAGTACATGGGTACATGTGGGCACCGACTAAGTACAATTATATACCGTTTTTGTTGATGTTATAACATTTCATTAATTGGAGGTTAATTTTATTTAATTAAATAAATTTTTTAGTTAAAGGTCAAGGGTAACAATGTTTGAAGTCTTAATTACAACTAAATACAGTTCTAGTGGATTCGTAAAAGTTACCTGACTCATAGTCTTCCCGGTCATGTTTCGGTATTTGTAAAATACTTTGAGTCTTTACAACTATAGATTAAAGTAAATCTCGATTTCAAGACGAAAGATGAAGTAAAGGTGAACGGAGTGAAAATTGTGGATGTATGTCGCAGTGGGACTAAAAAGGTGAAAAGGAAATTAAATAAACACAGAGACTGGAGTCATAGGGAATTGAAAAATATGGGTTTGGAGAAAAGTATCTAGTACAAATTTGTACTCATAACCGGTTTGACTAAGAATTGTTAAACAGGAAGGTAGGAGTGGAATTCGAAATGGATGTTCCCGTGAGAACAGACTAAACTTCCTACAAACAAGGAACAAGTCGGTTATTCAGCACAGACTGAGACAGTGGGGTACCTGACGTCGTGTAGTCCGAAAGGACAGATAATGATAGAGGGCCTCAAACGAGTTTGAGTACAGGTAAATGAGCCACTACAGTAGGTTGGTGAAGTAGGAGACAACGGGGGAAGAAGAGGAGGGGAGTTAGAAAGGGTCTTAGTCCCAGAAAAAGTTACTCAGTCTAGAAACGTAGTCTACTTGTTTCATAACCTCGAAGTTGAAGGTTACTGATAAGTTCCAACTAAAGGAAAACCTAACTGACCAAACTAGAGGAACGACAGGTTCCCAGAGAGTCCTCAGAAGAGGTCGTAGTGTTAAACTTTCGTAGTTAAGTAACCGAGAGTCGGAAGGAATACCAGGTTAATAGTGTAGGTATGTACTGATGACTTTTTTGGTATCAAAACTGATATAGGTGGGAAAAGTCGTTTTACTCCAGAGACGAAAAATTATTTGACAGACCCAAAAACAGTATCGAAAAGAAGGTTCTTCGTTCACAGAAAATTAAAGAACCGACATCAGTGACAGACGTCACTAAAAACTCAGGTTATTTTATTTTAGAGAGGTCCTCGGTCGCACTCCTTGAGACGGGTGCTGTTTCCAGTACTCCTTCCTCCGAAGCCGTATACGTTTCCGTCCTAGTTCGGAGTCATTTGGGGGACAAGGGTTTGTAGATGGGGGGTTTGGTCCCAGACGGATGAAATCACAAAGTACGAGAGTGGATATGGAAACTGAAATGTCCCTCCACTGGGGGTAATGGAGAGATCCTCTTCCTCAATTGAATGTCGAGGTTCAGTTATTTTTAAGGACCCACACTGTTCCCACAGAGTCCAGTTTGGAGAGACGACCGTCTGATCAAACACACTGTCCTAATAGGTATGAGGACGGTGATGTGTGTACTAACAAATGATGGAGAGTTGATATTTGTCGTGTCTCTCAAACCTCATAAAACTTTTAGAATTAATCGTATCCCGAAAAGAGTAACAATTCAGTTACTAACGACGATCCGGAGATATAGGAATCCGTGGACCCTTATATAATTACATAAACCTTATATCTTTTCCTTTATATCATCAAAGACTACAATCGTTATGATCTGAAAAACTCAATTACTTAAAAGAGAAAACAATATCTAGTGACATGAAACAATATTCAGTGACACAGGAACGATACATTTTTACATTGAAATAGTGATAGAATTCTGATTCATCTAGAATTCCCCTTGTAACCACTTCCCAAAAGTAAACAACCCGACTACAAACGACGATTTAGAGGTATAAGGGACGGGAATATTACTGATATTGATCGTATATCCTCTTTATTTATAATTGGAAATTCTAATTAGTACAATTGGAATCCAATTTATTTAAGGAAAGAATCAACATTGGGTGATGTGGGAGTGGGATATCCTTACGTTGAAAAAGACCATGGACGTCTCCCACCGTGGACCAAATTCTTTTTTGTGGGAGCCTTTTTTATTCAAAAAACCAATAATCTTTCTTTCCTAGTATTTTACAGTCGTCCGAAGTACCGGTCTTCTACTACATTTTGGGGATTCTGGAAAAAAAATATGTAAGTACACTTCGTGGACTAAAACTATTTCCAGTCCTGACGACTGGGGGCGCACTGAGACATAAGTAGGGATACATATTGTTCACCATATATTCGTTTGGATTTTTTAATTCTTTAGCTTAGTCAAAGACCTTTCTGACTAAGGGGGTACAGTAAGAAAGAACGAGGGGCAAACAGACCGACTTAAGGGTAGACCTCGCACCCACGGACGGTGCAGATGAATGAACGGGGCCGAAAATTCAAGGTGTGCTCTTCCTCGGGTTCCTCCCTTTGGAAGACTATAAGTTCACCACGACCACCGGGTTACATCTACCACGTTTAAGGAACAGAACCTCAAAATAACCATAGGGTATATTTGGTTCAATAAGTCGGAAAAAGAGGTGATTATAAAGGATGATAAAAGATCGACTTAAGGGTAGACCATGCACCCATGAGTGGTTCGGACGATTAAAACGGACCCGAAGATTCTAGCCTGCCTCCTCCGGAGTCACGGAGGAGAGGAAGTCCTTTTACCTTTCTGTGGACACCGGATGCATCCACCACTAACCATAAGGTGCATTTGGTTCAATAAGTCGGAGAAAAAGAGGCGATTAAAAGGTTAGAGAGAGATATAGACATTAATTTATTCAAAAAAGGATCCTGCGACTAAGGCAAGGGTGGAAGTTTAATGGGACCTAGGTGGTCCCGACTTGGGGCCGTTTTAGACAGTGGTAAAGGTAAAAAAGAGGTAGATGAACGGTACTTCACTACCCTGACATACGGTACTAGAATCAAAAAACACAACTCAAAATTCGGTCTATAAAGTAAGAGAAGAAGGTGGAAGTAGTTTTCCGAGAAATCAAGGAGAAATGAAAGACGGTGATCCCACCATAGTAGACGTATAGACTCCAACAACTATAAAGAGGGTCGTTAGAACTAAGGTCAAATCTTAAGTAGGTCGGACCGTAAAGTGTACTACATGAGGTGTATATCAATTTATTGGTATTACTGTTATATGTCGGAACTGTATGAGGAAAGGATTAAAACTTGGTCAGGAAACAAGGTACAGGTCAAGGTTGACAACGAAGAACTGGGTGTATGTTCAAAGAGACCTCTGTCCATTCTACCAGACTATACGGTTAGAAAAATTCTTAAAAGGTGTCAAACAACACTAGGTATATCAGTTTACGAAATCATATCAGTTACTTCGTCTTCATCTACAAAAAGAGTAGGTAACTTACAACCATTAAACTAGAGACCAAGGAGACGGAAAAGATTTAGGTCGAACATGAAGACCTTCAAGAGTCAGATATATGACGACTCCGGATTGAACTTCCTAAAACTCGTAATGAAACCATCGTGTTATTTAATCACGTTTCCATACCATCAAACTGTAAGAAACCGTAACAGGAAGAAACCCTAACTTTACTTTTGACTAGAATAGGTCAAGAAACCGGTGACGACTCAAAAGGTTTAAAAGACTGTATAACTCACGTCGTTAAATTGTCGTAGTAGAAAATCTTAAACGTTATCAAGTCGACCTTAAGGTAGTAGAAGTGATAGAAACGAGGATCATTAAGAAGGATTCCGGGTGAACTGAAGTGTGAGACGCTATACTTCGTATCGTCGACTAGTTTACGAAGTTGTTAAGGAATTTAATAATAAAACCTATTTACAGAAACAAGTGTAAATAAGAATTAAAACATTCATTGAGAACTACCAAATTCTAGTTTATACGGATAACAATGGAGTGGATTAGGGGTGACTAACCAAAACTACTGGACCTCAGGATATAACATTTCTTAAGGTTCCCCTTCAGGTCATTCTTGTAACCGACACTAGCTAATAACTCCGGGTGATACCCTATTACGAACATTCGTGTCACACGGAAAAGGTTGATGTAGACGACCGAGGGGACATAGTCGCATAACCAGGCAGAGAAAGTGGACGACTCAAAGTCCTCTCTAGGAATTAAAGTATTCCACCTCTTCAAATACTTTTTTCTTTTAGGGTTTCATCTTACGTAAGATTTGTATTTCGTAATTACACGGTACTAAAACTAAGACATGAGTCTAGTTCGGGACTTATGGATGGAGTTTTGTGAATAAGTATCTGTTAGAAGAGAAAAGTTTTCCTTTTCCTTTTCACGGTTTTATCTGTGTCGTTACGAACAAAGAGTTTCGAATAGTCAGTGTTCTTTTTTTTTTAGATATCCCGTGGTCAGATGTTCGTTGAACAAGTGTTAGCAAAAATGTTAACAACAGTATAACATTTCTTCAAATTTTTTTTACTTTGGATGTTACTCATACAACAAGAATTGATCTGTGTGTTTACGTGTTTTGAAAAACCTCGTCAAGAAATTATCCAAGAAGGAGGATGAGTTAAAGAGATTTATAATCTTTATAAATTACGAAAGAGGAATTCGGTAAAGAGAATCAAAAAATGAACGATTGAAGTTATAAGGTGGACTAATAGATCAACTTACTACTTTTCTGTAGAAAAAAGAAACCATAATCAAATCTTAAAGAACAGTCAGAAGTATCTTGGTCAGTTGAAATCGAAGAAGTCGTAGTCACCAACCCCGTGTCTGAAGCTAATGACGTTACAACTTACAAAAGGGAACTTTCGGTTAGTTCTAGTAAGACAGTAAAAACTCTAACGTGGGTTCATGACGTAAAACCTGAGTAAACAACTGATACTCCTGATGAGGTAAAGAAGATTCCCTAAGAACGGGTGTCATCTTTTATGTTACCAGTAGACTTTATTTAAGTGGGTTAGGACAGGTAAAATCAAGTGACTAAGAATTCTACGACTACAAGTGAGAACAGTAGAGGAAGAACTAGTCTAGGTCAAGTGGAACTAAGTATCTGGATTGTAAGGTCGAACAATACGTTATAACAAGAAATGTCGAGACTTGTAATACAAGTGGTAGTCTGTTTCGGTGTTGTCTCACAACAAAAGTGAAACCGGGTCTCCAAAGTAAGAAAGACTTCGATATTCATTAACGGGAGGTGAGAAGGGGTCATCGTACAACCTGTAGAAGGTCCGACCCCTCGAGTAGAAAACCACAGTATAGAAAAACTGAAAAACATGACAAGTACCCCAAGAACGTCGTTCTCATGACCTAACCAAACGGTGAACCTTTTAAGAACTTCTCTATCCCGATGGTCTGGTGGAATGGACGGAGGACTCTTTGGACAAACACCTAGTTCTTCGTTGTCAATCTTGGGATGTACCTTGTTGACTGACCAAGTTTTAACCCTTTCCTCATATAGTCTCAGTCTCATGTATTACACTTTACGACCCGACTTACTCAGTGTCCGACCTTAGTTCCAACGGTTCTCTTAATGGTTGTTGGAGTCTACACGTCTACTATGACGAGATTACCGTTTTTTACTTCTCCTTGATTTCTCGGAGAACTACTTCCAATTTCTCCTCTCACTTTTTCGACCTAATTTTGAGTTGTAATTTTTTGGGTTCTAGTACCGTACATCAGAGTAGTGAAATACCCTTTATCTACCCCTTTTTCACCTTCGTTACTGTCTAAAGGAAAAAACCCCGAGGTTTTAGTGATGTCTACCACTAACGGCACTTTAATCTACAAACGAAGAACCTTCCTTCCGATACTGTTTGGATCTGTCGTATAATTTTTCGTTTCTGTAGTGAAACGACTGTTTCCAGGTATATTAGTTTCGATGTTACAAAGGGTATCAGTACATAGTACATACCTACACTCTCAACCTGGTTTTCTTCCGACTCGTGGTTTCTTAACTACGAAAACTTAACACCACGACCCCTGTTGAGAACTCTCAGAAACCTGACGTTCCTCTAGTTCAGTCCGTTAGGTCTTCCTTTAGTTGGAACTTATAAGTAACCTTCCTGACTACGACTTCGAGGTTATGAAACCGGTCGACCACGTTTCTTGACTGAGCAACCTTTTTCTGGCACTACGACCCTTTCTGACTTTCGTTTTCCCCTTCTCCCACCGTCTCCTACTCTATCAACCTACTATAGTGGTTTAGTCACCTATACTTGAACTCGTTTGCGACCCTCTATCACCTCCTGACCGTACGACGTCAGGTACCTTAGTGTCCCAACCTGTCCTGAATCGTTGACCTGTTGTTGTTAAGAGTAACTTATCATTTTAAATCTAAGACCTTACAAGAGGGATTTGAGAATTTTGTAGGGTTCCATTTAATGGTAAACGTTTACTTTCAATAAAAAAAGGATGGATTGAAAAATACAATTGCCCTGACCTCATCAGGTTAGTGATTCGAACAAGTAAAACGGAGGTAAAAAAAAGAAGAAAGGTAGGGGTTTCGTGTCTCCGACAAAACCCAGGTGTTAAGGATTGTTATTAGAAACTTTAAATAGAAAGAAAACTCTAAAAGGAAACAAAGGTTAAGTATATTTTATGGTAACTGTCTATAAATTAAAATTTCGTATCAATATTAAATAATAAGGGGATAAGTCTTTGGACACCTCTAACGAGTAATAGATGTCTTGTTTCGGATCTTAAGAGTTCGACCGTAAGACCTAGGAGACATTTCGTAGTGCCCCGATTGATAGAATAGATAGATAGGTGGGTAGGTAGACGGAGGGGAAGGGAGAAACAAGGAGGGTAGGTACAAATAGGGAAGTGAGAAGGTGTTTATGAATCACGCACTAATAATAGACAAGTCGGGACACGATTTGAAACCCTTATGATTCGGTTTATCGAATCAATATAGGACTTAGTCAGATTATTTTATCTATACATATGTATTTTAAAGTTATGTTATGTCACTCACGATAATTTCTCAATTTCTATTTCACATTACCATTATGTTTCTTTCTGAGTCAATTAAGAGATCTCCTGTCTTTTCCTAACAAACTATTCTCGTACGTTTCACACTGTGACCGATACTCATAGTTTCCTACTTTTTCTCGAGGAAAACAGACATGAAGAGGGAGAAAGGGGTGTAAAACACGTGAAAGATTCATCTGATCTAATGAGAAAAGAGACAATTGTGTAGGGATTTCATGTAGACTAGTATAAAAAAAGAGAAGTGGGACCTCTTGAGGAAAGGATAGACATGGCCCAATTGATCATAGAGAGGTTTATAAACACAAGTAAGTTTTGGACTCTTACACTGGATTATCCCAGAAACGTCTACATTAAACGGACCCGAGATCTCTACTCTAGTACGACTTAAATCACCCCAAGGATTTAGATTACTAATCGTAGAAATGTTCTTTTTCACATAGGACTCTATGTGATTCCCCTTACATTACACTTCTACATCAGTCTCTAATCTCACTATGGTGGTACTCGGTTCCTTTTACTTCCTAAAGATTGTTAGTGGTCTTTAACCTTCCGTACTTGTCTAAGAAGGAGGGTCGAGGTCTTCCTTTGTTTAGACGACCGTGGAACTAAAGTGTGAAGAAAAGAGAACTTGACACTCTCTTATTAAAAAAACAACAAAAATTTCGGTGGATTAAATAAACGAAACCGTCGGACCTCTTTGATTACATGGTAAAATTAAGGAACTTCTAGAAGAGTTTACTGTGTAAAAGATAGTTATAAAAATGATAACGAAGAAGGGGTGATTGTTTAATCTACGCTAAAGAAAAAAGAAACTTAAAATAAACACTGAAAAGACCTTATAGTGTAAAATGGGACGTAAATGTAAAAAACACCGGAAGGAATAAGTCAGTCTAGTGTTCGAAAAACTTACTGAAATTACATTAAATAAGTGGAGTATAAAATACGTCGTGTCAAAGATCGAGAAAGAATCGATCTAGGTGGTTTTTGTTTTGGACTAAAATATCTTTCATATACACACTTACCAAAATCCTTGTGCCACGTATTTTCAACGGGTTATTTTATATCTCTGTTATAAGTTATTTACAAACAACTTCCTTATATGTTTATTTGTTTTATCTTTGGTTGTACAATATTTGAGTGTCTGTCTGTAGGATAGATAAGTTATATTCGATGACGGATCGTATTGTAGATAATCTACGTGTTACAGGAGTTATTTATTTAACTGCTTACTATTTACTCAGGTCAAGTTCCCCAAAGTAGGTCTCACTCGAAATGTTAACAGGAGACGAGACGACTTGTTATGAAAGAGGGGACCAGTCTCTCCCGATTATTATATTTTTAAGGATTATTTAATGCTAGGAGAGATTTAGTGACAATTCAAATACACTAGTACTACATACATTAGTTCAATTATACATAGTCTAATAGTATAGACTAACTGATTGACACTTATTTTGATTTCAAAGTAATCAGTGGTTAATAATGGAAAAAAGGTTTTAAGACTGAATGTTCAAAATTTTTGTTTTAACTCTGGGGTTCACTAACCGTTCAGTGTCCCTCTTCTATCGTCTCGATTTTTAAATTTTAATCTAAATTGGGTAAAGTTTCGATTATTATAAAAGTGAGAAGGTCGACTACACCGAAGTTTAGTGAACTGAAAAAGACTGGAGTTTTAGGAGATGAGTGGTCGAGTTCACCTAAGGAAATAAAAGTGGTAGGACGATCGAGTCTTAACAAAGATCCGAAGGGTAGTGGAACACTATCCTTACGGTGGGTGAACATGACACGACTTGAGGCAGACCAGGAACAGTTACACTAAAATGGAAGTAGTAGAGAAGTCCCGTGAACGGGAAAGAAACGGTGGAAGGTTGTGGTATACCGTATAAAATACTGTGTACCGAAGGTATGCAGGACGGAGGAATACGAGTGATAGGAGAATTAGGGAAATATATGTGAAACTGTTAAAAGGGGACGAGAATCTAAAGACTAGAGATGAAAGTAGGATCTAAAGTGACTCGACGGGACAAGAAAGAGTAAAGTACCGTAAGACATGTCAGTACTGACGTTGTATACAGATATTAAGGAAGTATCATAACCCTTGTAGGTAGTACGACGACTGTGGTGTATTTAAGACACGTACGCATTGTCTAAATTCTCTTTACCTCCCGTGAAGGTAGGTTTTACTCGACTGTACCGAAGTGTTCAACTAAACCTCCGGGTCGTTGGGCATCGTTTCATTGTAGTATACTTGTATGTTTCTTAGATTTCTAGTTTATAAAATTAACATGAAGGTCTCTAATTTAATGTATACATATGTGTTTATTCTAACGTGTATGTTTTGCGTATACTGAAATAACAAAATAACGGTTTACACATAAGGTTTACACATATTTTGTTAACTTTTACGACTTTACAATTCACTTGTTACTTGTAGGTATACGAGTTGTACGTATAAGTTATTAACAATTGAAAACGGTGTAAACGAATTACATCGATATTTACACAAATAAAGAAAAATTTTTATTTAATACACTTTCATCACTTTCTGTGTTTCTACGAGGTCGTACATAAGGGATTCTTTTCTATAAAATTAAATATCACTATCATACACTAATAGTATGGATTCTTTAATTTCTAAGGTAACAACAGCAAGTCAACGAATCAGCACAGACTGAGAAACATTTGGGTACCTATCGTCAAACCGTCCTAAAGTACAGGAAATGATAGAATGTCTCAAACGAGTTTGAGTGCAGGTAACTCAGCCACTATGGTAGGTTGGTAGAGTAAGAGACAGAAGGGGAAGAGGAGGACGGAAGTTAGAAAGGGTCGTAGTCAGAAAAGGTCAATCAGTCGAGAAACGTTGTCCACCGGTTTAATAGCCTCGAAGCCGAAGTCATAGTCAGGAAGGTTACTTATAAGTCCCAACTAAAGGAAAACCTAACTGACCTAACTAGAGGAATGACGGTTTCCTGAGAGTCCTCAGAAGAAGTCGTGGTCTCAATCTTTCATAGTTAAGAAGTCGTGAGTTGGAAGAAATTCCAGGTTGAGAGTGTAGACATGTACTGATGACCTTTTTGGTATCGAAATTGATATACCTGAACACAATCGTTTCATTACGGAGAGGAAAAATTATACGACAGATCCAAACAGTATCGAAAAGAAGGTTCCACGTTCACAGAATTAAAGTACAGACGTCAGTGGTAGACGTCACTAAAACCTCAGATCCTTTTATTTCAGACAGTTACAAAGGTAAAAGGGGGGTAGATAAGCGGTATTTCACCACCCCTGACATACGGTACTGACTTACGGTCAAAAAACTTACGACTCAAAATTCGGTCGAAAAAGTGAGAGGAGAAAGTGGAAGTAGTTCTCCGAGAAATCAAGGAGAAACGAAAGACGGTGTTCCCACCACAGTAGACGTGCAGACTACAACAACTATAAAGAGGGTCAAATCAAGTCAAGTCAGCGAGTCAGTACAGGTTGAGGAACGTTGGGGTACTTAGCGTCGTGTGGTCCGGAGGGACAGGTAGTGGTAGAGGACCTCAAGTGGGTCTGAGTGCAGGTAGCTCAGTCACTACGGTAGGTCTGTAGAGTAGGACCCAGCAGGAGAAGAGGAGGACGGGGGTTAGGGAGGGTTGTAGTCTCAGAAAAGGTTACTCAGTTGAGAAGAGTACTCCACAGGTTTCATGACCTCGAAGTCGAAATCGTAGTAAGGAAGGTTTCTTTAGGGTCCCAACTAGAGGAAGTCTTACCTGACCAACCTAGAGGAACGTCAGGTTCCCTGAGAGTTCTTAGAAAAGGTTGTGGTGTCAAGTTTTCGTAGTTAAGAAACCACGAGTCGGAAGAAGTATCAGGTTGAGAGTGTAGGTATGTACTGATGACCTTTTTGGTATCAGAATTAGGTGTTGTTATTAGGACGAGAGATAAAGAACACGGGTGCGTACTGGTTCGATCGAAACAAGAGAACATACAAGACCTAAACAGACATATCAAAGAACGTAAAAGTGAAGTAAAGAATTAAAATAAGGAAACAAAAGACATTTATAAACTGATTCAAATTTCATCTAATACAGACATCTGTTGTCTCTGTATCCGTACAAACTCTCTTACAAAGTATCTATCACTATGTATACAGTTTAACAGAGTGTAGTCCCCCATATGTACCAGAAGAACATAAACTAGTGAAGTAATCCTACCTCTTTCGGTCTACGGAGGTGACATTTAAATACAATAAGGTTGAAGTTAACTGTTCATCAGATACTTGACTGTGAAACCATCTCACACTTTATGAACACGTGAACTGACAGAAAGGATATTACTTAGATCGTAGGAACTAGGAAGGGATATATCTATCCACTAGGAACGGACTTAAGTAATAATGTAACTCAATGTTTTGAAACTGAAAAATTTAATATAGTAGGGAATATCTATCTTAACAATGGACCGTAAATATATATTTTCTTGTAAAGGAGAGTAGTTCATTCTATTCAAGATGAAGGAACTTATTCCGTTCTATTTATGAATCCTATCTATGAATAAAAAAGGGAAATTAACGGTCAAAATTTTCATTCCCTAACGATATTAACAGTAGTGGTTACTTCCGTTTACTCAAAAAGGGGGAAATTGAAGAAAATCTGAGTAACTATAAATAGACAAGATAATAAATATTAACAGTTCCAACACCAAGAAATACAGACAGAGAGGTAGCGACGGAACGTTTATTTAGGAAGTATCGGTAGAAAGATCTAAGGTATGCATATGTAATCACATACTATAAATAGAAAGAGAAAGACTGAACGAAGTGAAACATATTCTCCGAGATCCAAGTAGGTAAAGTAATCTTGACTGAGTTTACACGAGAAAAAATACCGACTCATTATAAAGTAACACATATAGATGGTGTTAAAGAAATAGGTAAGTAGACAGTTACCTGTAGATCCAACGAAGATACAAGGTCGATAACATTTATCACGACGTTACTTGTGACCCCATGTACACAGACAAAGTTATGTATGTTCCTCTACCCTCCTCTCCCACTCTACATACCTTTCTCTTTGCACCTTTGAATGTAATGGTATACATTTTATCTATCGGTTGCCCTTAAACGACATACAGAGTCCTTTGAGTTTGTCCCCGAGACCTAGTTGGATCTCCTCACCCTACCCCTCCCTCTGTCCTCCCTCCAAGTTCTCCCTCCTCTATATACATATGGATACCGACTAAGTACAACTCCAAACTGTCTTTTGTTGTTTTAAGACATTTCGTTAATAGGAAGTTATTTGTTATTTATTTAAGTAAATTTTTTTAATACCAAGAATGAGTACGAGATTAATAAGGTTTAAACCGGTCACCCTCGGGTATACTCGATCGAACATAAAGTAAAATAGTTGTAACCTTAACTTATAAAGGAACAAAAGACCGTATGAGTATAAGAGAACATGAAAAGAAGGTTCCTGTCACAATCGTTCATTTCAATGTTTTAAAAATACAAGTCTATTTTTTCATGTGACACGGACATTACACCTCATCCAGTATGCTTTTATACAAACTACACTACGCCTGTGTAATTAAAGTCTTTGATCCTCATTGGTAGTCTTCTTTCTACATGTTTCGGTCCTGGAATGAAACACCAAATGAGGTATCCGTTCTTTATTCGTGTGTTTCCTTTGTCTTTCTCTTTTGATTGTAGTGAGGGTCTGGCACGGACACTGTGTGGCTATACATGTTATCTGGTCTCGCTCCCGTCTCCTTGTCGTCGTGACGTTTATTTTTTGGAGTTCTATATTTTTATGTGATTTGGGAGTGATTTACAGTAGGACAGCGTAAATACTTTATCCAATCTTTTAAATTTTTTCACCTTCGTGAAAATTTAACTAGTTTTACGATATTAAATCATAATTTCCCTTTATCATCAGTACGATCGAATTATAATAAAATAATTGTTGGTTTTAGTATTCGTCCTTTATTTTATTTTTGAATTACATAGTTCCACTCTCCCTTAAGACTTTGTAGATGATAATGTAGTATGGTCACGTGACTTTTATTGACCAGAACGTTGCTTTGTGGTTATCAATCTAACGGTCTTAAACATTATTTACAGTCTTTAATCTTATTAATAACCGTCAACTCCTTCAGATCTCGAATATATACGTGTTAGTAAGTCTTTTATATTATCCTAGTTCCTCTTAGGACTATTGTGAACTACAGACAAATAGGGTGATCCCGAAGTATATTTTTTCGGAAAGGTTTCTCGTGGTGACAGATTGTTTCCAATTCACTAGAAGTCCTTAAATATTGTTTTTGTAAATCTGTAAGGGCCTTGTTTTATTTCAATTACCTAGCGAGTACAATCGACCTTAAGTCTCTTCGTCTCGAGTCTGTTAAGATTTGTCTACAACCATTCTTGTTACGTTTTTTCCTTCACACGGTCGAACAAAAAGTCCCTGTTTTTGTCTATAAAGTCGGTCCCTTGGGGTACCGATACAATACTTTATGTAATTATCTAATTCATTTTGACACTGTGGTGTCATAGATGGTGTAAAGGTATATATAAATAGGAGAACAAAACAAATCAGTGATTCAGTTTAGACTGAAAAACACTTGGGTACCTGCCGTCGGACGGTCCTGGAAGACAGGAACTCTAAAAGGTCCGTTCTTATGACCTCACCCAACGGTAAAGGAAGAGGTCCCCTCGAAGGCCTGGGTCCCTAGTTTGGAAGCAGAGGACGTAGCCGTCCGTCTAAAAAATGTTGACTCGGTGGTCTCTTCGTAAACAGAAGAATCCGTTTTGTATAACAGGGTGTGGTTAAAAATTCACTGATAGTCCTTTTGGATGGACACTGAACAGACGAGACTTTGTTGTTGGCGGAGACGGTCTCTACCAGAAACCTTCAAAATTCTCGTGAGTAGAGTGTGGATCTCCCTTTCTTCAAAGAGCGATAACTTGAGTTGTGGACAAGGAAAGTGTTACAGATGCAAAAGCGTAAGTCAATTCCTGATAAAACGTGTTTTCAGTAAGTTCTACGTGCCGATCGATGACGAGACGAAAGGTGACACAAACTCTGTTCTTTCTCTTTTAGTGTTCACGAAAATGGAGATACGACGATGATGATGATGAGTCAGTGAAGTCAGCACAGGCTGAGACACGCTGGGGTGGTCCGAGGGGACAGGGACCCTAAGAGGTCCGTTCCTGTGACCTCACCCAACGGTAAAGGAAGAGGCTACGTACTTTCACCTTTCACTTTCACTTTAACGAGTCAGCACAGGCTGAGAAACGGTGGGGTACCTGACGTCGGATGGTCCGAGGAGGCAGGTACCCTAAAGGGTCCGTTCTCATGACCTCACCCCACGGTAACGGAAGAGACTGGAGATACGATTACCAAGAATTTACACCCCACGAATTCCAACCAACTTATGGACTACTTTTGATATCTGAGATCGGAACCTTTTATATCTTATGAAACGAACATTGACCCCCGTAAATAACTAGGGGACTTCGTGTAGATACCTATCTGTACCTGAAGTACTTGGACCTCTTCTTTTCGTACGTGGGTGTGTTTGGTACCGATACTCTTTTTTCAAGGACTCGTACGTAAAGTGAATTTTAAAATTGTTCTCTCTACATGACTACACACTGACAGTATACATTGGCTATTCTAAAAATGGGGTCGAGAATTTTTTAAATGTACTTTTTTGTTCTTATTCAGTTACTACTTTTAACGTCGTTAAGATCTGTAAAGGTGTGTCGACGGTTTCATCATACTGATACTAGTTCAATCTTTTTTTTGACAATTCTGTAAAGTCGGACTTTCACTGTACTCAGTCTACAGAATTTCCGGTGATGTAAAGGGTGTAGATTAATCATGACACAACTTTCACTTTTAAGTATGATATATTAGAACCAACGAAGGGATACTCAACAAATAAAAGGATCGTTAGGTGTTTTTGTAACAAGACACATAGACGACTATGATGACCAAGAGTTTAATAGTTTTAAAGTAACCTGTACATACTTTAAGGTACTAACAACAGGTAAGAATTTCCACTAGACGGGATATCTCAACTCTATTAACAACTGTGAACAAGTCAAAGACCAAACCCCCAAGTAAACAAAAAACTTGAGTCAACTAAAAAATTTTAAAAACGACTTCATATTGACTAGATGTTATGACACAAACAAAGTCTACGTCTCGTTCCACTTAGACATTATGTTTATGTACGTAGATGAGAGAAAATCTCAGAAAAGAGTATATCCGGGAATCTCATAACTCGTCTCTAGAGAGACGATATGTCATCCAGGAATAATCAACAGATAAAATATATATCATCACACATATAAAATTAAGGTTAGAAGGTTATATAGGGAGAAGGGAGGGAATGAAGGGTCATTGGACTTCGAATAAAAGATGTAGACATTGAGAATAAAACCAAAACATCTATTTAAGTAAATATCAGAAAGAAAAAAAAAAAAAAAAAAATCCAAGGTGTATATTATCCATAGTTTGAACGGTCCACGGTGATCACCATTTTTCGGACGAACGGTTACATCCTCCGTAATCTGTACGTCCAAACTAGGGACCCAGGCCTTCTGGACCTTCTCCCGTGTCGTTGGGTGAGGTCCTAAGAAGGTCCTGTTAGGGTACCTGTCTTCTTGGACTATTCGATGGTAGGTATCCCAGTGTTTCTCAGCCTGTACTGACTTCACTGAATCGTGGCGTGTTAAGTATTATCCATAGTGGAGTGTAACTAGTATTACCCGTAGTAGTTTTTCAGATGTTTGACATTTACGTTATCTCCTACACTTTCTTTCCCTTGGGAGGGTGTAATGACCACCCTTACGTTTGACCATGTCGGTGATACCTCTTGTCATACCTCAAAGGAATTTTTTGGTTTTTCTCTCGATGGCATACTAAGTCGTTAACGCGCAGACCCGTATATAGGCCTCTTTTGGTATTAAGTTTTTTTATATACATAGGATTACAAGTAACTTCATAATAAGTGCTATCGGTCCTATATCTTCGTTGGATTTACAGGCAGTCGTCTCCTCACCGATTTCTTCTACAACATGTATACATGTTATGTTATAATGAGTCAGTCTTTTATCTTGTTTTATTACGATAAACGTCGTTGTACCTGGATCTCTAAGAGTATTCCTCATTTAGGTCAACTAAAACTACTAAACCAACACGACACGGACCTTCGAATACTGATAAGTTATTTCCATTAACGATCGCTCAGAAGAAAGGTTTCCGAGGACTGATTATTTCTCAGGAAACAATACGAGAAATGGTGGTAGAAGTCTCGGAAACGTTAGACTGGATTTACTGATGGTTAGAAGGACGAAAACTAGTGGGAAGAGTCCTGGTAAATGGTAAAGGATGTCATGGACAGAGGTACGGAAAAGATACGACACGATCAGCGGATTCTACGGTAAAGATCGAGGAGATGGATTACTTTCCAATGAACAATAAGTTTCAGGTCGAGTCAAACAGAGAGGTAAATCTTCGACACAGTATGATGACAGAGTATGTCTGTGCCAGAAAAGACATAAATAACGGCATCTAGAAACAACCTTCCTTCCCTCCTGTTGATTTACGTCGCATAGAACTTTTATAAAGATCGGGTATCCTCCGACCCTATATATTGTTTGTCTAGTATCGAAAACCTGAGTTTGTTTAGACACAAAATTATGACAAATAACGATTTATTAATGTACTAGTACCCTTAAACGAAATAAAGAAACTAGTGATAAATGTGGAAAAGTTGCCTCTAGTAATGTGAATAAAATAACCAAACGTTACTTCAAATATAACGGGCCTTTTAAGGAACCTGTCGGATACCCCAGGGTTTTCTCAACCTGTATTGAACCATTGTTGTTTGTTGTTTTTACGTCTTTGAGTCCCTCATGACTTAGATACTTTTTTAATAACTTTTACAAAAAGAATAACTTTTTTTAATGAGATCCTACCTTAGATCGGTCGGTTCATTATGTTGTTTTATTTTTCGAATCCACTTTTATAATAACTACTTGTAATTTAGTATGATTTATATCTTGCTTTTGATTCGTTGATACATGAATGTCATTATCTTGCCTTACTTTGAAAATATTTAGAACACATTTCTATTATAACGGTTGTTTTAATCTTCCGACGTCTCCTTTCTACTATCTTTTTTCCATAGATTAATAAAATAGTTGATACCGTCCTTCTTCATTTACTGGTAACTTTTATACTAATTTTATTAAAAGAGAATGGAAGATTTTAAAAATTGAAATCTCTATAGAAGACGACGACGACGACGACGATTCAGTGAAAGTCAGCACAGGTTGAGACACGTTGCGATATCTGCCGTCGGGTGGTCCGAGGTGGCAGGGACCCTAAGAGGTCCGTTCTTGTGACCTCACCCAACGGTAAAGGAAGAGGTTACGTACTTTCACTTTTCACTTCAGTGAGTCAGTACAGGCTGAGGATCGCTGGGGTACCTGACGTCGGATGGTCCGAGGAGGTAGGTACCCTAAACGGTCCGTTCTCATGACCTCACCCAACGGTAACGGAAGAGGTCTCTATAGAGGATCGTAATACAATAAACATACACTTTATAGGTATATTTCAAATCTTGATTGAATAGTTAAAGATGTTTTTTGACAACGACTCCAAAACTAATCCTGACCGAATTTATATATTCATTTAATTCATGACAATAGAATTGATACGTTGTGGTATCGGATAGAGTGGTCAATAAATCGGGAATAAATTATTATCTTGTCAGTAAAAGTGAAGAAAACGAGATATAGGGTGTCACCAAAGAACGTATATTACCTACGAGTTTTTTATACACAATTACATTAGTTATAGGGGGTTTGGTTTCGTAAATAAGTTCCTTGTCATAGATCTCTTTCTCTGTAACCATTCTCTTTCTGTACCGTTTTGATGTCCATTTATTTAACAGGGTAGTAGTTAAATTTCAAATTTCGGAGTAACGAAAACGTGTTAAATTTCAAACTTTATGGTAAATTAAAGTGAATCAATTATCTTGAGGGGTGATCTTAAAATGTGGAAATAGAGGTGATGTGTGTATTAATAGTAACTCAATTGTGAACAACTCACTTATTTCAAATATAAAATTGGAAACTTATAGACGAAGTACTACAACCAAGTACTTTTACACTAAAAAGGTTTCCCTTTCATCTAGAAGGTGTTTGTGAACAAATTCGGAGTATACTTTGTGATATAACGTTTTCAGAGTCCTTTTCACAATAATCGTACACTTAGTTTATTATGTTTTAAAATTGTGTTTTCAGGGTCCTTCTTGACTTTTCAAGTACTTTGACACAACTTGGTATCTTTACCCATCAATATATTGATTAGACCAAAAAACTTTTCTTTCGTAATTTTCGTAACTTTTCTTTTTTTACGTCTAGTAAGTTCTCCATTACTTTCCTTTAATTACTACTTGTGATCATCAATATTTTATTTACGTAAATTCTTTGGTGACTAGTGCAAATATCTTGATAACCCTTTAAGAGGATGTAGTACTATGTTACTAATTCTGTAACTGTTATCCTGTGACAGGACTGAATGTCGGTCGACCATACGAAAGGACTTTACTGATCTATATGTTTGGATCAGAAAATACGACCCTGTCTCTTAAAGCGATATCTATGTGCACATAACTTTGAATCGGAGGGTATAAACTTTGAAATTGGGTAACTCAATTAACAGGGACTAAATTAATGATTATTAATACGTTGTTATATTAGTGGTAACTTTATTAACAAATAATATCTTATTTACTCGTTCGTTGTAACCGTAGGGTTCTTATTACTCATAATGTGAGTGAGTGTTGTCAGTTCTCCCGAGTCGTCTAGACGACCTGACTAGACCACACTTTATTAACGTAACTACTGAAAGAAGTCCAACAGTAGTGGTTTATAGAGGACCGTTAATAAAACTTGTCGACCGACGACGATAACACGTAGATAAATATTTCGACAGGAGAAGTTGTTTCGACCCCAGAATATTCGTAGACAGACGTCGTTCAAAAATAGAGAATACCTTTCTACTAAAAACGTGAAATCAAGAACTGTCGGAAGGGGAAAATGATGATGGTTATAAGTTATAGGAAAAGACCTAGGAGAACTAAATATATAACAAAGATAATTGTCTAGACAGGGTACGTCGGTTTTATTTTTGTTGAGATTTAATTAATCAGTGCTGACCGAAAACGGTCTCAGACTTCGTTTACTCTAATATAGAGTAGGGACCAAATATTTTAAAAAACGTTTACGTAAACACTACTATCATAAACAAGAAGTTGAAGACTAAAGGGAATATCTTGAAGTCTTAAAATACAGTACGAAATATCTAAGTTAATTTTTCTTTCGTTTATCACTTTAGTAAATTTTATGACGAACTTTAATTATTGTAAAGTCCTTCTTAACAGTAACTTGTAAGACCTAATTTTTCATGGCCAGTCCACACATAGGATTCTTTTTAAAATTGTTTATAATCCTTCTCTACTGTTAAATTACCACGGCACAAAAGAGTCTCCTGTGAGGTCGTAGACAAGGTCCAAACCAGTAAACGATCATGATAAAACCTTCAACTTCTATCGTTTTCTTGATAGGGTACTTTACACAGGTCTTATATTTTCCTTACCGCTTATGAGATTTAATAGAGACGAGTTATTGGAAACACTTTAATATGTTTATAAGATATAGACGGTACTCGGTGTACACCGATGACTCATCAGCTTCACATTATTCATATTGACTTATTGATTTGAAATTTAATTAAATTAACTTTTGAGTCGTACACTCATCATCGATGGTATAAAGGTCGAGACAAATTATTCGAGGTTAGGATATTTACATTAAAATTAAACACCCAAATTATTCGTTCAGTTTATATATTTATACATAAGAATATAAAATATACTTTTAAAGTGACCTCTATCGACCGTAAAATGAGTGTTATTTCATACACAAACCGTATAGATCCGAAAAGACGTAATAATAAAATAAGGATAAAAACGTTCGAAGTACTTACAAAATTAATATCTTAAATCTTCAACTTATATTGATTTTTCATTAAGTCATATAGAAGTAAATTATCTACTCATTTTAATAAAGTTTCTCACAACTTATCCGAAGGAATTCTAGTGAACCGGAACAGTCTTCGTCTCAATTTTGATTGTAGCAAAAGACGAAAACACCATCTGTCTAAAAGGGGTAAAATAGGTAGGAAAGTTTTAACAAAGAAATAAATAACGGAACAACAGAAAGAAGGAAATCACTCTTATATCAACTAAATGTTATAACACAATCGAAGTCCATATGTCATTTCACTTAGTCAATATGTACATTTAAATACATGTGAGAAAAAATACTAAGGAAAGGGTATATCCAGTAATGTCTCATGACGCATCTCAAGGGACACGATATCTCATCCAGGAATAATTAGTGGACATAACATATATCATAATATATATACAGTTAGAATTAACGAGTCAAATAGGGGAGTGGAAAGGGGAGGTCGTTACTATTCAAACAAAGGATGTAGATACTGAGATAAAGACAAAATATTTATTCTAGTAGACATTTTAAGAAAAGATCTAAGGTGTATCTTCACTATAACATACCATAACAAAAAGAGACTGAAGGAAGTAAGTCACACTACTACGTATTCAGGTCTGTACAACGACGTTCACTGTAATGTAACAAGAAAAAATTACGACTCATTATAAACTAACATATATGGTGTAGCCTCTTTCGTTACCGTGGGGTCAGGTCGCAAGAACGGACCTTTTAGGGTACCTGCCTCCTCGGACCACCCGGTACCCCAGCGATTCTCAGCCTGGACTGACTCACTGAAGTGAAAGTGAAAAGTGAAAGTACGTAACCTCTTCCTTTACCGTTGGGTGAGTCACAAGAACGGACCTCTTAGACTCCCTGCCCCCTCGGAACACCCGACGACAGATACCCCAGCGTGTCAGCCTATGCTGACTTCGCTGAATCGCTATCGTCGTACATGGTGTATGCCGAAGGGTCCACCGTGATCATTTCTTGGGTGAACGGTTAAGTCCTCTGTCTCTTCGAACATGACTTCAGATACCCTACCGTCTCAACCTGTATTGAATCGTTGACTTGTTGTCGTTCTTGTATCAAAAATTTCCTTGGTGGTATGACAAGAGGTATTACAAACTTGGTTAAACGTAAGAGTGGTCGTCACATCGTCCCGAGGGAAAAGAGATGTGGAAGAAGTCGTAAATAATAAATATCTACGAAACTACTACCGGTAAGACTGACGACACTTCACTATGGAGAAATGTCTAAACTAAACGTAAAGACATTATTAATTGTACTAAAGCCGTTAGATATACAAAAGAAATTTATACGACGGGTAAAAAACTAACCCAATAAATAAGAGTGGTTTTAAGGTATATCAGTTTCGATGTCAAAAAGGTCTCCAGTTCATACGTACGCTCTCAACCTGGTATTTGTTCCGACTTATTGTTTCTTAACTACGAAACTTTGACACCACGACCTTTTCTGAGAAACTCTCAGGGAACCTGTAGATCCTCTAGTTTGATCAGTTAGGAGTTCCTTTAAGTAACCTTCCTGACTATGACTTCGACTTCGAGTCTATGAAACCGGTAGACTACGATTCTCGGCTGAGCGATCTATTCTGGAACTGCGACCCTTTCTAACTTCCGTCCTCCTCTTCCCCTACTGTCTCCTACTCTACCACCGTACCGTAATGGTTCAGTTACCTGAACTCAAACTCGTTTGAGGTCCTCTATCGCTTCCCACACCTTCGGACCGTGTGACGTCAGGTACCCAAACGTTTCTCAACCTGTGCTGACTCACTCACTTGACTTGATTTTGAAAGAGTTTATAAGAAAGGAAGACTCCCGATTCTCAGGTTACCGATATTAAATTTGTCACTTTAGAGAAACAAAATCATAGTGTCTATAAATTAAAAATTAATATATATGATGATAATGATGACGATAATGATGATGATTACTATTATATTAAGATCAATCACTTATAAATTATCTCTGTCTGTGATACGTTTCGAGAAACATATATAGTGGAGTAATTCAGAAGTGTTTCTCTGAAACTCCGTCTAAAAAAATACAGAATAAAATAACTACTCTTTTACCTCCGTCTCTCTCCGAATGATTAAACAGGTATCAGTGTTTGGGTCACTTAGCGTCTTATCAATGACATTGATTGGCCCCTGTTATACGATAATAATGATTCTGAGTATTATTAGGGGGTGATACGTCAGTGTAAGGTGGTTAGACTAGAGTGAGAAGGGGGGTGGGGTCTAGACAGTGGACTACGATTTGTTACGTGTATCTGTAACTGGTCTGCCCAATTGTACAGTGACAGGGTTCTATCGAGGGAACGTAAGGTCGGAAACAAGAGAACGCGGAGGAGGGAAAGGTAAGTGAGTAGCCTCCCAGGATTATACGAAGTCGGACACAAGAGATGACTAAAACGAAAATAGTCCCATGTTCACTTCGGGTACAATTATTTGGGTTATCTTATTCGAAATATAGGTGAGGAATCGAGAAAGTCTTCACCAGTTACCACAACTAGTGAGACAAGATGGAGTTTATCAACTGGGACAAAACACTACTGTGATTAAGGCTAAGAAAGTGACGATAGAAACCGAAGAATCTTCGTAGTAAATGACAAGGGAGGACGAGATAAGTTGTGAATTCACAATAATAAAAAAGTCTTGGGAAAGAGCGAGAAGGATATGTGAAAGCCATTCGAGGAGGTAAGGGCGACGAAATTTATGGTCGAAATACGGGAACTGAAGGTTTACATCTGGAGTTCAGCGTAAAAGAAATCAAAACACATATATTAAAAGATAGAAAATATAAAGACAAACCATCAAAGGGTTCGTGACGTGTGAATTGTCCAACTTTTGTTAAACTCCCTGAGGGAGGTTGGTTTAAAAGGATGGTATCATAAACTACGGTAGATTTACCTGAGGGTTGATTTTTTATAACAATCTCGGTCAGAAAGAGAGGGGAGAAGTTCAATCCGGTTATTACGATTTTGTACAGGGGTTTCATAAAAATAAAAAAGATGAGACCAGGTTCAGTGTTAGTTCGAAGACCTTGATCCAGTTATTGTAGACTTTACCCTGAGGGACGTGGAATAAAAAAGAAGATTTAGATAAGAGATGTCTATATAACATGACTAACAACAAGTCAGCGAGTCAGCACAGGCTGAGAAACGCCGGGGTACCTGACGTCGTGAGATCCGAAGGGACAGGTAGTGGTTGAGGACCTCGAACGAGTTTGAGTACAGGTAACTCAGTCATCAAATTTTTATGTACAATCCGGGAATTTACCATGGGATAATATGAATTTTACTTAAGTCCCGAAGGAAAACAAACCGATGGAAGTGGGGAAGCGCACGTGCGGAGGGGAGTGAGTACCACCGAACCGGTGTGACCGAACGGAAGACAAGGAGTCTGTAAGGTTCTCTGTGTGCGCGTACGACAAAGGACCCCGCGCTGACGAAAAAGGGACTAAGAAGTGCCCCGATGAGGGAAAGGAAAATCTAGAACCTAATTTATATAGGTGGAACCTTTCTGGAAGGGACATGTATGATAGTTTCGTCAGTTAAGACGAAAAGAGATATATTTATACGATAAAACATCGGTAAAAGTAAAAGATAGATACATAGTAACTAAATAGATTAACAAATATTTACCATCTGGACTTTCTTATTCCCCCATCTCAAAATAAATAAATAAAAACGAGATATGGGTGTTAGATTCTGTCACGTACTGTGTCTCGTCCAAGAGTCTTATTTACTAGTTTATTTATTTTATGGTGTATTTTACCATCTCTAACAAGTCCGTCATTCAGACTCGTGGTGACGTGTTGAATAATCCCTTGTCAGAAAAGTGTCATCCGGTCCATCCATCAACTTATACTCTTATTATTCTAGCTTAGGTATTCTAATAAAACGGGGCATTGGAGGTCTCATGAACGTGTTATTCACTTATGATTTATACACGAATCGACGTATCAAAAACCTTTTGTCGAAATCTGAACGGAAATCCATACAGGGACTTGGCAGATATTTGTCCGGACCTCCTCAGTATGTAAATTCGTACATAGAGTCAATTTCGACGAGTCACAGATGTTCTCCTGAAATTCAGAAGGGGGTAGACTCATTAATAGTTTCATAGACCTAGATGTAAAATAGTTCTAAAGTCTTATGGACTCGAAATCTAATAACGATTTCTAATGGTGAAATAGAAGACAACATAGACGGCAGAGAAGGAGTTTTATACGACGGACCTTCTTTCTAACGAACGGAAGGAGAATCAAAAAAGGACCTTGAGTTGTTAAAATTTGTCAACAACTCACTTACAACGACTTAAGAACATTGTTAAAAAAAATTACATTACTTTTAACGGACTTTACTAGACGAAAATACACAAAGATATCTGAGTCTTCAGAACTATAAATCTATGAAGACTTCTAAGACCCAGATGTTTAATATAAAAATTTGGTTCGGTAGTTTGTGACTTTACATAACTAAAATGAACGAGTGTATTTACGAAAATTTCTTAGTACAGATTTAACACAAAGGTCTAACATGTGATGTTGGACCTCTCTAATAAATATGGATAGATTAACTTAACTCGTAGACTAAATGTTAAACTACCGTTTTAGAGAGGTAAGGGAATCTTCCATATACAACTATAAAAAGTAAAAAGTAAAGTTAAACTCCCGTGTAATTTTATATCTCATAACACTTTTGAGTTAAGTCACGTACATTCAACCAGAATTTTAATATAAGATTTACAAGTAAGAATTGTACGATATTCTTTAAATATGGTTCGATGTCTTCATATTGGAGGACCCAAATACTTTAACTTCGACTATATACGTTCTAATAAAGTCTTCCATGTATCTGACTACGTTTTTAACCATGTAGAAGGACTTATTTAAATAAATGATCATTAAATCTTGTGATAAAATTATAATTTTGATCGTGTATATCAAATGATTCATCTTAAGTTTCAAACGTACTTAAAAATTCCAGTTTATGTCTCTGAAATTTCTTTCAGACACGGATTTCTTTCGTCGAGATTCAACAGGAAAACCCTAATGGTCCTTAAGAGATTTCAGTCTTTAAGAAACCACTTTTTCAAACTCTACGTAACTTGGTCAAAAAATTTTTTTCTCAGTTCTTTTACAAGGTAGATTTCTATATCTTGGTTTTCTTTCGAAGTCTTTCCCCCTTTTGAGTCTTAAGAAATTCTTTCATCCATACTTCTTTTGGGGTTCACTTCTACTCTCTTTACTTTTCGAGTCCTTTGATATTGGTTAAGATTCAGGAAGGATTGTCGAGTGTCACTACTTAGACTTCCGTCTTATCTTGAGTGACACGTTCTCAAGTAATAGAAGTCTAGCCTTGGAGGTGGGTCGGGTCTTAGGACAAAGAAGAGGAAGAGAAGGGTCTACAACTGACGATTATTTAAATTAGAGTCGGACTGGAGGACTTCTTAGGTAGACTCTGTCCTGGTGTCAGACCGTCCCGGTCTCCGTCACAAACCACAACCCCACGTCCAGACGGTAATATATCGTCCTTCCATTACTCATTTTCCCCGACCCTCGTTCGTCTTCTTATCTTTCCCTGAAACCTGTTCCTTCCAGGACCATTAACCAAACCTAAAATCGATGTAAAACTCTGATCAGAAAAAAAGAAGACCCCCGTCTCCCACCCCCACCACCACGTCCCCTCACTCGGGAACTATCGAAGGGACTATCGAACCCCTCAAAGGGACTATCGAGTCAACCATTTCTTAGACGGACGTTACGTTCTTTGGATAAACTAAGTTAAGGACCCAACCCTTCTAGACGACCTCTTCCCTATCCGATGGGTAAAGTCACAATAACCCGAAGGGAACACCGAGTCGACCCTTTCTCAGACGGACGTTACACCCTCTGGACCCAATCTAGGGACTCAACCCTTCTAGAGGACCTCTTCCCTTACCGATGAGTGAGGTCATAGGACCGAACCTCTTAAGACACCTGACATATTAGGAACCCCAACGTTTCACAGTCTGTCCTGACTCTCTGAAAGTGAAAAGTGAAAAAAATCCTCCCACCAGTCGTTTTCATACTCACCCTCGTTCCAAATACATCGGTCCTCACCTTATCCGTATTAGGGAGGAAGGTTGTGAAGAAGGGATACGTTCTATTACGGTTCGTAAGTTTAACACTGGGGGACAAGTGACACCCTCCTTCCAAAGGAACGAATTTTAAAGTGGAGGTACGAAAGTTAAAATGGGCGACGACCTCAGTCGGAAGTACGACTACCCTTAGGTCATTAGGGGTACGGTGTAAAAGGTTGATCTAACAGGTAGATCAACAACTTCGACCTACGTCTGAACCCGTCCCT
Source organism: Capra ibex (assembly GCA_006410555.1). Lineage (NCBI taxonomy): Eukaryota > Metazoa > Chordata > Mammalia > Artiodactyla > Bovidae > Capra > Capra ibex. Next base: position 6,250,908 of record SJYO01049755.1, read on the forward strand.
TTACACCCCGGAACTATTTGGCCCGCTCTACTCGTCCTCTTCTGTCCCACTCTCACACCTATCTGTGTCAACTCTCCAACTACTAAGGAGACTGGAATTTACTGGGATTCAAAGTAAACACGTCATAAAACTCGTTCTTGTCTACCAGATATCTTCTATCCTCATCTTTGTCTACCATAGAGTGACAGTCTAAAAGAGAGGACTCTGGACCACGGACAGCAACATACGAAATATAACGAGAAACCGTACGATTTTCCCTCAAAAATTCTTGAGGAACTTATCGGTCACCGAGAGTGTCCTAGAACGACCGGAAGACGAACCCCCTTTACTTCTTCAGACTCGTTCCCGATACTCATTTTCGGTAACAATCTCATGTTCCCACTTAAGGTCACCTTTCTCATATCATTTGTTATTCGTTTAAGGGTCTACCACTCAATCATTTTGGGCACGACAGAGGACATGTTACACGTCGTCACTGTACTAGTGTCCTTCCACTACTTCATACGTCTGGGACCCCCAGGTCAGGGTCGTTAAAATGGTGATGACACATTGGAACTCGTTAAACGAATCGAAGACGAATCAAAGAACGAACCTTTTTTCCTCCGTTGTAGTATCATAGATGGATAGAACATCAAAACACTCCTAGGTTACTCAACACGATACAACACTACCCGAATCAACGAGTCGGAACAGACTGAAAAACGTTGGGGTACCTGACGGTCCTAGGAGGTAGGTCCTAGGAGGTCTTAAGAGGTCCGTTCTTATGACCTTACCTACCGGTACGGGAGAAGGTTCCCTAGAAGGGTTGGGTCCCTTGGTTGGGTCCAGAGGGTGTAACGTCCACCTAAGAAATGGTAGACTCAGTGCTCCCTTAGGGTACCTATGACCTAACCCATCGGATAGGGAAGAGGTCCCCTAGAAGAACTGGACCCTTAGCTTGACCCCAGAGGACGTAACGTCCGTCTAAGAAATGGTCGAGTCGATGGTCCCTTCGGGTAGGTTACTCAATTATTTATGATTTACAAACGGTATCCTTTTCATTTATAATTGTTAATAAAAAAATAACTAAGTAAGATATACCGATAACCTAACTTTCCTTTTCTCGTCTATCCACCTTGGTCTATACGCAGTACTGAGTCTCCGTCCAAGTCTCTACGACATCGTCTTATTATACTTAATATTTTTCGTAGAAATTGGTCACTACCCATCCCCGAACAAATATCTTACGTCCGTTTACTATTTAACACGGGACCCTCTCATGGGCAATAGTGGTATTACTCAGGACCAGTATCATCCCTAATCGTTAGTATTTTTAGGTCACTCGTAAATATGCAACCATTACCCGTATCTTAAAGAAATTCGGAGAACTTATTAGGGAACCGGATTCGTACATATAATGTCTCGTAGGACCCTCTGTAGTCCACCGTCATAGTTTACAGTCAGAAGGGGTGTCCTTCCTTGTCGACCGGTAAAGTCGTTTTCCTACGAGAGGTAAGGGGTAGAGAAGGGAACGAAAGGGGAGAGTGCAAGGTGTGGGTGATCCGGGACGGGATCAATGGATTTAGTCGATTGTCCGGTGTCGAGACAAGTCCGAAGAGGGAGACAGAGAACGGTCAACCGGAGTTAAGAACCGCTAATTATGACCTAACATCTCTCAACAGTCCCTCTCGTTATAGAACCCTTCTCGTCAACGAAAGTAGAGACTATAAGACTTCATACACTATCTTTCAAATTATTAATAAAACCCGATAGGTCATGTAAGTAACAAAGTAATTAAATTGGTGAAGGATACTATTTTGGTTTTGATATATACATATCAATCTTTGATTGATATTAATCTTTGATATATATATATCAATTGTGTGTTAATCTTGTTCTCCTTTTCACAGTCCTATCATTTTACTTCGGGTCCCTTATTGTTAGAATCTTACGTATATTATTCTGGTTCTTTTAACCCACCTAATGTTTAAGTCGGTCTCTCACGAGTATTTAGAAACTGGTATTAAATTCTAATGTCTCATGTCACGTAGGAGTCTTTCCCCTATGACACTTTCAGTACTAATTATAGAAGTTTTTGTAGGAAAGTTTTTGTTGTCATTTACGGTGTGTTTTGAAAGGCTAAATGGGGAGTGATAACCGTCTCCCGTACTGTGGTTTTATGTTACCTCTAAAAAATTTTATATATATAATAACTTTGTAATTCCTGGTTTCGTTACACTAGATTTAAGTATCAAGAGACCAAAGTTCGTCCATATGAGAGACTAATATTTTCATGATATACCTGTAGTACCTTTTAAATCTTTACGATCTCTGTGAAAATTTTCTTAATTGGACACGTAGTTAATCCTGTAAGGACTAATGTTCATTATCTTTGACTGAGATAGAATTCGTTTTTAGTTGTAATAACCTTCTTATAATTCTTGAGTGTTTTAGTTACACTGGTCCGACTTTTACTCATCCTTGTTCCCGACTAGGTCTCCCGTTCCTTCTTCTTTTAGGTTATTATAAATATAGACTTTATCGGACCGGTCTACGACCCCGGGGTGGCGTCTTGTGCTCCCTCTCATACGCGCACGATTCAGCGAAGCCAGTACAGATTGAGACGTTGGGGTACCTGACGTCGGTCGGTCCGAAGAGACAGGTATCCTAAGAGGTCCGTTCTTATGACCTCACCCAACGGTACGAGCGTAAACCCCCTAGAAGGGTGGGTTCCTAACTTGGGTGTAGAGGACGCCGAGGACATAACGTCCGCCTAAGAAATGGAGACTCGGTGACCCTTCGGTGACCCTTCGGTGACCACCCCGTCCAAAAGTACAAGTAGCTTTGGTGGACGCCTAGAACAAGAGGTCCAAGATCGAGTGATCCTGGTGACACCCCGGTCTCAGACGGGAAGACTGGTCGAGTCCACTACGATTACGTAGTGTTGTCTGTCTCGTTTGGGGTTATGACATTTTAGATCCTAATTAGGGTTGTCGAGGAATCTGTAACTCAGAGAACAAGATCTAATTTAAGTGTGAGTTTAAGGGTGAACATCCAAGGTTCAGTGTATGATTAACAATGGTCCCTCGTTCTTCTCTCTTTTAGTTTTGGAAAAATAATTACTTATACCCCCCATAGTGTGTTCCCCGTGTGTTCATCCTTTTTCGGGTTGGGTTGTCTTGGAACGTTTATGTGTCATGGTAAATATTAGGACTTTAGATCTCTATTTGTGACAGTTGTAATATTGTGACTCCTAATAAGGAAATTGAAATATTACAAAAAAGGATACTTGCTTCTCATAGTCTTTCGAACTCTAATAAAAAAAGACTGTTTTTAGACTTTATTTTTAACGAATAATAGGTTGGTTGTCTAAGTATACAGAGTCATTAGTTATTAAAGTAAGTCCTTAGTTTAGTCATAAACACGGATTTATTTACGATCTGGTTCTATGTAGTTCCATCATAGACGTTTTTTACCGTTCCAGAAGAAATCTTTTGTCAAGACCCAAAGGTGGTTTTGGAGTTCTTCTTACCCGATGACTCCGGGACGTAAAATTAAAAAACCTCATATAGACGTTATCAAAATACACCTTTTACACATTTGGTCAATAGTAGTGGACGTATAAGGTCGGTTTCTCCAATAAAATTCGTTACGTTGTAAGATCATTTAGGAAGGGTCCACCGCGATCACCATTTCTTGGGTGGTCGGTTACGTCCTCTGTGTCTACTACACCCAAGCTAGGGACCCGACCCTTCTAGACAACCTGTTCCCGTACCGCTGAGTGAGGTCATAAGAACGGACCTTTTAGGGTACCTGTCTCCTCGGACCGACCGATGTCGGGTACCACAATTGTGGCTCAGTCTGTGTTGCCTTCGTCGAATCGTGTTCGTCACTCACGAGACCCTATTTAGTCAACGTTTTACTTGAGAATTGATTGTTAAAACTGAACGTTAACCTTGACGAGCTGTATTCGTTTAGTTTAAATCCTCATGTAAACGGTTTTCACTACTAAACCTCGAGTCTTAAGAAATCAAATACATTAAGTAAACACAAACAAACAAACAAGAAATACATTAAGTAAAAATATCATTAGTTTATCATCCTGGTATAATTCCGATAAGGATCAATACTGTTCATTCGATACAATAACCGTATCTCTTTTTTAATATGAATGATTCCTTATACGTAATCCAAATAGGTTTTCATCAAAATTTAGAAGTTCTATGTTCATTTTTGCTCTCAATTAATATTAAAGAAAAAATGAAACAACTAAAAAATCCACTAGACATTTATCTGTTGGAAATAGTTAGAATGAAAGTTCGTTTCCAGATATTACGTTCAGGATTCTTAATTCTTTATTCTGTATATATAGGTCAAGTATGTTGATTTTAATTTTAGTAAGGAACAATTATCTTTACAATTGTGAAAATTATGATGTATAGAACTAAAAAAATTTTGGTATTTGGAAAAAAATTTCGACCTTTACTTTAGTGGTCACAAGGGGTACATCTTAAAAGTACGACAAGCCGACGATTCAACACAGACTGAGAAACGTTGGGGTACCTGACGTCTTACGGTCCGAAGGGACAGGAAGTGATAAAGGACCTCAAACGAGTTTAGGTACAGGGAATTCAGCCACTGCGGTAGGTTGGTAGAGTAGGAGACAGCGGGAGAAGAGGAGTACGGGAGTTAGAAAAGGTCGTAGTCCCAGAAAAGGTTGCTCAGTCGAGAAACGAAGTCCACCGGTTTCATAACCTCAAAGTCGAAGTCAGAAAGGTTACTTATAAGTCCCAACTAAAGGAAAACCTAACTGACCAAACTAGAGGAACGACAGGTGCCCTAAGAGTTCTCAGAAGAGGTCGTAGTATAAAGATTTCGTAGATAAGGAGTCGGGAGTCCGAAGAATTACCAAGTTGAGAGAGTAGAGTATGTACTGACGACCTTTTGGGTATCGAAACTGATATACCTGGAAACAGTTGTTTCACCATAGAAACGAAAAGTTATAGGACAGATGCAAACAGTATTGAAAAGAGGGTTCCTCGCTCACACAAAATTAAAGTTCCGACGTCAGGGGTAGACGTCACTAAAACCTCGAGTTCTTTAGACGATGACAAATACCAAAAAAGGGTAGATAAACGGAACTTCACTACCTGACCTACGGTACTAGAATCAAAAAAACTTACTACTCAAAATTCGGTCTAAAAGTGAGAGAAGAAAGTGGAAGTAGTTCTCCGAGAAAGTCGGTAATCCCATCATAGTAGACGTATAGACTCAAACCACTATAAAGAGGGTCGTTAGAAGTAAGGTCGAACGACTAAGTAGGTCGGACCGTAAAGTGTAATATATGAGACGTGTATTCAATTTATTTCCACTATTATATGTGGGAACCACATGAGGAAAGCGCTAAAACTTGGTCAGGCAACAAGGTACAGGTCAAGATTGACAACGAAGAACTGGACGTTGTCCGAAGACTCTTCTGTCCATTCCACGAGACAATAAGGGTAAACAATTCTCAAAAGGTGTCAAACAACACTATGTGCGTCGGTTTTTCGAATCTACATCAGTTACTTCGTCTTCATCTACAAAAAGACTTTAATAGAACGAAAAAGATACTAGGTTGTCTACAACCGTTAAACTAGAAACCAAGGAGACGGAAAAGACTTAGGTCCACCATGTAAACCTTCGAGAACCAAGCACCTAATGTCTTCGGACAGAACCTCCTAAAACTCGTACTGGAACAATCGTACACTTTACTCGTGTTTAATGCCATCACACTTAGGGGAGAAACCCTGACCTTACTTTTGGCTATAAAAGGTCAGAACACCGGTAACGACTGAAAAGGTTTAAACGACCGTATAACTCATGTTGTGAAATTGTCGTAGTAGAAAATCCTACATATTATCGAGTCGACCTTAAGGTACATCTTATAACCGGACATTGTGGTTAAAACGAGAAGTTCCTTCTTATGTTATTATCTCCCTTCGGAGTCCTTTATTTTGCTTACCCGGATTATAAAAATCTCTACTTCTTCTAACGAGAAAAACTTTCTGTTTAATTACCTTACTCGGTTCCCGAAAACGTTTACACAGTATACGTAACTCATTCAGTTTCCTTTGGTCTATATCTATATTTATATATTTGTACCGTATTCTGGTAGTGGTTAAGACTTAGTCTTTTCCCAATCTACAGGTTTCTAAACTCGTAAAAAGACACTCCAATATTTTGACTTATTTCCATGATGAAGAGAAGATACAGGTAACGTGTTCACTAGTATATGGTCTCAGTCAGGAGTCACAGTTAAGATGGTTGATATGAATACCAGATGATACCCCTATATATCGTGGAATTTTCTAGACAGTGAACTAGTACAAGACCGACTTCTGAGAGATCAAACTGAGGATGATACATTTAATTAAACCATCTATCTCGTCGTAGTGTACTGAGGAATACTCTTAGTCTAATTCACAGTTACACATCTTTCATCAGAAAAATCGTCTTTATATTACGAGTTTAAAAACATTTGACATGGGAAAATACTAAGTCATAACCACTACTAAAGAGTATAATATACTGACTATTATTTGACTATTGTCGTTTTGTCATTTCGTGTTCCATTTCTGAGAAAATGACTTAGACAAATTATAGACCAAAATACACAGACATTCCGGTCTATGATATTTTGAAGACCTTCTTTTGCACCTCGTGAGAAACCGTATTTAGTGTCGTTATACAAAACCTAGGTAGAAGATCTTATTACTTTTGTTTTCATCTTTATTCGATTGTCTTGGATTGATTTGATTTTTGAAAATGTGTTGTCTCCTTTAGTATGCGTCTTCCTCTTTTGTTAGATGTTAACCCTCTTTTATAAACGTTTACCACGTTGACTGTTCCCGAATTAAAGGTTTTATATGTTTACAGGATTCTACATGTTTGTCGAGTTCGATGTTACTTCATAATGGAGTGGTACTAGTCTTAGTCAAGTCAAGTCCAGTCAACGAGTCAGTACAGACTGAGAAACAGTGGGGTACTTGGTGTCGTACGGTCCGGAGGGACAGGTAGTGGTTGAGGACCTCAGGTAGGTTTGGGTACAGGTAGCTCAGTCACTATGGTAGGTCGGTAGAGTAGGAGACAGCAGGGGAAGAGGAGGACGGAAGTTAGAAAGGGTCGTAGTCCAAGAAAAGGTTACTTAGTTGAGAAGTGTAGTCCATCGGTTTAATAACCTCAAAGTCGAAGTCGTAGTCAGGAAGGTTACTTGTGGGTCCTGACTAGAGGAAATCCTACCTGACCAACCTAGAGGAACGTCAGGTTCCCTGAGAGTTCTCAGGAGAGTTTGTGGTGTCAAGTTTTCGTAGTTAAGAAGTCGCGAGTCGAAAGAAATGTCAGGTTGAGAGTGTAGCTATGTACTGGTGACCTTTTTCGTATCGGAACTGATCTACCTGGAAACGACCGTTTCATTACAGAGTGAAAATTATACGACAGATCCAACCCGTATTGAAAAGAAGGTTCCTCATTCGCAGAAAATTAAAGTACCGACACCAGTGGTAGACGTCACTAAAGCCTTGGGGAGTTTTTATTTCAGACTGTGACAAAGGTGACAAAGGGGTAGATAAAGGGTACTTCACTACCCTGGCCTGTGGTACTAGAAACAAAAGACTTACAACTCGAAATTCGGTTGAAAAAGTGAGAAGAGAAAGCGAAAGTAGTTCTTGGAGAAATCGAGAAGAAGTGAAAGACGGCATTCCCACCACAGTAGACGTATAGACTCCAATAACTATAAAGAGGGTCTTTAGAACTAAGGTCGAACACAAAGAAGGTCAGGTCGTAAAGAGTACTACATGAGACGTATCTTCAATTTATTCGTCCCACTGGTATATGTCGGAACTGCATGAAGAAAAGGACAAACCTTGGTCAGACAACAAGGTACAGGCCAAGATTGACAAAGAAGGACTGGACGTATGTCCAAAGAGTTCTCCGTCCAGTCCACCAGACCATAAGGGTAGAGAAAGTCTTAAAAGGTGGCAAAGAACACTAGGTGTGTCAGTTTCCGAAACCGTATCAGTTATTTCGTCTTTATCTACAAAAAGACCTTGAGAGAACGAAAAAGCTACTAGGTCTCCTACAACCGTTAAACTAGAGACCAAGAAACGAAAAAGATTTTGGTCGAACTTGTAGTCCTTCAAGTGCCAAGTACATAATGACTTCGGACCGAACCTCTTAAAATTCGTAATGAAATGATCGCACACTCGACTCACGTTAACACACCATCAAACTCGTAATAAACCGTAACGGAAAGAAACCCTAACCTTACTACTGACTGAAAAAGGCCAGGACACCGATGACGACTCAAAAGGTTTAAACGACCGTATAACTCACGTCGTGAAAGTGTCGTAGTAGAAAATCCTAAACTTTACCGAGTTGACCTTAAGGTAGTGGAGGTGATCGAAACAAGCATCACTACGAAGGATTCCGGGTGAACTGAAGTGTAAGGTCCTACAGACTGAGATCCACTCACCAGTATGACTTACCGGTAGTAGTTTTTTCACATGTTTACAATCTCTTCCACACCTCTTTTCCCCTGGAAGGATGTTCCAAGCATCCTTACATCTAACTACGTAGATGACACCTTTTGTTATACCTCCAAGAGATCATTTACGATCTCTTCCACACCTCTTTTCCCTTGGACGGATGCCCCAAACATCCTTACATCTAACTACGTGGATGACACCTTTTGTCATACCTCCAAGGAACATCAGGACGGGGACCCGTATATAGACCTCTTTTGGTGTTAAGTTTTTCTATGTACGATATACATGGAGCTACAAGAAATAACGTGATAAACATTATCAGTTTTACACTTTCGTTAGTTACAGGTAGTCTGTATACTTATTTCATGTAAAAGTATACACGTGTCACACTCCTACACATACATACATGTTACATTACAATGACTCGGTATTTTTTCTTACTTCGTTACGGTAAACGTCGTCATACCAACTTGGATCTCTAAGAGTATGATTGACTAAATTCAGTCTATTTCTTTTCATAGTATACTCTAGTGAACATACACCTTAGATTTTATTTTTACTATACTTACTTGAATAAGAGTTTTGTCTTTATCTTTTGTTTGTACCAATAGTTTCTCATTTCCCCCCTCCACTCCTTACTTCACCCTTAGAAGTTAATGATTATTGTATATATGTGATGATATGTATTTTATTTGTTCCTGGTGACATATCTTGTCCCTTGATAAAAACGATATGATTAGATATCACCTTTTCTTAAAAATTTTTTGTATATATACATATATATATACTTATTGAAACGAGTTAAACGTTTTACACTTTAAAATATTTAGTCTATATGAAATTCCTAATTTTTTTTTTTTTTCTTTTTGTGAATCCATTTATGGACTCGTGTCCTAATGACCTTGAAGACCATCCAAAATACAAATTGAAATATTCTTTAGTGATTTGACAAAAGGTTTTACTGATATGGTAAAACGTAAAGGTAGTCATTACAAAGTCTCAACAAGACGTCGGAGCAGTTGTGAACCATAAAGGTCAAAAATTCGTAAAATTATAAACTTAACTACGTATCACCATATAGTAAAACTAAAATTAAATATAAAGAGATTGTTGAAAGAAAAGTACACGAATAAACCATAAAGACACAGAAAAAACCACTTCATAGACAAGTTTATAAAACGGAAAATTTTTTACCCAATAAAAAGGGACAATAATTTAAAAGTCCCGAGAAATATATAAGACCCATGTTCGTTCTTCTCTGACAAGGTCAGACTACAGAGTCTTCATTTCTTCCCACCTATTCCTTCCAAATAGAAACACGTCGATAGTTGAAACAAAGTAAATAAGTAAGTCATTTGTAGGTAACTCGTAGATGAGAAGATGAGACATGTCCGTGTCAAGACTTCCTACCTTATTGTTTCACTCGTTTATATCAGTCGGAAATACCTTGAAGAGTGGGGTACATCAACAATATCTTTCTTTCGCAAAGATTGTAACGTGGTCTTTTGCCAGACTATCATTTCCTCTATACGTCTTTGACCAGGAGAACGAGGAACAGTTTATAAAAGAGTCCTTTGCTCCATTGGAAAGACAAACAAACACTAGGGAAAATAATGTACTGGGGTAGAACTGTAAAAGTAAAAAATTTCCTTATAGATCTTGTAAACCAAAATGAAAGACACTCACGTTTAAAAGTTAAACTTTCAATAAAAATTTCACCTCTGTTCCCTTTTTCGTGGAAAATCAAACTCTAAGTGGAAGAATCCTATCACCCAAGATAGTAGGTCAAACAGAAAGACTTACTGGAATGATGTGACTCTATGACTCTGACTTGAAATTGTATCAGTTCTAAGTTAAGAGTCAGGTCCCTGACATTGTGGAGAGGGGTCTTTTACCCAGAAAGGAATTTGGTACTAAAATTATTGATTCTTCGAACGTCTCTAGACTTTCTCCATAAGGTACCCTTTCGTCAAACGTATTCAGATTTGGTTCGGATAAGGTAATGATTAAGTTACTTAATTATTTTGTATCTTTGTTAAAATGGGAACAAAATTAAACTTAAATTTTTATACTCTACACCAACTAATTAATTAAAAGACAGAGATCGAAGTGGTAACGGATTTCCCTTCCTTTTCTTCTCTTACTATTTCGATTTGGATAAATGACTTCTGCTTGAGTGTCGTAAAAGGGATGTCAAACTCTATAGGTTTACTGGACAAACCAAGAATGTCTAAAAGTAGAACGAAGTCTTTTTTTTAGTTACATAGTGGTCATTCAAGGACGATTTTACGTTTGTATCATTACGTTTTTTACTTTTTTTTGTATGACTCAAAATTTACAACTAAAGTCATCACCTTCCCTCTATTTATTGAAGTACAAAATAGATGTTCTCCTTGATTTAAAATCGTTCATAGATACAGACGTACCATTTCACCTCGTGTTACACGATAAGGTTACAGTGTGTCTCTTCGTTTACATAATAGCTACGGGCCAGATTTAGCAGGAAAGTGATCTAATTTTTTTATAAACTGTTGACTTATATAACTCTTCTGAGGTCCAGTGGAGGGGGTCGCAGAGGGACATCATGGAAATTTCCGATGTATAAGTGTAAACTCCGTTCGTCTTCGCCACGGAACTTACTTGGACTACACTACACACTAACAAAAGACATACAAAGTCGTCCCTCATTAACACAACGGTCATTCTTTATTACCACGAATGTTTGTTAACACTTCTGTTTTAGAAACGTCGACCGACTCTATAGGTCTTTTTAACAAGTAATCACTTGAGTCAAACGTAGTTCGTAGGGGACCGAATCGGTCCTTCGTTCAATTGGCATCGACTCACGTGACAAACTCCTCAGTCAAAAGACACTTTTCTCAGTGACAACCCGCGTATATGAAAAAAACACATACCAACGCGAACCACAGACACAAACACATATGTATACAACTTTCTCTCCCTCTCTCTTTTCTTCTTCTTTTTCTGTCTCCTTCCTTTTTCCTTCTTTATAATATGTTTTCCAGTCGAAAAGTTCGCAATCTCACCTTATAGTGTCGGTGTATCTTACGTGTCGTAGCATTTTTCAGGTCGTGCCGCAGGACTGTGAATAAGAAACAGTCGTGTCTTGGAGACGGAATCTGGTGAAGAAAGAAGAGAAGTCCCGGCTAACCAAGTGAAAGAATGGAACAAGAGAGGAAAGAGTGAGGTGTACGGGTACCCTTAACACACACACAGAGAGAGAGAGAGAAAAAAAAAAAAAAACGACATTTTATTCTCTCTCAATAAGTTGTTGTCGCACACATACACACACAGGACAATGTTAATATGTACTATATGACTGAACAACCTATGGGATCTGACCGAGAGAAACGTAAGATCAATAAGATATAAACAGTTACGTTTTGTTTTTGAGTAAGTACACTTATAAAGACTCTACTACTTAGTATAGGCCTTACTCTACAACTCTTCCTCTTACTCTCAAAACAAGTGATTACAAACATAGAGTTGTAGACGTTCCTTCCCTCGATAGGTGTACAAAAGAACTTCAAAAGAAGGTATCTGAAAGTGTAATTTACGACAGTAAATTGTGAAGACGAAGAAAACTCTTTAACTACATTAAGTAGATGGTAACGGTCATTCATCCCTTCTACACCAAGCACACTACGTTCGACTTAAAGTTTACCGAAACCACAACCCTTACATACTCTAACCACGATAAACCCTTCGGGGTGACTACTGTCCCTATGACTCCAGTCGTGTCCCCTACCAAGTCGGTGGTCATCCTACGGGGGTAACCAACCACTGTGATCTCACTCATTCACTATACCCTTGGTACTTCTTCGATCAAAGGAACAGTCAATCCGTCCTCCTTCCAACCCAGAGAAAGATTATATCCGACTTAAAGGGAATGATAGAATAAAAATTTTTTGGAAAATAAAATATAACCTCATATGAACTAAATTGTATCAACACAATTAAAGTCCATATGTCGTTTCACTAAGTCAATGTCTCAATGTATCAATATGTAGTCAATATATCAATGTGTACATAGTACGGAAGAATATATCTGTATGTTTATCAATATGTATACAATATGTCAATATGTAGTATACAATATATCAATACAGTCAATATGTGAATATGTGCACAGTACAGAAGAATTTACGTCGAAGGACATGTTCGATAATGAGTAACATTTCACGACTAACTTCTAACTAAAGGATCAAGGTTACCACATTAACTCTTGACCTGTATAAGATTCGTATACTCAAAAAAAGAATCTCTTATATTGGGTATTTTTTCTCATTTTGTTACGATCGGACTTCCGGTGGATGAAAGGGATCTGAATCTAAGTATGGGGTTTCTTCTCATTCAAAAGTCCTCCTGGTGATTCTGACCTCCTCTACTTGTAATAGGGTCCGTGACATACCGAGACCCTCGATATAGGTCGAAGAGGTCTTCTCCTTCACGTTCTAAGAAGGTCGTCCATGGTCGTTCACACTCTCGTTTTTGTTTCTGACTTCACACACAGGACAATGCGGTAGACGGTTGCCCGAGAAAGGGGAGATCCGGATGGACTCGTTTCGGGTGCAACATATTCTCGGCGATTCATATTCCCGTCAGAAGGTTAAGAAGTAATACCGTAAAGTTTTTCAGTCGAGTGTAAATAAAGACTCTAACTTAATAAAGACGTAATATTTCTTTGACGTACTAACAGGAAATTCAAATTGTAATTTTTTTTTTAAAATCCAGTGTCAGAACAATTTTTTCTTTTTTACTTCTGAGAATCGATGTATCAAGAACGAACTTCCCGAGGACTTCCTAACAGAACCCTTGGGATTTATGATGCTAGTAAGTAAAACACCTGAAGAGAAGACTCACCCCAAGTTCTAAGACTCTCACCTTCTCTTCTCCCACGTCTCGGGAGTCGTATCCGACCAATGGTCAAATTAAACATTTTCTTTTAACTCTGGTATCGTGACGGTTCTAATTGAAAGTTTATCGTATAGAGGACGTAGGATAACACTTTTTTCCCCAGAGAAAACGATGAGACTAAACAAAATCGTATCCATTTACAGTCCATAACCTATCCTTCCCTCTACTGCAGATGGGACCATATGTATGTAACAGAGTAGATTAGGATTTTTGTCGCTATACTCTTTCAATAATAATGACAATAGTAGTAAAATGTTTAATTTTGAACCTGTCAAATTACCTAAATGTAATCCAGTGTAGGAATTTTAACCGTCTTGATAATAGTCTTAGACTTTGACCCAAGATGGGGAGGTTCGGAACACGAGAATTGGTGGTTTTACGTATGCCACGAAAATCTTAAGTCTTTCCACTAAAAAAACCAGTAAAAAGGGGTAAGTAAACTATTTGTTGGAAAAGAATCACATATTATACACGGTTGACCATATTACTAACCCCCCTATTTTACCGATGATGGAAGTACGTCGAGTGTCTTAAAGCCCCGTATTCTTTGAAGAGACCTCAAGGTCTTTAGGTTGTCTTTTCAGAAGTCCTTCTTTGAGGAACGACGTGAATACAACCTACCTTCTTTTTCAGGAACTTGTAAAGTCTTCTGGGGTCAAAGGACGAGTGAATTAGTTAGACGGGGTCTAATCAGATTGTAAGAGTGTGATTTTGTACTCAAAACACGTTCAAGAGAAAGGGGGGATCCGAATTTCGAATGTGTGACAATTTTCGACCACAGACGTAGTCTCAGTCTTGTTCCCGAGAAACCCCTTAAGTCTCGACACGTCCACCTCTGAGAGCGACGACGAAGACTCGGGACAGTGGACCGTAGACTCAGGGTATTCGTTGTTCAGATCCTTTCTATTTAACTTCGCCCTACAAAGACTAGAGGTCCAGGTCCACACCTTGTCGACCGTTTCCGGTCCCCTGGGTTTTCGACATTCGTTATTCAAGACACCTTTGAGACCGGTAAAGTGAGTGATGCCTAAAGAGTACAATTATTAGTGACGGGACTCGTTTTATCTTCGAGTCCACATAATACAGTGAAACGAAAGGTTGTATAAGTGTATCAGTGGACCAAACCTAAGTGTCACCCGGAACTTTTCTACTGTCCGTCTTCCGACACTAAATCTATCCCTCACCCATTAATTCCGTTTTTACGGATCTTCCCGTCGGAGTCAATTTCAACAAAGTGTTATAAATAATCTTCGAAGGACACAGGTTTTTTCAGTTAAACTCTTATAGAACTTTTTCATATGTATGTGTGTGTGTGTGTGTGTGTGTATGTGATGTGTTGATTTACAGACTCCCATGTAACGAGTAAATCCGATGACCGTAATTGAGTCCTATAATACTCCCAAATTCAATACCGTAACTCAACGTACGAAGAAATACTTTAAAATGTCCGATTTTCTTCCCTTTTTAACATTAAATACGTCATTTTATTGAATCATTAAATTGACATGATTTTTAATTCGACCGGAATTACACGTTGTTTGGTTTATATATGTATGATTAAACGAAGTTCACAGAGGAGGTACTTTTTGAAAATTCGATGTAAAACTCGAAAAATCAGAATACGTAGAGACGTATATTTATTATTTATGTTCCTATATGTACATTAGACAGTTCAATCTAAAAACGGATAAAAGAACGAAATACTGTGTTCTCGGATGCATGAACTTTTATTTTCACTTTCACTTCAGTGAGTCAGTACAGGTTAAGAAACACTTGGACACCTGACATCGGGTGGTCCGAGGAGGTAGGTAGCCTAAAAGGTCCGTTCTTAGGACCTCGCCCAACGGTAAAGGAAGAGGTCCTCTAGAAGGGCTGAGTTCCTAACTTGGGCTCAGAGGGAATCCATGTACACGAATTATGTGAAGTCTTTGTATGAGAAACAAGTAACGTTGAAATTTTTACAAATAAAATATTACCTCATATCAACTAATTGTTACAACATAATCAAAGTCCATATGTGTTTTCACTAAGTCGATACGTATATGTACATAGATAAAAAAGTCTAATAAAAGGGTGTATGTTACCTTACAATAAATCGTATTTTTCCTTCTGGACTGTAAACATTGTTGTACCTACTTGAACCTCCCGTAATCCCGTAATACGATTCACTTTATTTGGTCTGTTTATGACATACTATAGTGTATATATATTATAATTTTTTTCTTTTTATTTCGATCAAATATCTTTATCTCTTATATTACCACCAAAGGTCCCTGACCCTCTTTCCCTTTTACCCCTCTATGTCCAGTCTCCGATATTTTATAGTAAATATTCTACTTATTCAAGACTCATAGATTACTATTGATATTAATTATTTCGAACCTTCAACGGCTTTCATCTAGAATTCACAAGAGTTGTGTGCGTATGTGTGTTTCAATTACTACACTTCACTACACAATAAATAAAACTGGAACATTAGTAAGGTGTTTACATATAATTATGTAGTAGGACAACATATGACATTTTATATATAATTATGTTAATATAAACGGTTAATAAAGAGTTATTTAACCATTTTATAAGATATCAGTAGAGGAGACAAAACACAATTGAACACTAGTCGACTGTACACCGGTCTCCTGACTCACTGTTTACCTTAATTCGTCCAAAAGATCCGCAGACAGTGCACTAAAAGATAAAAGATGTAAGTCCTCTCTTCGTTTTCAGTGACTACGTTGTCAAAGAACGTTCAATTAATATTTACTGTGGTCCAAAATTACTCAACCATACGAGACTTATCTATCGAGTAACTGGTTCTTTCTTTTCTTTAAATCTCCTTTAGTCCCAAGTTGATACCAGTACGTTGATACTAGTGACATGAATTTTAAAAATTCGGATACGAATCTTATATTATTATTATGATTGTTATTGGAGAATACCTCGGTTCTGATGATGGATTCGTGACATGATTGTAAAATAAATTAGAAGTAGTGTTGAGATCAAAGTAAGTTGGGTACACCTTGAACTCCGAGTCTTCTGAATTCTTTTCACGGAACTTAAGTTTATAATCAGATATCATACGGGTTCTGAACTTGAGTCGACTATACTAAGGTTGGAGAATCAAAGATGCAACAAGACGAAAGTTCTTACAGTTCCCTCTCATTTCGGAGGTCTATTAATCCTTGAGTACACTTATACCATCGTAGAAAAGAGGTGGTGACGATAGAGACGGTCAACTTTAGAACGAGGAATAAACAGAAGGTACCGAACCCTTCAAACCTTTAGGGGACCTAAACACAAGTTTGTGTCAAGATCATCTCTAGGTTCAACCGTCTCCTCATCCACTCACACCTCATGTAGAGAGACGTACCTATGTAGTCCTTATGTGGACTAACCTAGAAGTCACTTCTAGGACGTCTTGTGGTCGACTCTCATTCGGTCTCATAGAGAGATGGTCTTTTTTTTTTTTTTTTTTTTTTCTTGGTACGTTTTGAGTCATCCTGTTTCCTTCCTCCCCTTTTTTTTTTTTTCCTCTCACTCCTGACCTAGATATGGACCCCGTACCCCTTTGACTTCGTCCCCAGTCTAGGGGTATAGTCCCGTTGTCAAACCTTGTCTCCACTTCGTAAACTCCGACAACCTATCACTTCATCGACTAGACACTGTCAGGTCTACCTTACTCTTAGTGTGTTTGTTAGGAAGGTGTCGGTATACATGGACCTGTTCCTGAGTTCAGGGGATCTTTCACGTCGTCGACCCCGGACCTCGTATCTCTAACCTCCCGTTAGGACCCCGTTCCACCCGACAACGGACGTCTCACTGTCGGACTCCCCTGGGTTCCCTCCTCTAGTGTCACCCTTTACGAACACTTCCTTTCGGTCCGTTTGTGACTCTGTCCCACTATGACGACTCAGTGTGTGTCCCCACCGCGGTAGAGATATCGGAGAGAGAGGGGTGTGTAGTCGTGACGTGTCGACTTTCTGGGTCTCTCCCACCGGAAAATTCACGGACTACGTGACTCGTTGTCTCTTCCTGGAGGAGGTCCCATCGGAAAATTCATGGACTACGTGGTTCTTTGTCTTTTCCTGTGGTTCCCCCCAGGACATTCACAGACTTGTCCGGTTCTTTGTCTCTTCCTGACCGGTTTCTCTGGGAGACTAACGGTCGAGGGTCTCCGATCTTTTTCCGAGATTATCCTGGAATCGAGGACGTCGACTCCGTCGACCACGGGGACGTGTGAACCGTGGTGGTTACAAGGGTCCTAGGTCCGTCGACACGTTGGAGGTGCGACTTAGGAGTGACCCAGTCTCGACAGTCTTCGACCTGTTTTGGGATTATCACGGTATGGAGACCACTGTTAACGACGATCGTGGGGACTTACAGACCGTAACGGTCCCAGGGGTAATAGGTTCGGGGACACTGTGGGGCAGCGTTTTAGGGGTGACCATGACTTCTCGGTCTCCGATCCCCTTTTTTGGAGTTCTTGTCGTATAAGAGACGACAAGATTGCGGTCGAGGGGACTCATGGACCATGAAGGTCCCAGGGACGTTAGGTTCGTTGACGTGGTGGTGGTATGGATCAGGAGGGACCTCGTCTGGGTTCAGGAGTTCCCGACTGAGTCCTCGTTTGGGGAGACCTACTGAGTGTGTGGCTCCACCTCTATTTTGGTATGTCTTCTTTATTTCTTATTTGTCTCTACTTAGTGTGTTAATGACTTTAAATTTTATGGGATCTTCCTTGGTTATCATCTAATTACCTTCGTCTTCTTACGTTTTCACTCGACTTTCTATCTTACCACCGTTATTAACGACTTCTGGTCTTATTTCCCCTTTTTACTATTAACTCCTATTGAAGTCTCTGAAAACCCTGTTATAACATACGTGGTTGTAAACTCAATAACCCTAGGGTCCCCTTTTTCTCTTTTTATTTCCCTGACTCCTTTAAAAACTTCTCTAATATCAACTTTTACAGGGGTCGTACCCTTTCCTTTATTAGTTCAGGTTCTATACGTCTGTCCTATTTGGGTTCTTCTTTGTGTAACTTTGTGTGTGATTAGTTCGATTGTCTCTAATTTGTGTTTCTTTGTTATAATTTTTATCGTTCCATTTTCGTTGTTTTTCGTGTGTTCCCTTTTGGGTATGTTAATTATCGACTAGAAAGTCACCTTTGAGACCTCCAGTCTTCCCTTACCGTCCTATATACATTTTATGACCCTTTTTTTTAGATGTTAGTTTTAATGAGCTGGATCGTTCCTAGAGTAAATTTTAACTACCTAAAATAAAAAGTTAAACATTAAGTGGTGTAATTGTTTAACTTTTTATTTTCGGTATACTAATCGAGTTATCTATGTCTCTTCCGGAAACTGTTTTGAGTTATAGGTAAAGACTATTTTTGAGAGGTCTTTCGTCCTTATCTTCCTTGTATGGAGTTGTATTATTTTCGATATATACTGTTTGGGTGTCGTTTGTAATAGGAGTTACCACTTTTTAACTTTCGTAAAGGGGATTTCAGTCCTTGTTCTGTTCCCACAGGTGAAAGTGGCGATGATAAGTTGTATCAAGACCTTCAAAACCGGTGTCGTTAGTCTCGTCTTTTTCTTTAGTTTCCTTAGGTTTAACCTTTTCTTCTTCATTTTGAGAGTGACAAACGTCTATTGTACTAAGAGATGTATCTTTTGGGATTTCTGAGGTGGTCTTTTAATGATCTCGATTAGTTACTTATATCATTTCAACGTCCTATATTTTAGTTGTGTGTCTTTAGGGAACGTAAGGATATGTGCTTATTACTCTTTCATCTTTTTCTTTAATTCCTTTGTTAAGGTAAGTGGTAACGTTGCTTTTCTTATTTTATGAATCCTTATATGGATGGATTTCTTTGATTTCTGGATATATATCTTTTAATATTTTGTAACTACTTTTTTTAGTTTCTCCTATGATTATCTACCTCTTTATATGGTACAAGTACCTAACCTTCTTAGTTATATCACTTTTACTCATATGATGGGTTTCGTTAAATGTTTAAGTTACGTTAGGGACAGTTCGATGGTCGGTGTAAAAAGTGTCTTGATCTTGTTTATTAAAGTTCTAAACATACCTTTATGTTTTTTGGAGCTTATCGGTTTCGTTAGAACTCTTTCTTCTTACCTTGACCTCCTTAGTTGAACGGACTGAAGTCCGAGATGATGTTTCGGTGTCAGTAGTTCTGTCATACTATGACCGTGTTTCTGTCTTTATATCTAGTTACCTTGTTTGATCTTTCGGGTCTCTATTTAGGTGTGTGGATACCTGTGGAATAGAAACAGTTTCCTCCGTTCTTATATATTACCTAATTTCTGTTAGAGAAATTGTTCACCACGACCCCTTTGACCAGTTGGTGAACATTCCTTACTTTGATCTAGTGAAAGATTGTGGTATGTGTTTTTATTTAAGTTTTACCTAATTTCTAGATTTACATTCTGGTCTTTGATATCTTGAGGATCTCCTCTTTTATCCGTTTTGTGAGACACTGTATTTAGTGTCGTCCTAGGAGATACTAGGTGGAGGGTCTTATGACCTTTATTTTCGTTTTTATTTGTTTACCCTAGATTAATTTTAATTTTCGAAGACGTGTCGTTTCCTTTGATATTCGTTCCATTTTTCTGTCGGAAGACTTACCCTCTTTTATTATCGTTTACTTCGTTGACTGTTTGTTGATTAGAGTTTTTATATGTTCGTTGAATACGTCGAGTTAAGGTCCTTTTATTTGTTGAGTTAGTTTTTTACCCGGTTTCTTGATTTATCTGTAAAGAGGTTTCTTCTGTATGCCTACCGATTGTTTGTGTACTTTTCTACGAGTTGTAGTGAGTAATAGTCTCTTTACATTAAGTTTTGGTGTCACTCCATGGTAAAGTACGGTCAGTCTTACCGTCGTTAGGTTTTCAGAATGTTCGTTATTTACGACCTCTCCCACACCTCTTTTCCCTTGGGAGGATGTGACAACCACCCTTACGTTTGATCATGTCGGTGATACCTCTTGTCACACCTCTAAGGAATTTTTTGACCTTTATTTTGATGGAATACTGGGTCGTTAGGGAGACGACCCGTATGTGTGTCTCCTTTGGTCTTAACTTTCTCTGTGGACATGGGGTTGCAAGTAGCGTCGTGACAAATATTATCGGTCCTGTACCTTTGTTGGATCTACAGGTAGTCGTCTACTTACTTATTCTTTCGACACCATGTATATGTGTTACCTCATAATGAGTCGGTAATTTTCTTATGTAAACTTAGTCAAGATTACTCCACCTACTTTGACCTCGGATAATATGTCTCACTTCATTCGGTCTTTCTTTTTGTAGTTATGTCATAAGATTACGTATATATACCTTAAATCTTTCTACCATTACTATTGGGACATACGCTCTGTCGTTTTCTCTGTGTCTACATATCTTGCCTGAAAACCTGAGACTCCCTCTCCCTCTCCCACCCTACTAAACCTCTTACCGTAACTTTGTACATATGATAGTCCATTCTTTACTTAACGGTCGGATACAAGTTATGTCCTATGTCCTACGAACCCCGACCACGTACCCCTACTAGGTCTCTCTACTATACTCCACCCCCCACCCTCCCCCCAAGTTCTAACCCTTGAGTACATGTGGGCACCGACTAAGTACAGTTACATACCGTTTTGGTTATGTCATAATATTTCGGTTTGTTTCATTTTTAATTTAATTTTTTTTATTTTTATTTCTTTGACTTTTTGTTATTTTATTATTTGAATTTTTTTTATTTTATTTTACGATTGTCGTGGGATCGACTCTTTGTGACTTTTTTTTTTTAAATACCTTTTTAGTTTTCGAAATGTCTGTTCTTTTCAATTCTCTAAAATCGTGGTGGTTTGTTCAAAATGTCGTTTATAATTTCCCGGAATATATCCGTTATTTGGATTCTCTTTCCCTTCTGGATGTTTTTGTTTGAGTTTTGTTAATTCTTTTACTTTTATACTTGTTTATATAGTTATTAATGAAATTTACGTTTACTTAATTTACGAGTAGTTTTCTGTCTGACCGACTTACCTATGTTTTGTTTCTGGGTGTGTATACGACAGATGTTCTCTGGGTGAAGTCTGGATCTCTGTATATGTCTGATTTTCATTTTCCTACCCTCTTATATAAGATACGTTTACCTTTAGTTTTCTATCTATCACACCGTTAAGAGTAAATTCTTTTATATCTGAAATTTTATTTCTTATGATGTTATTTATTTCTTCTTGTGACGTGTTATTAATTCCCTAATTAGGTTCTTCTGTATTGTTGACGTTTATAGATATTTGGGTTGTATCCTCGTAAAGTTATGTATTCCGTTTATGATTGTCTGTGTTTTCCACACTATCTGTCGTTGTGCTACTATCGTCTCCAGAAATTGTGGGGTGAACGTGGTTTCTTTTCTAGTGGTTTCGTCTTTTGTTTATTCCTTTGTGTTTGGAAGTGACTTTGTAATTTGGTTTACCTTGTTTAACTATAGAAGTCATGAAAGGTAGGTTTACGTCGTCTTATATGAAGACAGAACTCACGTGTACCTTGTAAGAGGTTCTATCTGGTGTAGAACCCGGAGTGTAGTTCGGAGTCATTTAAATTCTTTTAACTTTGGTACAATTTGTAGAAGAGACTGGTGTTTCGATACTTTGATCTATTGTTAATGTCTTTTTTTTTACGTTTTTGTGTTTGTGTCTCTCCAATTTGTTATATAAAGATTTATTACTTCTCCAATGACTTCGTTATTCTTCCCTTTAGTCTCCTAAGGATCTTTGTTTACTGTTACTTTTGTACCGTTCGGTTTTGGGTACCCTACGGCGTTTTCGTCAAGATTCTCCCTTCAACTATCGTTATGTTAGGATGGAGTTCTTTGTTCTTTTCGTAACTTCTCTGTACGATTGAAATGTAGATTTCTACCTTTTTAATCTTGTTTTTTGGGGTTTCAGTCATTTTTCTTTCTTTAGTACTTTCTAACGTTTGTAAGAAGTTATATACGTATAGTTATTTACACTATTTAGTATAATTGTTTAACTTTCCATTTTTGACATACTATTAAAGTTATCTCGTCTGTTTCAAAAATTGTTTTAAGTCGTGGGTAAATACCATTTTCGAGATGTTTTTTTACCCGTATCTTCACTCTCTCAGTTGAGAATCCTTCCAACTATTCTTCAGGTCTCAGGACCTCCACCTCTTTCCCCAGACCCCGAGGACTCCTCCTTTATACCTAGACCCCAAGAGTCCCCCCTCTTTTCCTGTTTGAAAAAAATATGTGAGGAATCAGAATCAGTGTATTTTGAAAAAAAAAAAAAGGAATTCAGGTCTCCACTACTAATGTGTTGTTTTGTTGAGTCGAATTTGAGACATGATTCTCCTCTTCCGTTACCGTGGGGTGAGGTCATGAGAACGGACCTTTTAGGGTACCTGTCTCCTCGGAACATCCGACGTCAGGTACCCCAGCGATCCTCAGTCTGTACTGACTCGCTGAAGTGAAAGTGAAAAGTGAAAGTACGTAACCTCTTCCTTTACCGTTAGGTGAGGTCACAAGAACGGACCTCTTAGGGTCCCTGTCCCCTCGGACCACCCGACGGCAGAGACCCCAACGTGTCTCAGCCTGTGCTGACTTCACTGAATCATGATCATCATCATCGTTCCTAATATATCGTTGTTACATAGGACGAATTCCTATGTGACAAAGAGGTAACGCCCTGAGAAGACTGATTAGGATAATACAATTTTACATATAATACCCTTACCTAGAAGGATAACAATCAAGATTAGGACAGTAAAATTCTACATTTGACACCGTCACACAGACCATTCTGGAAATGTTGGAACTTTGTATGAAAACTAAATGACATTATTGGTTAACTTTTTCTTATATCGAGGGAACAATTCTGAGAGACAACGGAAGACTACGGATACAGTCTTCTAAAGAGACAGGAAAGAGTGACATTATTTTGAGTCGATGTGTTTTCGAGAACTCACTAGTTCCGACCAAGGACTAGGGCTTCGATTTAGAAGAAGAAACCTCTAGTCCTTAGGTTGTAGTTAGTTACATTCGATAGTCTTCCTTTGATGGAGTTGTATTATTTCCGGTATGTGTTGTTTGGGTGTCGTTTGTAAGAGTTACCACTTTTTGACTCTCGCAAAGGAGCTTCTAGTCTTTGTCTTATTCTCACGATTGAGAGCGGTTATAATAAGTTCTATCAAAACCTTTAGGATCGATACCCGTTAGTCTCTTCTCTTTCTTTATTTTCCTTAAGTCTGACCTTTTCCTCTTCATTTGAGAGTGATAAACACCTACTGTACTTTGATGTATCCTTTGGGATTTCTACGATAGTCTTTTAAAGATCTTGAATAGTTACTTAAATCATTTTGACGACCTATGTTTTAGTTTTGTGTCTTTAGTGAACGTAAGGATATGTCATTGTTACTTTTTAGTCTCTCCCTTCAATTCCTTAGTTGGGGTAATGTTGATTTTCTTATTTTACGGACCCTTATTTGGATGGATTTCCCCACCCCCCCCCTTGATATATGTCTTTTAATATTCTGTGTATACTTTATTTATTTTCTGTTATATCTGTTTACCTACGAGGACCCATCCTTTTCCTTATGACACTTTTACTGATATGACGGTTTTCGTTAGATGTCTAAGTTACGTTAGGAATAATTTAATGATTACCGTAAAAAGTGTATTGATTTTGTTTTTTTAGAGTGTTAAACACACCTTTAGTTTTCTGGGGTTCCTCAAACTCCTTAGTCGAATGGACTAAAGTCTGATATGACGTTTCGATGTTAGTAGTACTGTCATATCATGACCGTGTCTTTGACTTTATATCTGGTCACCTTGTTCTATCTTTCGGGTTTCAATTCGGGTACGTGTATGTCCGTGAAGTAGAAACTGTTTCCTCCGTTCTTATATTTACCTTGTTTCTATGAAAGAAGTTAGTCACCACGACCATCTTGACCTGTTGATACAGGTTTTTCTTTTTAATTTTTATCTTACGAAAGATTGTGATATATGTTTCTATTTGAGTTTTACCTGATTTCTGGATTACATTCTGGTCTTTACTATTTTGAGAATCTTCTTTTGTACCTTTCTTGTGACATACTACGTTCGGTGTCGTTCTAGGAGATACTAGATGTAGGATCTCATTACCTTTATTTTTGTTTTTATTTATTCACCTTGGATTAGTTTGAATTTTAGAAAACGTCTCGTTTCCTTTAATATTTGTTCCATTTTTCTGTTGGGAGTTTTACCCTCTTTTTATTATCTTTTACTTTGTTGACTATTTGTGATTAAATGTTTTACATATTCGTCCAGTGTGTTGAGTTACGGTCTTTTTGTTTGTTAGGTTAAGTTTTTTTGTTTTTGTTTAGGTTTTTGTTTAGCTTAAGGTTTTTTTTCCCCCTCCGTTCTGGATTTGTCTGTAAAGAGGTTTCTTCTGTATGTCCATCGGTTATTTGTGTACTTCTCTGCGAGTTTAATGAGTAATAATCTCTTTACGTTTAGTTTTGATGTTACTCTACAGTGGAGTGTGGTCTGTCTTTCCGGTATTTTTTTTTTTTTTTAGGTGTTTGTTGTTCAAGACCTCTCGTACACCTCTTGTCCCTTGGGAGAATGTGACGACCACCCTTCCATTTAGCTATGTCGGTGATACCTTCTGTCATATCTGTCAGGAAGTTTTTTTATTCTTATTTTGGTGGTATACTAGGTCGTTTGGTGAAGATCCGTATATTCACTTATGTCTTCTTTGGGTTTGACTTTCTCTGTGAACATGGGGTTACAAGTGCCGTCGAGATCTGTTTTATCGATCCTGCACCTTCGTTGAATCTACAGGTAGTTTTTACTTACCTGTTTCTTCGACACCATGTATATGTGCTACCTAATGATGAGTCGGTAATTCTCCGACTCAATCACATTTTTGGATCGCAGCCATTCTGACTGGTGTGAAGTGGAAATAGAAAATCTTAACAGACCCATCACAAGCACGGAAATTGAAATGGTAATCAGAAATCTTCCAGCAAACAAAAGCCCAGGTCCAGACGGCTTCACAGCTGAATTCTACCAAAAATTTCGAGAAGAGCTAACACCTATCCTCCTCAAACTCTTCCAGAAAATTGCANGAAAATTGCAGAGGAAGGTAAACTTCCAAACTCATTCTATGAGGCCACCATCACCCTAATACCAAAACCTGACAAAGATGTCACAAAAAAGGAGAACTACAGGCCAATATCACTGATGAACATAGATGCAAAAATCCTCAACCGTCTTTATCGTCATTCTTATCTTATTATTGGAGAAATGAGTAATCTAATTTTGGGAGGTTTTTTAGGTCCACTGAACTATTTCGTGTGGTTCACTAAATATTATCTGAGTAAGTGAGTAAATAAGATAAGTAAATAGACAAATATACGTGTGAACCCAATTGTAAATGACTCGTGTACACTTGGGATACGATCTATGACCTCTACTTTACGAAGGTTGATCCAGTCATCGGAGTTCCGTTTAGTGTTAATCCCACCTGTCACAGGGTCCGTATATCGGTTAATACTATGTTTCAATGACAGTGAAATTAACCCACCACTTATTGAGATGGACTCCCTTAGTCCTTTACGACGAGTTTCTTAACTCTAGATAGGATCCAAGACTTCCATTTCCTCCACCACTCTTCCTTAGACCTCCACCCACTCCTCCTACAAGTGGTCTAATCAATCCGAACTTCCTCCCGACAAACCCCCTATACTTGACAAACCCTTTATTGTCGGACCAACATAATGTTTGAACTCCTTATCTTTGTTATCCTCCATTCTAATCCAAATTAAACCTTTCTCAGAAATTTCCCAGAACCACGGTCCGATTCTTCAAAAAGGTCGAAATAATATATTTTTCTCCCAACTAAATCTCCCCCCCGTCCTCTCTCTTCCTTATAGTATTCGTCTTTAAAATAAAATTTTGTTATGACAGACTTCACACCTCCGATTTGACCTCAATTTATTCTGGTCCAATTCTCTTTTAATGTTTTAGGTTATTATCCTATTCTTCTGACTATAGTCTATTAAATACTTGGATTAGACATACGTTACCTTATTAATAAAGAAGTCTGAGGAACTGACGAACTGACTAAAGTCCCTTGTACTATAGTACACTCTCGAATTTTAATAAACTAGTTTTCAAATTTTAATTAATTATTTTCGGTTAATTAATTTCGATTACTTTTGTCAATTTTCCCTTTTAGAGATCTATTTTTTTATGTAATTTAACTTACACAATAATATTAAGTAGTAATTTCTACAAGGGTCCTATTACTCCACCATCTATTATTGTTTTACGAAGTAAAGTCGTCCCTTTTTTGTAACGAGTTTTATAACATAATCGTAGTTGAGTCGTCTGAAAACAATAAAATTTTGAATTAGAAAGAAAAAGTGAATCTTGTATAATAAAACGTATTTGAGTATGTTCTTTTCGTGGATGTATTTTTATTTTCAATGAGATATCTTTCTTTCAAGTTTCCTTCTTTACCTTGAGGTCTCAATAAAAGGAAACTTTACAAAGACACTTTTACTCAGACACCTAAAGTGATGGGATCCTGAGATTTGTGATATCGACCTTATCATAGAATAAGTCCACTCAGTTTAGTGAACCGATTTGGTTCAGTTAGTCTCAGAGAACTGATCCTTTAACTTTCACCACATGTTT
The DNA here is from genome assembly GCA_006410555.1 of Capra ibex. Lineage (NCBI taxonomy): Eukaryota > Metazoa > Chordata > Mammalia > Artiodactyla > Bovidae > Capra > Capra ibex. The sequence continues at coordinate 6,278,063 of SJYO01049755.1, forward strand.
CTGTGTCCTCTTCTGTTACCGTGGGGTGAGACTATGAGAACGGACCTTTTAGGATACCTGCCTCCTCCGACCACCCGATGTCAGGTACCCCAGAACTTCTCAGTCTGTACTGACTCACTGAAACCAAAGTGAAAAGTGAAAGTACGTGACCTCTTCCTTTACCGTTGGGTGAGGTCACAAGAACGGACCTCTTAGGGTCCCTGCCCCCTCGGACCACCCGACGGTAGATACCCCAGCGTGTCTCAGTCTGTGCTGACTTCGCTGAATCGTCGTCGTGTGTTTCTGTGTAAAGTCGATTAGTCTTCACGATTTCAACTCTCCTGACCAGTTCCATGTCCCAACAGCAAAGACAAGGTTCATATACTGTTTCTTCTCTTTCAATCAGATTTCTCTCTTTCACCAACGTCTGTAGGTCTTCCTTTGTTCCTAGGACCCTGTGGTCTTCTCTTTTCTGGTCTTTCTTGTCGATCGAATCAGCGACTAATGAAAGATATATGACCCAGTTTACAGACGGTGAATCTAAGATATACTAAAAGAAAATAGAAACGTTGTATGAAGACGCCTCAAAAAAACAATGATAACAAGTTGTAACAAAGTCACCCAAAAAGAAACTTCAGTTCATTAAGGATTGGTTCTGTATGTACAAAGGACATAGTTTATACTGTATTACTCCGTTCTTTTGACCCATAGGTTAACTCCTTCTTTGATAAGACTTTAACTTAGATTGTCATATAATCTTTATACATTGGAGTGGGAAGATCAAAATCAAGATTTTAAATCTTTAGAATTTACATCATGGATGTACATAAATAATATTCTTTCTCCTAGAGTTGTAAAATTTTAACTATAAAATATAAAAGTACCGTAAAGTATCTCGAGACTTCCTCAAAATTCGTTCGTAGAAGATCACAGAACCGAATCGCAGTTTTATGTGACTCATTCTTTTTAGTAACCGACAGACCTGGATTTATTCCGAACGACAAGATCTCGTCTTTACCGAGGGTAGAAATCATATGGGACGAAACGGAAGCCTCCGTGAGCTACGGGTCCAAAAGTCATCATTATAGAAAGTTCTATCCTTGTTTACCCTCTCATCTGTATGTCTGCCTGGTAGGACGACGACGGTCATCACTCTTTCTTCAATCGTACGTGAGTGTAAATCTTCAGTAGTCTTTTTTTAAGGATAAAATAAGTTAAGGATAATGGTAACTCATCTTAAAAGGATTTTGAATCATACGAAGTGTGTATGGTCCTTATCTACGTATATACCTGTATACTTTCCTACTGTGTCTACCTACTCATTTGCTTACTGAATTCGGAATTCAAGAACTTTTCGTAGAAAGTAGACATGAATGGATGAACGTCACCACACGATATATTTACCCTCCAAATCTTTGATGTGTTTTCGAAATTTTAGAGGGAGGTTGGGTAACATGTTTTATTTCGATGTCGGTTTCTTAAGAGTGCATCGTTACTCGGAAATTGTCTTAACGGGAGGTGTTAAAACTTTCGTTTCGTAGAAGACGAACATTAACGTTCCTCCTCTACCCCCTGGTCTTTATTCGGTTTATATCTACTACTTGATGGAAGAAGGTAGTCAGGATTGTCTCTAAACATAAATAACGAACAATATTTTTGAAATAATAGGAAAAGTGTTGAGATCGATAGCTCCCAAACTAAATTGGTCTTTTGTACGGTCATTAAACGAGAAGTGATTCATACGTAAAAGTTCTAGATCTTCAATACCGGCACTGAAACGACAAGAAAGGCATGTAATTAGTCATAAAGTCTCACTTTTCATGTGTGATCTGTGATCTGTAACTCCTTCCCGGAGAAGTCCGTTCTCGTACACAACAACCTAACTAAAATATTTCTAACGGAAACCTTTACATAGATTCAACTTATACTTCATATATTAATTTATTTTAAAAAAATGTACGTTTTAATGACAGTCAATGTTTTCAGTATACCCTATACGATGGATAAATTTATTTTTAACACTACCAGTACATCTATTTACTGGATGTATTTACCTCTTTAAATGTTATCAGGGTACATCTGTAGGTATGTTATTTTTTAAGGTAGATCGGAAGGAAGAAAACTAGTTCAGTGAGTATAACGCATAGAAGGTTTCCGGACTTAGGAGACCTCTACAGTGAGACCGAAACTAAATCATCATTATAATTCCGCACACAAAATGACCCACGATGACACATAAACATAGGAAGTATACTACCGAGCTAAATCATGACGAGATCTCTTTGTACTTAATAAATATTAATACTCTAATCTAAGTGAGACTCTCTTCGTTAAACTTGTTAATTTACATTGTCTTTTTGTTCATTATGTACATTATCTTTTTTCGAGAGGAAGTCAAAATAGCCGGGTTAAGATAGATTTTGACTCTAAGATTGTTTTAGAAAAGATAGGGGGTTTACAGATAATCATTTTTACGCTAATTTAATCGACACAAGAATCACTTACACGACAACGAACCCTTTGGGAAACCCTAGACCCCTCCTCTGACTGCCCTTTGATATTTCGAGAATGTTATATGTCCTTACATTTAGTCAGTACCCAAATCGATCGAGATTGAGGTTCCTACATATCCGAACCCTTTCCTAATAAGTTTGTTATAAAAAAGGTCGGACAAGAAGTCTCTTATGTCGACCAAACTTAATTTTCTTTACCTAAAGTTTTTATTGATTTATCTTTACAAAACTCGTGGAATGGTCTAAGTCCAGTATTCTCTCTCCTCTTTCCTGACATAAAGTGGTACAAGAAAAGAAAAAAGAGGATGAAAAAACCTCCTTTTCCCTATCCTTTTTTATAATGAATCCAGTGAAATCGATAACTTAATGTCCAAACATCAGGTTATTATATACTGTCTAAATGTTCTGGGGGGAACTTACTATTTCAATGCGAAGAGAATAGATTGGTAAGACTTTAGTACCAGACATATCTATTTCGTACGTTTTGTTCATTAAACTATTCTAATACGGTTGTATGGTTAAAACGTGGATTCATCAAGAGTAAACAAATAATATATAACTTAAGTAAACTTTCATAACGTAGTTTATGATCCGAAAAGGATTTCGGATCAAACCGATTATCAAATTTCATACAAACGTGCTCAAATTTTGAGTCCATTGTCACCTCCTCAACTTTCTATCATTCCGTATTTGTAGACAAGATTGTCGAACCATCTTAAATATTGTTGACTGTTCTAAGTTAAGGATGTGTTGAAGTTTACGGAAGTCCGTTATGGTATCAATCTCGAGTAACACAAACCTTACATTCCCCTAATAAAAATCTACCGAAAAGTTTTCGTCCCCCATTATAGTATAAGAACATAAGGACTTTGACTCTTCATTGACCTTAAAGTCTTAGACCTGTGACATCTATCGAGGTCATGGAAAATGTCGGACTGAAAAGTCCGTAAGTCTCGATGTAACAATTATCGTGAGGGAGAGAAGACGAAAGTTAATTACGTTCAATGACCCCGACTACAAGGACCTTTCTCTGTGGAACAATTTAAGTTACGTCGACGTTGAGATCGAAAAACATTTTGACGTTTATCCAGATAATCAAACATACCACTATTAGACTTTATAAAACTCTCTTCAATTCGAAGGATGATACAGACGTTGATAAATGAGTCAAATTGTCTCCAAGGTCACCTATTTATAATTTTCCAAGTTCGGATACCGTAGGTTCCTGTGTAGGGTCAAGGTTACGAGACGTTGATTATTTTTCTCGAAACCCTAAACTCCAAATTCGGAATCTAAATGTTACGTAACTACAAACAATATAAGTAATCACTGTTTCGACACACCAAATGATATGTTACTATATTATAAATTAAAATACTTGTAACAACTGAAAAACGAACGTTTTTATTCTGCTATCCACTCAGGAACGGACTTTCGTTTCCCTTCGACTCCCAACACATCTCTATTAACAAGAAAAGACTTGAACATCTAGAAAGTCGACGAAAGTCAGGAGGAATAGAGATTATTAGGTAGTCGTACTTGATTTAGATAGATAGACAGTTTAACGATTAGTTTTTTTCTTTTACGGTCTTTTCTCTTCTTTTTCCTTGTCACACATACGTAGAGAGACAACTTTTTGAGAGTCCACTTGGACGTACTTAAGACGGTAACTTCTCTGATTATAGTTTAAGGCCCTTTGGAACTGGATATAAACGGTGAGTCATGGAAAATTCTGTCATTAAGAATTGACCACCACGTGTTATTTTTAATAGGTGACCTGAAAACTTCGGTGTAGAGGGAATCAGGGTCGGGGATACAACACCGGGTCCACAGATTAACAGCAATGAATGGTACTAAGAATATACAGGGTGACAAGTAGACGAATATGATTCCAAGATATATGTCATTGACTCGTTGAATAATTGACATGACAGAACAGTAATATCATATGAATCAAAACTAAGAGAAGACACTATTCATAGTAGGTCTGAATTGAGTCATTCTACCCCGTTCTATTTACGAACTTCAATTTAGAGTACCAGTCCCTTCACAGCACCATTTACAGACGTTTGTCAAATTAAGTATCGGGTCGTGAATTGTCTTAGGTATTTGTCCCTCTGAAAACTCGACTTTCGTAGTCTACCTCTATCTAATCGTGGTTCCTGTCGTGGTTCATTAAACTGAAGTTTCTTGACGAAACTGAAGTAAGATTAGGTAAGTTTTAATGACTCAATCCGAACTGAACCCGAAGGGACCACCGAGTCTCTCATTTCGCAGACGGACGTTACGTCCTCTGGACCCAAACTAGGGACCCAGTCCTTCTAGGGGACCTCTTCCTTTACCGTTGGGTGACATCATGAGAACGGACCTTTTAGGTCACCTGTCTCTTCGGACCATCTGATGTCAGGTACCCTAACGTTTCTCAACCTGTGCTGACTTGTTTAAGTGAAATATGAAAGACCATGTCAAGACGTCCGGAACTTATTATCAAGATTTGATCTTCACAAATAGTGTACACCCCGAAAAATTTGGTCAAGTGTTCAGGGTAGAGTCAGGGAGATTAAGTCTTCGAGACCCTGTCTCTTTTCCTTTTTAAATATAAAATATTTTTAAATGTCTGAGTAGTCAACAAGTATTGACTAATTTTTCGTGAATTAAGACACTAAGTAGTCTTCGTGTACCTATTAATTTGAATTTCAAAAGTCGGGATCTAGGTCTTAAAAGACTAAGTCTTCTAGACCCCACTCTGAACTCTTATATGTAAAGATTCAAGGGTCCAATAAGACTGTTGTCACCAAACACTTTGTACTAACCTTTTGGTGATTGAATTTAATATCCCTATTCAATAACCTCCGGGTCAAGGTTAACTTATGAGACAGATTAAATGGTTCCTCTAGAAATAAAACCCAGGTTTCCACTTTAGTATATTAGTTTCATTGAAACACACTAGGTAGACGTTCTTGATACCCTAGAAATCTCCGGAGTCTGAGGAATAGAACACTTGTGAGTCGGACTACTAGGACTTTCGAAGGTCCTTGTATTATCTATAAGACCGTAGTCCTTAGGACTAGTGGTTCCTCCAAACAGTATGTCCCTAAAAGAACTGAAAAGACCATTTTATATATATATATATACCCATCTATACCGAATCAGAAATAACGTAAAAATGAAGAAAACATAAGAGAAATGATTGGTAATGAAAGTTTTACCAAGTTTGAAATACCTAATTTAACGTGGGAAGGTTTTTCTATACAACTTCAGGATTGTAGGTAATTCCGTCTTATACTATATAAACTTTTATCCTAGAAATGTCTTTATTCAATTACACTCCAGTAATACAACTTACGATTACGAATATTTTGTCCCAATGCACCGGTGTCTCTGTTCGTGTGTGTCCCTCTTCTGTTACACTTTTTGTCCCTCTTCTGTCGGTGCACTCACTTACTCCGTGTCGACTGGGAACTTGGTAGGTCAAAGTTTGACCTATCAAGACGAATATACACCTAAAGAAAGTTATTTAAGTACGTCACGAGGTGTAAGTCACCGACCGACTTAGACGTCTACGTCTTGGTGTCTGAGTCAAAAATAAACAAATATATAAAAGACGACCTAAAACCATACGGGTACTGAGAACCTTTGTTAGGAGGAACCTAAGGTTCCCTGTTGACATGTACGGTGGATTTCTTACAGTTCCTAACGGTCACTCACGGTCTTGTCTCCGTGGTTCCTTTCTAAGAGGTGGTGTCTATAGTCTCTTTTATAGGGACCCCTATGGAACTAAAGTCTAAAGGTTGAAGGTCTCGTAACCCCGTTATTTAAAAGTGACAAAAGTGAGTGGGTCAAAAAATATGAAACAATACCGTCGGGATCCTTTGATTATATGGATAATATTCAATTTTGTCACACTTGTATACATCATGAAATATCAAATTTACCTAAATCTAATAGTATCAGTTAAATTCATCGATTCACTACTATATAAATAAAATGTCTACTCTTTGGTTCTGCCTCTTTTCACCTTACTCAACTACACGTAGTATTTTTTATCGATTTTATCAATCGTCCTTGTTCTACGTCTTTGGATAAGGAATGGGAAATAGAGGGAAAATGTAAACGTTAATAAAGGGTTATTTTTCTTCTCTCATGAGTAAAGACACCCCGTTTACTGAGGCGTTTTATCTTTAAAGTTTAAAAATAAGTTCCAGTAATTGTTGTCTTTAGTCTTAGCTTTCACCACACCCAAAAGTCGACCTGTTTGTACCCAAGTTTGGAGTCAAAACGATGATTAATACATACATCGACAATAACTTTCAGTTCTGTAACGATTAATAGTGTATCCCTATAAATTTCTATATTTACTCTGTCGTACGTATTTTGAGTATTGTCTCCGGAACGTCTACCACCCATAAATTATCTCCAACCAAAGGAGTAAGAAGGAGAACTCAATCTAGTCAACTTATGTTGTTTTTATTTTTGAACTTAAAGACTTGTGTACGAATCTTTTTCTATTAGTTGGAAATTTAAGTTTGTCCAGTCGTGACTGATAAAAAATTTCAGTAATAATTACGTTATTTTTAAGTCCCCGTGAAATCAAAATATAGATATCTTCGATATACCTTTTCCCAATTCGATCTCTTTGAAAAGTAGTAAACTAAATCTCTGTGAATCGTAAACCAACAATAATCCGGGTACTGTAAAAAAAAGGACACAGGTTAGACCTTGTGTGTTTCCTCTATCCGATCTCCAGTTCCAAAACTAGTATAACTAATAAGGACCCAGGAACACGAAGTCTCTTTAGTGACCCTCACTATCAAAGTGTCACTACGAGGGTCTCATCACGTAATTCTTTTTGGATTCCTGTCCCTTTATCCGTAGTGGATAAAGGTGTAAGTCTGGGAGTAGACACTTCGGTCGGTGTTACCTCTGGATGTAATGTTCGGATTTCGAGAACACGAAGTAAAAGATTTGGAGTTGTGTTGGTTTGGGACTGGAAAATTATAAATTCTTATACAACAGACGTGTTAGTCCGTTAGGTTTCCGTCTCCTTCCTTTGTGGACTCCGACTTACAACTCTTTAATTACTTCTTAATCTGTCATTCCTAAATTTTTATTTTAAACTTCCTAAGTCCCAGATCACAGACAAATTCTTTACTATGGTGAATTCGTGTGTTCATTAACCCAATTAGTCTTCCCTTCCTAGTCGTGACCATTTAACTTAAATTTTTTATACTACTTCCACTGAAGTACGGGTACTACCTTCTCATGTTTCTGCTACTCGCGTGGAGGAGGGTGTCCGGGTAGTTTTAATGTTCGTAAACGTCTTGTGAAATGTCTCGTTTCTTTATCTCCTTTTGTTGTCTTGCCCTTTCTGATCTCTAGAGAAGTTCTTTTAATCTCTATGTTTCCCTTGTAAAGTACGTTTCTACCCGAGTCATTTCCTGTTTTTACCATACCTGGATTGTCTTCGTCTTCTATAATTTTATCTCCACCGTTCTTATGTGTCTTGACATGTTTTCTCTAGAATTACTGGGTCTATTGGTGCTACCACACTGGTGAGTGGATCTCGGTCTGTAGGACCTTACACTTCAGTTCACCCGGAATCCTTCGTAGTGATGTTTGTTTCGATCACCTCCACTACCTTAAGGTCAACTCGATAAAGTTTAGGATTTTCTACTAGGACACTTTCACGACGTGAGTTATGCGGTCGTTTATACCTTTTGAGTCGTCACCGGTGTCCTGACCTTTTCCAGTTAAAAGTAAGGTTAAGGTTTCTTTCCGTTACGGTTTCTTACGAGTTTGATGACGTGTTAACGTGAGTAGAGGTGAGGTCACAAGAACGGACCTCTTAGGGTCCCTACCCCCTCCGACCACCCGACGGCAGATACCCCAACGTGTCTCAGCCTGTACTGACTTCACAGAATCGTCGTCGTCGTGTGCGATTACTTCATTACGAGTTTTAAGAGGTTCGGTCCGAAGTTGTTATACCCTTGACACTTGAAGGTCCACAAGTTCGACCTAAATCTTTTCGGTCTACTTGGTCTCTAGTTTAACGGTTGTAGACGACCTAGTAACTTTTTCGTTCTCTCAAGGTCTTTGTAGATAAAGACGAAATAACTGATACGGTTTCGGAAACTGACACACCTAGTGGTGTTTGACACCTTTTAAGACTTTCTCTACCCTTATGGTCTGGTGGATTGGACGGAAAACTCTTTAGACGTACGTCCAGTCCTTCGTTGTCAATCTTGACCTGTACCTTGTTGTCTGACCAAGGGTTATCCTTTTCCTCTTGTAGTTCCGACATATAACAGTGGGACGCATAAATTGAATATACGTCTCATGTAGTACTCTTTACGACCCGACGTACTTCGTGTTCAACCTTATTTCTGACGGTCTTCTTTATAGTTATTGGAGTCTATACGTCTACTGTGGTGGGAATGTCGTCTTTCGTTTCTTCTTGATTACTCGGAGAACTACTTTCACCTTCTCCTCTCACTTTTTCAACCAAATTTTGAGTTGTAAGTCTTTTGATTCTAGCACCGTAGACCAGGACAGTAAAGTACCCTTTATCTACTTCTTTGTCACGTTTGTCACCGACTGAAATAAAACCCCCCGAGGTTTTAGTTACGTCTACCACTGACGTCGGTCCTTTAATTTTCTGCGAATGAGGAGTCTTCCTTTCAATACTGGTTAGATCTATTGTATAATTTTTTGTCTGTAATGAAACGGTTGTTTCCAGGTAGATCAGTTTCGATACCAAAAAGGTCATCAGTACATACCTACACGCTCAACCTGATATTTCTTTCAACTCGCGACTTCTTGACTACGAAAACTTGACACCACGACCTCTTCTGAGAACTCTCAGGGGACCTGACGTTCCTCTAGGTTGATTAGTTAGGATTTCCTTTAGTCAGGACTGATAAGTAACCCTCCTGACTAGGACTTCGACTTTGAGGTTATGAAACCGGTGGACTACGTTTCTCAACTGAGTAACCTTTTCTGGGACTACGACTCTTTCTCACTTCCGTCCTCCTCTTCCCTTTTGTCTCCTACTCCACCAACCTACCGTAGTGGCTGAGTTACTGTACTCAAACTCGTTCGAACCCTAAATCACTTCCTGTCCCTTCGTACGACACGACGTCAGGTACCCCAGTGTTTCTGAGTCTGTCCTGACTCACAGACTCACTTGACTTGACTTAGAAATTACTGTCTTTTGTCTAGTCGCTAAAGTTCTCTGGTCCCACCTCTTTTCCCTGATTGACGTCTTTCCCGACTCTTTTTCGTCAACTCACCACAAAGGTACGAAACATGATCGTCAATGTGTAAACATACGTAAACAGTTTAGAGTAACTTGACTTATAAAATTTAACCACGTAAACTAACTTACAGTTAATATAAATTTATTTCAAATAATTTTTATTTTAAAAATTACAATACAACGTCGGACGTACGGTCCCATAAAATCCCCTCTTACCTATGTACATAAACATACCGACTTAGGGAAGCGACAAGTGGACTTTAATAGTGTTGTAACGAACGATTAACCGATGGGAGGTTATGTTTTATCCCCGAAGGGAGAGACGAGTCAACCAGTTCTTAGACGGACGTTACGTCCTGTGGGTCAAAACTAAATACCTAGTCCTTCAAGGGGCCTCTTCCTTTACTATTGGATGAGGTCATAAGAACGAACCTCTTAGGGTACCTGACTCCGAGGACCACCCGATATCAGGTACCCCAGCGTTCTCAGCGTGTACTTAATCGCTGATTTGGTGGTCATGTTTTAAATTTTTATTTATCTATTTTTAATTTTTCACTTTACGATTTTGGTTTCCTTTTTAGAAGTTCACCGATTGCATTATAGGGTCTTGGTCCTTTTCGAACTATAGTATAATATAATATCGTGATAAACGTAAAGGGAAGATGTGACCAAAAAAGTAAAGTCATAAAGAATTGTAAAAATAAAAGCTTTTTCTACTTAACCATTCACACCACTACACCAGAAGTGAGATTGTACTTAACGTCATTGATCTCCCAGTCTTCAAAGTAAAATATTTATGAATTTCCCTCTTTTCGGAAATAATTTTAGTCGTACGTAAAATATTGAACTAATTCTTCACACCGACTATGTTAATAACTTCGTAAGTTTCGAAAAATAGTGTTTGTGTGACTAGTAAGAAAGACTTTTAAGTACTTCCTGTTTTCGTCATAGGTAAAAAATCTTTCTCAACGTTCGTATTTTCGGTAAATGTCTGAAACCGAAACTCACGTTACTAAGGTCGCAAGAGACTCTAGATCTAAGAGTGAAACGACTCAAGATTGAGTAAAGACGAGAAACAACGATTTTAGTTCATTTTAAGAGAGTCCTTCAAGGTCTGTATATATATATATATATATATATATATATATATATATATATATGTGTGTGTGTATATGTATGTGTATCCTATCTTATTTTATAAAAAAATTTCTCTACTTATTTTTTATTAAAATCTAGTGTTGGGATCATGATTACTTATTATTTGTACCTACAAATTCCCGTAATGTTTAATCCATGTATTGTTAAAAAGAATACACTATCTGTATGGACACAAAATTAAATACTACCTGTTCGTATATATTTTTCTTTTAGTTACGTACTAATATAAGGATATTACGTATATTTATAGACCTCCAGACACAGGTATAACTTTACTTTATCCAGAAGGTAATAGGACTTTGTTCTCAACCGCTTAGAGAGGGGGTCAGGGAACTTATCTCCTTAATTCTATAATACGTCCGAAAAAAAAAATTAAGTTGTTAAAAATCAATCCAATATTAATTGCATGTTATAGTATAATTAAAATCTACACGATGTAATACTAAGTTACAAAAATGTGTAATAATTTACTAGTGGTGTTATTCTGGTCAGTGGTAGACAGTACGACGTTTCAAAAGTATAATAACTGATATAAGTGTAGGGACACTGAAAAGTAAAATAAGGACCTTAAGACACGGAGAATTAGACGGAGTGGATAACAAGTAGGACGGTGTGGGGAGGTAAAACCCTCGGTGGACAAGAAAGAGACAAAGATATGTAGAAAAGACAAAATAACATAAATAAACAGGACTAAAAAGTTAAGGTGCATATTCACTCTGGTAGGTCATAAACAGAAAGAGACAGACTGAATAAAGTGAATCGAAAAACGTTATGAAAGATCTAGGTAGATACAACTGTGTCTTCTTTTCTCGAGTAATAAAAATACTGACTGATTATAAGGTATAACCTCTTCCGTTACCGTGGGGTGAGGTCATGAGACGGACCTTTTAGGGTACTTTCCTCCTCGGACCACCCGACACCAGGTACCCCAGTGTCTCCCAGTCTGTGCTGACTTCGCTGAATCGTCGTCGTCGTCGTCGTCGTCGTCGTCGTCGTCGTTATAAGGTATAACACACACAGATGGCGTAGAAGAAATAAGTGAGTGGATACTTGCCTGTGTCCAACGAAGGTATAGAACCGATAACACTTATTACGACGTTACCTGTATCCCCGTGTATACAGAAAATTTTAATCATAAAAGTAAAAGAGGTCAACTTATACGTCCTCACTTTAACGACCATCAAGATCAAAACTAAAAAACTCCTTGAACGTATGATAAAGGGAACCACTGACGTGGTCAAATGTAAACGTGGTTGTCGTGTGTTACCAAGGGAAAATAAGTGTAGAAGTGTTTGTGAACGTAAAACAGAAAAACTATTATCGGTAGGGTTGTCCACATTCCACCATAGTGTGACCAAAACTAACATAAAGGGACTACTAATATTACAACTTGTAGAAAAGTGTACAGATAACCAGTAAGTACAGAAGAAACGTTTTTACAAGTAAAACGAAATGAACACCTTCATCATATGATTAAGTTCAAATAATTCTTTTGTCTTTCTAAAGTGGTTTTTTTACTTAACTAAAACTTACTTTGTTTTAGTCACAAGTATTTAAGTACTTAAATAAAAGGATAGTGATAAGGGTAAGATATTTATCTTCAAGATATATAAGACTTCGGTAATCCATACATTTTACGATTTTATACTTTAGAAACCAAAGAAACCTCTCGAATGCTCCACTGTTTATACTGTATTCCTTCGTTTCAAAAAAAACAAAAAACAAAAAATTTATATTCCGTATGTCCAAGTTACCTTTCTTTCTTTACAAATCATCTTTTACTGACTTTATCGGTACTCTCGTACATTCGCGAAATTACTTCTCAGTTTTTGATAACATTATCAACATTTAACAAACAAAATCCTTAATTAGTTGTTATTTAGTATCACCAATTCTTCCGAGTTGAGTTCAGTAAATGCAGGTTTAGAACGAACAGGTAAATCACAAATACTTCAACCCATCTAAAATCGGGAAGCTAAAAGTCCTCGAGGGATTTTAAAACATACCGAATTTTTACTCCTTCATGTACATGTTCACCAACGGTATTTTGAACCGTATTATTATGTCAATAATAATCTGATAATAGTTACTGACATAATTCCTCAATTACAAAGTACCCCTGTCTCAAAACCAACTCTTTCCACTTTTTAAGTTCTCTACTTACTACCACTCTCAATGTGTTATTGCATGTCTTATTTCATGTTATTATTACATGAACCACGGTTACTTTACATGTCAAGTTATACCAATTTAGTCATACAAGGTGCAATACACTTAAAATAGTGTTATTTCTTGTAATGTTTTATTATTTCTTCATTAAAGATTTAACTATCTATAGTGGTTTCTATAACTTTACCTTAACGTTATTAAGAAGAGTGTTAAGAAAATCCTTTCTATTAACTTTTCCTAAAGGACGAAAGAGGAGATAGTTTACCAGATTTGATATCAAAATATTCGATATATCTTTGTTGGATTTACCGTATTTTTATTAAAGTAAAAGAATAAAAGTTTTACACTAAAGATGTCCGATGAGTTAGTGGTCACTCTACTTCTGTCCTATTAGGTTTTTCGTCCTATATTCTTTCGTCAGAAGGTATAATCCGTAACTGGATGGACTTTAGTCTCTCCGATCTGGTTTAATGGTGGAGGTACCATATAAAGAAAAATTAGTGTACCAGAAATCGTTGATAAACAAAGAGAACTCCCTATTTTAGGGAGTTTCGATGTTAATATTACGTAGATGTACTCTGTTTCCACCGTCTAACCTCACACTTTTAACGAATCCTCGAGAGGACAGTTAGATGAGAATCATTACGAGACCGTCCTTAGAAAGAACTGACGACGAAGTTCATAATTTCACGTGAAGAGGGTTTTTCGGGTGGGTCGACGTCTTCTCGTTCACAACGGTACTTGGACCAGAAATGAGAAGTTTTCGAGGTCCTTTTCCGTACACTTTTCGTAGTAGATACCATCTACCGAGAAAGACTAGATTACGACCTGAATCTGTCAAAATTGAGTTGTCACAACGTCGTTGAAGAGTCTTTTATGTCTACAACTCTTTAGCACCTAAAAGAAAGAAAATTTTAGGTGATAACAACGTGGATCTTCTCATCCGGTCCAATCCTAGGTCACAACAGAAAAGATCCAACAGTGTTCAGTTTTACTCCCTCCCATCATTTACTAGTAGTTCCACTACCACACTCTACCCAAAGGATAAGTATAGGAGAATAAACCGGAGACGCCTGTAATAATAATTTCGATATGTCTCTTAAGTCTATAAATAAATCGGGACGTAATAAAACTACTCATTTCCTCGTGTCCATATGATCTGGAACCAAGTTGTCTTTACACATAAAAAATCTGTTCATTAAAGACTGACACACAGTCTTTTCGTTGTCAAATGATTTCTCGAAGAAATAGATTTAATTTATAGTACTGTCTGATTATTAATTAACCAGTAAGTTTAACGTAAAGACGGTCATGTTATCGACACTTTAAATAGGAGGATGTACAGACGATCGTTAATTCCTAATTGTTCTCCGATTCTTTCTTCTATTTAAATTACACCTGAGTAACCAGTAAAAAGAAGTTCGTGTCAAATAAACAAGGTGAACCGTAAAATCCGGGGATTGAGAACTTGATAAGAAAGGATCCTCTAGCGTTTACATAAAGGTTACCATGTCTCATTTTCAAGAACCGTTAAGTGTACCACTACAAAACAATCGTCCCGTAAAGTCTCTTTGGACTTTTGTTTGTGTTATATACCTCCTCGTATTATTACTCTACAATTACTCTACAGACCCTGTTATTGTGGGATCTTACACTGTTCGTCCTATTACTTCTTTATTTAAACAATTGGTTCAAAGTGACGATGGACACACTCTATCGGAACGTACGAACAGTTCACCTATCACGCTCCTCAAATAAAAACCACGTCCACCCACGTTCCTTCTGTCCTATTCTTCCAGTTCTCATCTCCCATCTCTACCTGGATTTCCCTTTTTAAATACGTAGCTAACGGATCCCTCTTTTTTTATGTCACTCTTTGTTGAATGGACCTTTGTCCTCTTGAGGTATCTCTTTACAGTAAAAATTTCACTTTCACTTCACTTCAGTGAGTCAGCACAGGCTGACAAACGCTGGGGCACCTGACATCGGGTGGTCCGAGGAGACGGGTACCCTAAGAGGTCCGTTCTTATGACCTCACTCAACGGTAAAGGAAGAGGTCCCCTAGAAGGGTTGGGTCCCTAGTTTGAGTCCAGAGGGTGTAACGTCCGTCTACGAAATTGGAGACTCGGTGGTCCCTTCGGTAGTAAAAAAAAAATTTCCCCAGTTTTACATGTGGGTGTAAATATCGTCGTATTAAACGTCTTTGGTTTTCTACCTTTGTTGGGTTTGTAGGTGGTTATTTTCCTGTTTATTTGTTATACGACATATACGTATGTTGACTTATAATAAGTCAGAATTTTTCCTCACTTTAAGACTGTGTACGGTGGTAGTATTCCTCACTTTATAATAAGTCAGAATTTTTCCTCACTTTAAGACTGTGTGCGGTGGTAGTATCCACTGGGAACTTTTATAGTACGATACCCTTTATTCGGTACGTCTATAATGTGATTGAGTGAAGGTTCTCTATGAATCCTATTAGTTTAAATATTTCTCTCTCTCTTATCAACAATGGTCCACGTACCTCTCAAACATAAAGTGATCACGTCTAAAGTCGACCCTACTTCTTTTTTAAGACCACCACTGTCAACGTTTTATTATTCTTAAAAAAAATTATGGTGTTTGATATTTAAATTTTAACAATTTTACAATTTAATACATACACTCACACACAAATTCAGTGAAGTCAGTACAGGTTGAGAAACACTACGATACCTAATATCGGGCGGTCGGGGAAGACAGGTACCCTAAGAGATCCGTTCTTAAGACCTCACCCAACGGTACGGGAGGAGGTCCCTAGAAGGGCTGGGTCCTTAACTTGGGTACTGAGATGTAGACGTAACCGTCCGGTCAAGAAATGGTGATCGTGGTGGACTTTTCTCCTTTCTTTTTTTTTTAAATTGACGAGAAAGTTTAACTAATGTTTTCAAATTGTTTTTACATTAGGAAGCACTCAGTAAGGTTAAGGTCAAACGTGTCTCTTATTAAAATACTTCTACGAACTAGTTGGTGTAAACCAATATAGAACCTACTCTATATACTTTTAAAATTCCTTTTCAAAAAACTTTTATCTTGTTTACCCGATTTAAAGAAAACTTAAGGAATTGTGTCCCTTTATCGTCTATCCTAATCGTCTTGAGGACTAAGAAAAGGCACCAATAAGTTTAAGATTAAACCCCTACCACATATTCACCTATTCTACTATATTCTTCTCCCGCAGTCGCCTACTCAACCGACTTACCGTAGTGGCTACGTTACCCGAACTTGAACCCGTCTGAAATCCTCTACCACTTCCCGTCCCTCCTACCCGTACGACATCAGGTACCCTAACGTCTCAGTCTGTCGTGACCCACTGCTGTTGGTATCCTCCTCTTTGAAGATAGTCTGTGTCAGAAAGACATTAGAAACGAGTACAAAGAAAATTCAACATGGGATTAGTAAAAAAGAGTAATTAATATTTCGGAAAGTCTTATCAAGTCAAGTCAGAGAGTCAGTACAGACTGAGAAACACTGGGGTACCTGACGTCGTACGGTCCGAAGAAATAGGTAGTGGTTGAGACCCTCGAACGAGTTTGAGTACAGGTAACTCAGCGGCTACGGTAGGTTGGTAGAGTAGAGACAGTAGAGGAAGAGGAGGACGGAAGTTAGAAAGGGTCGTAGTAGTCCACTGGTTTCATAACCTGGAAGTCGAAGTCGTAGTCAGGAAGGTTACTTATCAGTCCTGACTAAAGGAAATCCTACCTGATCAACCTAGAGGAACGACAGGTTCCCTGAGAGTTCTCAGAAGAGGTTGTGGTCAAATTTTCGTAGTTATAAAACCGTGAGTCGAAAGAAAGATCAGGTCGAGAGTGTAAGTATGTACTGATGACCTTTTTGGTATCGAAACTGATCTGTCTAGAAACAACAGTTTCATTACAGAGACGAAAAATTATCCGACAGATCCAACCAGTATCGAAAGGAAGGTTCTTCGTTTGTAGAAAATTAACGTACCGACGTCAGTTGTAGACGTCACTAAAACTTTTATTCCGGGTCATCTATTGAGGTTTTGTTCGAAAGTTTACACATATAGAATAGAGGAATGTTGTGATCAAAATATTTGATACCAGTTCAGTGACTTTTAACGATTTGAACTCAAGGGGTAAAAACTTTACTTTAGGAAACTTCTGTTTTCATATACCGTCTCTGTACGAAAAATTAATTTTTATTGACTTATTTTTGTGTTTCTTTGAGTTGTGTGAAATTTACTCTACTTGAGTTTCTCTGGGTGTTACTCTGTGTAATATTATTTTTAAAATTTTCGGTTTCTATCTCTGACGATTAATCATCGGAGGAAAGAAGAAAGAGAGGAGACAGATATTGATGTTATTTAAGAAAGTATTTCGTGCGGAGATTTAAGGTGGAACAGTTCAAGACCTTATATTTTAATTCATAGTCAAAAGACAAGAACGATCTTGATTTACTAAAGATGGTGACTCTCAAAGAAGTGTAGTAATCGAGACTCAAAGTCGAGAGTGGGTTCTCTTTGACAACGGATGTGAACAATTAAGAGAAAGGGACACGTTAAATTATATATGAAACCGTCTACACTGAGGTTTCAAAAATCTCTATGTCCCGAAGGGTACACCGAGTTACCATTTCTTAAACGGACGGCTGC
Organism: Capra ibex; assembly: GCA_006410555.1. Taxonomy (NCBI): domain Eukaryota; kingdom Metazoa; phylum Chordata; class Mammalia; order Artiodactyla; family Bovidae; genus Capra; species Capra ibex. The sequence goes on from SJYO01049755.1 coordinate 6,295,788, forward strand.
GTCCTCTATGTCCTCTACACCCAAACTAGGGACCCAGTCCTTCTAGGGGACCTCATCCTTTACCGTTTGACGAAGTTCAAAAAACGGACATTTTAGGGTACCTGTCTTCTCAGAACGTCTGTTGTCAGGTACCCCAGCGTTTCTCAACCTGTACTGAATCGCTGAGTCGTCCGTGCGTACTTAAATGTGATTATTAATTTAAACCTATGAGTGTGTACTGTTCTTGGATTGAGTGTTCTTTCTCAAAATAAAAAGGGAACTCTCACGACAGGCATAATCACAAAGTACTACCTAAATCCTTATAACGTCTCTACCTTGTTACGTTAATGTCTACCTTAAGATTTCAGTTCTGTTTTCTTTTATAATTTCGATAAATTCCAATTCTGCATTTTCCTACGTTTGTTGAAAGTGACCAAAGATAGTATCATCTGTTTCAGAAACAGTTACAGGTTCTTCCTTAAATTTCGTTTCTTTTTGTACATAACCCAACGTCATCTTATAAACGTCTTTTTGACGTAGTTCTACTATCTTTTTCTGATCGCACTACATGATTTCGTAAGGGAGATCAGTTCTTTTTCATTAATTGAATCACTTTCTCTTAGCTTCAAAATCAATAAATGAAAATAAAATTCCATACCGGCAGGATTTAAACACTTCCACATATCATAGATTGGAAAAAGTTCTGTATGCAGACTTTTCCTTCTGATTTTTCGTTTATATAACACAAGTACGTTTGTAAAACTTGTATAATAAACTTTGATACGTCTTAGTTTTCCGGTATGATGTACTCGACCTATTTCTAAGTTGATAGATAACTAATTGAGACAGGATGAGACGTTCACGATATCTTTTTCTCATTGTACCATATAGAATTCTTTATCCGTGTGCGAGTCTACCGTTTTATTTTGTGTATGTGTGTTCGTGTGTGTATTCAACTAGTTAAGTTATTCTATCCTTTTGAATATCCTATATTTCGGAATTGAATTCCGTGTTGGATAGAATAGAAATTTTGTAATTCTTTTCTATTGAGTTAATTATTAGGTATTTCTTTATAAGTCAATAGTAAGTTTACGAACGGATGTTGTATTACAATTGTAATTCCGTTAATGTAGAAGTGTAGGGACGTCATGACACCTCCTTAACTGAATAAGATACTAGACACTTATTTTTACAATCTTGTGTCTATTTTATTATTTCGTTCGGTATAATTTCTGGAACTTTTTCTTTTATCGTCTTTATTTTATTATATAAGATTATTTTATCATACTTTATATCTAAATTTTTACCTGAATTTCAATAATTATAAAATGTGTAAAAGGAATGTAGTTCGTTATCGAGTCAAAATAATAGGTCGAGATATTAGAAATATTTGTTTACTTTGTCGGTTTTGAATATAAGATGTAGAAAACTTCGTTGTACTAATTCGTTGATTCATGTCTTATACATTATTGAGTACTATTTTTCAAATCTTTATGAAGGAACCATTTTGAAAATCTTTGTAAACTAAAATTTTGACTGAGTTAGATTAGTAGTTTTATCATACGTCGAGATGTAACTTACTAGAAACAAATTAAAAATTGTTCTTTACAATTATAGAACACATGGAAAAAAAAAATTGACATCCTATTAACGAAATGTTATGACACAACCGGAGACGTTGTATAGTTGCACTTAGTCGGTCCTCATATGTGCACACGGGAGGGAGGACTGGGGGAGAGTAGAGGGTGGTAAAGGGTGGGGACGTCCAACAGTGTCTCGTAGTCCAACTCAAGGGACACAGTGTGTCGTTTAAGAGTGAACATAGGTAGAATGCATACCATTATATACAAAGGTACAGTAACGAAGTTAAGCAGGGTGGGAGAGGAAGGGAGTGACACAGGCGTTTAGACAAGACATACACAGAGAGAGGTGGTAACAGGACGTTTATCCAAGTAGTCCTGGTAGAAAGATCTAAGGTACACGTAACCCGTGTATCGTACAGTTCTTTCGGTATTAACTTTCTCTGGGTACATGGGTCTATAAGTAACGTTGTGAAAAATGTCATAGATCCCGTACCTTCGCCATGGATAGACAGGTAGATGTCTATTTACCTATGTCTTTAACGTCATGGATATTGTTACCTTATAATAAGAAATATATGATAAACTATCATATTCTGTTGTTTTGTGTTCCGATTTTATTGATGTACTTTTTTCCGTAGTCGCTCGATACAAACTTAGGTTTGCAATCATAGGTCAGTTGATCTTTATACATATGACATAGATGCCAATAGTACATCTATCGTGAACACACACAGTCAGCGAGTCAGGACAGGGTGAGACGCTGGGGTACCTGACATTGGGTCGTCCGAGGAGACAGGTCCCCTAAGAGGTCCGTCCTCATGACCTCACCCAACGGTAAAGGAGGAGGTCTTCTATTGTGATTAGATATTGAAAAATTATAAAAAATTTATAAATAGAACTGTGTAAAGAGTTCTTTATTAAAAATTCACATATATAAAGACTTGAGGCCGAACTAAATTATGCTACGAAGAATTTTGACTACAGAGTAGTGGTGAGAAGTACTATTCGACAAGAGAAAAATATCATTATAAACCGTACAAGAAAAAATAAAAAATTACCTAAAAACAACTGAACTCCATCTAGTTTAGTTGAAAAAAGTATTAACCCTCGTTATAAAAAGGGGTTTTATAGGAGGTTTATAAGGAAAGATACACTTCCCCTAAAGTGAGAGAAGAAAGAAAACTATAAAAGGAGATCAGAGAGAACCCACTCCTTAGACCGAATAAACTAACATCCAAACCCTCTACTTAACGTATACGTACAGAATCGGGAAGGACGGTAAATAATAAGTCCGTTGTGGACGGATGTCCCTTATCCAAAAAAGGACCTGAAGAGAGAGTACATTCTTTATATTCTATCCGGGGTAAACTTCTTCAGGTACTCAGGAGTCACGATGGACTCGGACTCTGACACAGACTAGGAATGTGATAGTGTGGATAACGACGACGTTTGGATTTAGTATAAGAGATTGTAATCGAAATACTTATTTATTCAAATAACCTGAACAGATACCGTAAACGATATGGAACAGATAGGTTCAATATTAGGAAACGACAAATACTTTTTTTTATAAAAACGACCATTTATTGACTATATATATATATATAAGTATATATATTCGTTAAAAATTTAAAAAATTTTATCTAAAAGAAGACTTTACGAAATAGAACACAGAGTTGATTAAGTGTTTGGATCACCCTTTCCTCACGCAATATTAAGTCAACGGGAAGGGGTTTAAGGTTGTAATAGGTCGAGAGAACTTGATAAAAAACAAACAAAGTCCCGACGAAATCGTCCTCTCTCCCCGAGTTCCTCCATGAAAAAAGGTGGTTCATCTAGTTCCTTCAAATTTTGACACAGTATTTACCTTTTTCTTATCCTTAACTGAAAATTTTAGTTTAAGTAATCTTAGTATCTCAGACTAAAATCTTGAAGTCATGTAAAAGATCTACTTGGTTCTGTGTTTATTAATACTTGTTATTGTCACGTGGTAGAACGAACGTCAGTCAATTAAATAATAAATCGATGTACTTAAGGTTTGTATAAACTATTTTGGGTAAAAAATGATCCTAATGAAAATAGGAAATTTTTTCAGACAGTTATAAAATTGTTAATTTATAGATAACTAACAGTTAAAAGTAATTTTGGATAGTCACTTTAATGACAAAAAATTGTTCTTTTGATTAAAGTCAATGTTTTCGATTTTCTAATCAGAAGAGAAACTAAGGTACTTGGGTCCTTGAACTTTCCGGTTTCCGTGTCTCCCTCTGATGGGTGGTGAGACGCGTATAAATACCTGAACAAGAGCACCATTCATGAGAGGACTGTTGATCACGATTTAGATTAGTTAGTAGGGAATTTCTGTAGTATCACATCTAAGTGGAGTGAGGAAGTAATCGTAAGTAATCGTTAATTAGTTGTGTCGTCCTCAGAGATCTTTCAAGTTGTTAGGTATTCCATGTAAATGTAATTTCTACTCGTTTGTGCTCCTTTCCATTTTTTCTTTGTCCTCTACTCGTGACAGTCTAGACACCCTCTTTTGATCGAACTTCACTAGAAGTTTTTTGTTTTTAGTTGTCTTAGACTAATAAGTCGATTCTGAATTTGAGAACTAATTGTTCGTCGTCGGACGCATTGAGATAATGTCAACAGCGTCTGTCTAAATACGAGGGTAGTCGGACGACTCATGTAAACAAGGTGAAGTTCTTTCGGATACATAACAGTAATACAGAAGTTTTCCTTGCCTTTCTGCAACATAGGTTAAAAAACGTTAACACCCGTTATCGAATTAAGTCAGAAATTGACACAAGAGTGTCTCTCAACTCCCAATATTACCTCCGGATAAAAGGATGTCCTACTTTTCCTCGGGACGACACCTCATATTATGGGACTTGGATACCAACTCTCGACATAACACGGGTGACTTCACAGAGAGGAGTTTTACTCTCTTTATCCCTCCCACACAGGAAACGACCGGTCATAGTCACTCCTAGTCCTTAGTACTACAGAAGGGAACAGACTCAAGTAACTTAAGAAGACTCGAGGGTCGGTTGGATTGAAACAAAAAGGTAGTCCATTTCTGTTAGAGTCTTTAATAAAGAACTCCCACTTTTTTAATTATTATGTTTTTCCTGTAAAAAGCACGTGTAATAAAATTACGGAACTAAATTAATAAGATTGAGTGGTAGACTAAATTTTCATTATGTCTTAGTGATGTGAGTGTAATCTTTACACTATAGATTCAAAGTTTTATTATAAATGAGTGTCTTTATACAGGCGTCCACAACATTGTCATCGTTGATGACTTCGGTGGGTTCAATTACATTTATTATGGATGAACTTTATATTTACGATTCATTCACTATATAAAATCGTATACTATGTAAATTAAATCGACGTACACAAGAACTGACACTGTCAATAAATGAACTAGGTGCGTACAACTACAGAAACTGACGGGTACTGGACTTGGTAAGTAGGGGTTTGTTTCCGGAGTCTGAAATCATATTAGGTTTGTGAAACGTAGTCATTTGAAGGGAGTCGTTAGTACTGGTAGTTTAACGATGGCTGTCTTAACGAAATAAATCCCTCTTTATTTGTCGGAAGTTTCTAAAACCAGAGTTTGACGGCACCTTTCTGGATCTGAAAAAAAAAAAAAAAGAAAAGGGAAGTCTCTTTTAAACTGTTTACAGTGTCTAACAACTTAACCAGGTCAGACCAAGAGGCACCAATATTAGTTTTATTCTCACTTCATTGACTGACGGGTCGTACCGAGTAGTAAACTCAAAGTCTTATCTGAAGACTTACGAAGACTTAGTGACGATGGAGAGAAGAATAACTCAACAATACCTACAAAGAATTTTCGTCTGATATGATACCTAAATAAACCTTCTTTTTATCAGAAAACTTTTAAACAGAGTCATTAAATAAAAATTACACAATTTGTAGAAAAATTCGAGTAAAGATCACACGTAAAGTCTTCAACCATCTCACTACGAATCTTCTAAAACAAAGAATAGAACGAAGAAGTAAAATAGGGTAGTTAAGTGATTGGACTTTCTTTTGTTATGTCAGACCTATCTTTTATCTTAATCGACTATTTTCGTAATTTAATCTGTGTACAATTATAGTGAGTACGGGAACTTCTGAGATGTCAGGAGATGAATACAGGTCGTCACCAAGTATAGGAGTAGTGGTCTCGGAGACTGACGTCAGTAACCGTCACTGACTGTCCAAGTGTAGTTCTCCGTAGTTTGGAAGTATGTAAAAATTTATGGTGTTTACTAGGATTACCTCTTAAATTTTGTTAAATCCCTAAGTTATAATCCCTTTACGTAAGTTTACTTTCTAGTCTGTTTGTACAATCGGTTATGAGTTTCATAATTACCTGGATTTTGATTGAGACAGGTCACCTTCTATTAAGTATTCCGAAAGGCCTGTGTTCACTACCAAAATCTCACCCCCACCCCTCCTACGGTAGTCCTTTGCCCTTATCTTCCACTTGTTCTACTCCTTTCTCCTGTCTCCAGTCGCGGTGACTCTGCCTACGTCTGTCTCTGCACTGACCAAAACACAGAAGACAAAAGCCTTTTTGACTCGGTACGCAATATGGTAAAAGGTCAATAAGTCAATCGATTCAGTGACAAGAGTCAGAGTATTTCTATGCTCAAATTTTAATTGTTTATCCCTCCCTCCCTATTTAACTTTCTGACCTTGACTACGTTGGATGATATATATTTTATCGGCCTCTACTGACTCACTGACTTATACGTGTGTGTGTGTAAGATGTCGTGTCTTACCTCTGCGACGAGTAAGAAGTAAAATTATTTTGAACCCTGTTTCTTCCGGTTTGAAGGAGATCGTCACACTAAAATTCGTGTAACCAATTATAGAGACAAAACCAAAAGAGTATATCTTTTAAATTTTTTTTTTATTATCGTGGTTGGAGTCACAAAAATACTCCCAATGCACTAAGGTATAAACATTTCCCGAATTTTCCTCCGGATTATATATTCGACAATAATATCAACAATAATTTCAGAATTCAAAACCTTAAAGAGTTCACGTTACATTATTTACGTAGAAGACCTTCTTCACTAATTAAGTATAACCTTTCAGAGCTAAAGGATCAAGTTTAGAACCGAGTAATTTACCATCTATAATCAAGTAATAAGTAATTTACAATCTCTATAATCAGGAAATAACAATATTGATGATTTTTATGTAATCCGTTTCTCGGGTCCCTGTTCTAAATCCTTATTTAAAAGTCTTTACGGTAGTGTTTCAGAATAAATCGATGTTGCGTACACTCTCATCAGGGTCAACAAATAAACTATTTTATTTATTTTATAGGAATAAAGGTGCTAAACGTTACAAAAGTACATATACCTACTCAAATAATTTCGTTACCTGGTACACTTTATAGGTGGAATTGAAAGACCCAATGGATAATCTAAGAGTTCTCCTGAAACCTTTTATGGTTACGCAGATTACTTGAAGACTATATCGTACAATGTTCATTGTATTCTGACAAAGTATTAATTTGTATATCGAAAAGACATAATGTTACATTTCAATGTTCTCAAATGGTCATTCGATTGACTTTAAGAGACCCGTTATTTAACACTGAATTCTCACTCTTTAGAAAGAGTAAAGTCAAGTCAAGTAAACGAGTCAGAACAGACGGAGAAACACTAGAGTACCTGAAGTCGTGGTCCGAAGAGACAAGTAGTGGTTGAGAACCTTGGATGAGTCTGAGTACGTGTAGTACGTCACTACGGTAGGTTGGGAGAGAAGGAGACAACAGGGGAAGAGGAGGACGGAAGTTTAAAAGGGTTGTAGTCCTAGAAAAGGTTACTCAGTCAACCGTAGTCCACCAGTTTAATAACCTCAAAGTCGAAGTCGTAGTCAGAAAGGTTACTTATAAGTCCTGGCTAGAGGAAATCCTACCTGACCAACCTAGAGGAACGTCAGGTTCCCTGAGAATTCTCAGAAGAGGTTGTAGTGTCGAGTTTTCGTAGTTAGGAAGCCACTAGTCGAAAGATATATAGAGTTGAGAGTGTAGGTATGTACTGATGACCTTTTTGGTATCGAAACTGATTTGCTTTGACACAACCATTTATTACAGAGACGAAAAATTATACGACAGATCCAACGAGTATCGAAAAGAAGGTTCCTCGTTCGTAGAAAATTAAAGTACCGACGTTAGTGGTAGACGTCACTAAAACCTCGGGTTCTTTTATCTCGGACAGTGACAAAGGTAACAAAGGGGCAGATAAACGATACTTCACTACCCGGACCTACGGTCCTAGAATCAAAAGACATACAACTCAAAATTCGGTTACAAAAGTGAGAGGAGAAATAGAACGTAGTTCTCCGAGAAATCAAGAAGAACCGAAAGACGGTATTCTTACTACAGTAGACACATAGACTCCAATAACTAGAAAGAGGGTCGTTAGAACCAAGTTTGAACACGAAGTAGGTCGGTCGTAAAACGTACTACATGAACGTATAATCAATTTATTCGTTTCACTGTTATATGTCGTAACTACATGAGGAAGGGGATAAACCTGATAAGACAACAAGGTACAGATCAAGATTGACAACGAAGAACTGGACGTATGTCCAAAGAGTACTCCGTCCAGTCCAACCAGACCATAAGGGTAGAGAAATTGTTAAAAGATGTCAAAAAACCCTAGGTGTGTCAGTTTCCGAAACCCTATCCGTCACTTCGTCTTCATCTACAAAAAGACCTTGAGAGAACGAAAAAGCTACTAGGTCACCTACAACCGTTAAACTAGAGACCAAGGAGACGAAAAAGATTTAGATCGAACTTGTAGACCTTCAAACACCAAGTATATAATAACTTCGGACCGAACATATTAAATCTTGTAATGAAACGGTTGTACACTCTAATCGTTCCTCTAGGTNTCAAAAAACCCTAGGTGTGTCAGTTTCCGAAACCCTATCCGTCACTTCGTCTTCATCTACAAAAAGACCTTGAGAGAACGAAAAAGCTACTAGGTCACCTACAACCGTTAAACTAGAGACCAAGGAGACGAAAAAGATTTAGATCGAACTTGTAGACCTTCAAACACCAAGTACATAATAACTTCGGACCGAACATATTAAATCTTGTAATGAAACGGTTGTACACTCTAATCGTTCCTCTAGGTTGGTCAGATGGGATTTCCTTTAGTCAGGACTTATAAGTAACCTTCCTAACTACGACTTCGACTTTGAGGTTATGAAACCGGTGGACTACGGTTCTTGACTGAGTAACCTTTTCTAGGACTACGACCCTTTCTAACTTCCGTCCTCCTCTTCCCCAACTGTCTCCTACTCTACCAACCCACCGTAGTGGCTGAGTTATTTGTTGTCAAACTTATTTGAGGTCATTAACCACTACCTGTCCCTCCGGACCACACGACGTCATGGACCCCATCGTTTCTTAACCTGTACTAACTCACTGACTTGACTTGACTCTACTCACGTTAATACACCGTCAAATTGTAAGAAACCGTAACGGAAGGAAACCCTACCATTGCTTTTGACTTGAGAAGGTCAGGACACCGGAGACGACTCAAAAGGTCTAAACGACCGTATAACTCACGTCGTGAAAGTGTCGTAGTAGAAAATCCTAAACTTTATCGAGTCTACCTTAAAGTAGTGGAGGTGATCGGAACAAACATCACTAGGAAGGATTCAGGGTGAACTGAAGTATAAGGTCCTACACACCGAGATCCACTCACTAGTGTGGTGGTATCAATAGACCCAGTAATTCTGGAGAAAACATATCAAGAAGACACATAAGAACGGTGAGAATTATAGAAGACAAAGAAAATCCAGGTATGGAAGAAAATAATACGGGTAGAAACGTACCTTACAAGGGAAACATAGAGATTAAAAGAACTTCTCTAGAGATCACAAAGGATAAGATAATGAAAGTAGATAAATAAACGTGACTGAAAACTCCTTTAATAGAAAGGAACGATAAGAAACCTTGAGACTATTTAGAAAGATGATCATAGGTAAGTACCTAGTTAACAACAAAAAAGAATTGAGAAGCGTTTTACAGTATTGACTATGACTCTTTACCACCTCTTCTCCAACACAAAGTTTTTATTCTTGAGATTTTCATGTTTGTTTAAGTCGAAAGTCCTATTCCGTCGATGTACCTATACTCAAGTATTTTCTTCCGGTATTTTTTTCTGTTTCTTCCCCGTAGTATAATTTTTATGGAGTTTGGATCACCCTTTAGGTTGACCCAGTTTTTATATCTCCCGACGACGACGACGACGATTCAGCGAAGTCAACACAGGCTGAGGTACGCTGGGGTATCTACCGTCGGATGGTCCGAGGGGACAGGGACCCTAAGAGGTCCGTTCTTCTGACCCCACCCAACGGTAAAGGAAGAGGTTACGTACTTTCACTTTTCACTTTCACTTCAGTGATCTGACTATGTTTTTGGTTACCTAAAAATGTTTGTTCTTCATCATCAAGTCCTTCCGTATATCTACCGGTCCCAGTCTGTAGTTTCTTACTTCACTTCGGACTTTAGATCTCTGTTCCACGTTAGTGATTTTCGTTCCTATGAGAAGTCTAATATAAGGTTTGTTTCCTCTCTCTTCTTATCCCTTCTTGGTTCAGTAACTTTTTGATCTTTTATTTCATTCTTGGACAACGGTGTCTCGACCTCGGATCTTATCCTCCTAAATTCCGTATTCTGTCAGTGTTTCCTTGACTTTCCATTTCATTCCCAAATTTAAGGTATCCTAACCCATAGCTCAAGTATAATCCTCGTCGTCAGTTAGGACAAGTAAGAACTTAGTGACCTTATGATAGGTCTCGAGGAGATCAGATATGAGGTCTGGTCTCTATTCTCACCAAGATCTCAGGATCTATCCTTTCTAAGAATACTTATTAATTTAATAAGGTTGACAATTCCAATGCCTGTTTCTCGATCGTCTCTAGATACGAAGTACGTATTAAGTCGTCGAAGTAAAATCGAAGAAAGAAACAACAAAAGTGAAAAACCAGGGATTGTGACTTGATATCGAGAAGATTTCGAAGTCTGTCTAAAGAAAAAGTACATTTATAAGATCTAAGTAACTTTGATGAGTTATATGTTGACGAAAATATCGATCGGATTGATACATCTCGTTTTCCTTACGAATCAGTTAAATTTTACTATGTCGGTGTGACCTTCTGTCAAAGAATATTTTGATTCGTATGAGAATGATAGTCAAGTCAAGTCAAGTCAGTGAGTCAGTACAGGCTGAGAAACGTTGGGGTACTTAGCGTCGTGCGGTCCGGAGGGACAGGTAGTGGTTGAGGACCTCAAGTGAGTCTGAGCGTAGGTAGCTCAGTCACTACGGTAGGTCGGTAGAGTAGGAGCCAGCAGGGGAAGAGGAGAACGGGGGTTAGGGAGGGTCGTAGTCTCAGAAGAGGTTACTCAGTTGAGAAGCGTACTCCACCGGTTTCATGACCTCGAAGTCGAAATCGTAGTGAGAAAGGTTTCTTTAGGGGTCCAACTAGAGTAAATCTTACCTGACTAACCTAGAGGAACGTCAGGTTCCCTGACAATTCTCAGAAGAGGTTGTGGTGTCAAGTTTTCGTAGTTAAGAAGCCGCGAGTCGGAAGAAGTGTCAGGTTGAGAGTGTAGGTATGTACTGATGACCTTTTTGGTATCGGAAATGATGTGTCTGGAATCAGTTGTTTCATTACAGAGACGAAAACTTATACGATAGATCCAACTAGTATTGAAAAGAAGGTTCCTCATTCGTAGAAAATTAAAATACCGACGTTAGTGGTAGACGTCACTAAAACCTCGGGGGGTTTTATTTCAGACTGTGACAAAGGGGTAGATAAAGGGTACTTCACTACCCTGGCCTACGGTACTAGAAGTTGGGTCGTTAACACAAGGAACAATAAATAAATGGGTTTCCTGAACTTTTAAATACAGGTGTCTTTTGGACGTGTGCTTACAATATTGTCGAAACAAATTTAACGGTTTTGAACCTTCGTTGGTTCAACAGGAAGTCTTTCACTTACTTTTTTATTTAACACCATGTAGGTCTACTACCTTATCATAAGTCTGGATTTACCTTTACTCGATAGTTCCGTATTTTTCCATACCTCCTTGAAAGGTATACATAACGATTCTTTTCCTTGTCCGAAGGGTCTACAGAGTCACCATTGTTTTTTTTAAGGTGGACGGTCACGTCCTCTGCGTCCTTTATGTCAAAGAGGGAACCCAGTCCTTCTAGGGGAGCTCCTCCTTTACCATTTAAGGTCAGAAGAATGGACATATTAGGGTACCTGTCTCCTCGGACTACCCGACGTCTTTTACCCCAGTGTTTCTCAACCTGTTCTAACTCGTTGTGTCGTGTGTTCATTTTCTTCGGTTAGACTTTTCCGATGCATAACATCTTGAGGTTGATGTACTGTCAGATCTATTCCTTTATGACTTCGATATTTTCCGACTACCAACGACGCGACCCCTTTCCCCCCCCCATATTATCTCGTGTCGTCTAAAAATCCCGTCACTTTTATGAGACATACCGTGGTAGTACTACCTAAGTACAGGAATATATAATTTGAGTATCTAACTTGTTATAGCGTTCTTGAGACTACATCTGTTACCCGAGACCCACTAATCCTACACAGAGATATCGAAGTACCTAACAGTGTTTTCATGGTGAGGTAACACCCAACAAATATTACCTCCACTGGTACGTACTCTTCCCGTCTTTCGTTTACCCTTTAGAGACATGATAGGGAAGTCATATCGACAATTAAAATTTGACGAGACTTTTTGAGAATTATTGTTTAAGTTTCATTTTATATTTATTATTAAGTCAGTAAAGGGATCTTTGTCTACATGATGACCGGATACGTCCTCTGGACCCAAGCTAGGGACCCAACCCTTCTAGGGGACCTCTTCTCTTGTCGATGGGTAAGGTCATGAGAACGGACCTTTTAGGGTACCTGTCTCCTCGGACCATCCGACGACAGGTACCCCAGCGATTCTCAGTCTGTGTTGACTCGCTGAAGTGAAAGTGAAAAGTGAAAGTACGTAACCTCTTCCTTTACCGTTGGGTGAGGTCACAAGAACGGACCTCTTAGGGTCCCTGCCCCCTCGGACCACCCGACGCCAGAAACCCCAGTGTGTTTCAGCCTGTGTTGACTTCGCTGAATCGTCATCGTCGTTGGTAGTTGTAGTTACCAAAAAGTACGAGTTCATGTGACGTTAAGAGTTACCTTTATTCAATTAACCAACTAGAAATAATAATTATCTTTTTTTATAAAAATCCATTTTAGAAATTTTACTAAAAACCTGTTACTTAATAAAACATTTAACGTACGTTTGATCTTTACTTTTTTCTCGACTTAGTCTTTGTATCATCCTGGAACCTTTCATTTTTCTTTGATGACCCTTTCCCCTTATATCCTTTCTTATCCTCTCGAAAGACCAAAGACAAAAATAAGAAAAAAAAAAACGATTAACATATTTATATTAAAAGTTTTTCCATTTATATTTTACTTGTGTACAGTTACTGATAAGTCAAATCATTAATTATTTCCTTGATTATTCTACAATTTCGACCAGGTTTTAACAAAATAAAACTATTTGACTGTATATTTCCGTTCAATTGTTTCCTTATAAACCTATCCAAACAATGTAATCTGTTTTTTTCTAATGACAAATTGTCCCGGTTTAGGACTTCGTAAACTCCAGTAAATAAAATGACCTGTCTAGAATATACGTGGAAAGGACTTTTTTTATAGATGTTCAGTTAAAATAACAAGTCAGTGACTTAACACAGACTAAGGAACGTTGGGGTACGTGACGTCGTGTGGTCCAAAAGGACAGGAAGGGATAGAGTGTCTCAAACGAGTTTAAGTACAGGTAACTCAACCACTACGATAGATTGGTAGAGTAGGATACGAAGGGAGAAGAGGAGGACGGAAGTTGGAAAGGGTCGTAGTCCCAGAAAGGGTTAGTCAGTCGAGAAGCTTAGTCCACCGGTTTCATAACCTCGCATCGAAGTCATAGTCAGGAAGGTTACTTATAAGTCCCAACTAAAGGAAAATCCTAACTGACTAAAATAGAGGAACTTCAGGTCCCCTGAGAGTTCTCAGAAGAGGTCGTGGTGTTAAACTTTCGTAGTTAAAACGGAAATTTTACAGTCTGTAACGGATCGGTTAGCGTTCACCTAGGTTCTTGTTGTTACTTTCCTGTGTGTCATTAGACAGCGTAAACAGATAAAGATTCAAAGTTTATTAAAAAAGATTGTCATGATAGTGATACAATGTACGTACGAAAAAAAGTTTTCCTTTTAGGTGTCTGTAAATTGGTCTACCAAAATGATTGTTGTCTCATTATTGTAAAGAATAGTCATACTTTTAGAATAATACTACATGATATGTATACCTTATAGGTAATAAGGATTCTGAGAGTCAGTAAAAAAAAAGAACTCTTACGATCTGACGTGTCAAATAGACTTTTAGTTTAATTGAAATACTCATCGTGAGAACGTTAGTGTAAAATGAACATTAGTTTTCTACAAGAGTTGTTTTGGTCTCTTTTTACGATGTGTAAAGTCTCACTCATTATTAGTGTCAATTCGATATTAAATACGGAATTAACAACAGGGTACATGGATTTGTCCATTGGATTCTGACAGAGGGATAGAATATTTTCTACTATATAGTTTCACGTTACACCCTCTGGACCCAAACCAGGGGTCTAACCCTTCTAGGGGACCTCTTCCTTTACCGTTGAGTGAGGTCATGAGAACGGACCTCTTAGACTACCTACTTCTTCGGACCGTCCGATGTCAGGTACCCATCGTTTCTCAACCCGTGTGTTGACTCGCTGATTGTGTGTATGGTTTTAATTCTATCGAAACCAGTAATTACTAAAACTTTACCGTTCTATATCGTAGTACTCTTTACTTATCATGTAGACTCTTACTATTTGAAGAGATAATAATTATAGTCAGTGTATCATCTTTATAATTAGTCTGTCTGAATTAAGATCAAGATGATATACTTCTGGTTTATTCTCTAACTAATTGAAAATCAACGTCACTATTTGGACAATCTTCACGACGAGAAAAAAACGATTTAAAAATGAAGGAGTACTCTGATCTACTTGTGTTTACTTGTAATCAGTCTCAGTATAAACTCTCTTTCTGAGGGGTCATGATCAAATATATAAAATAATGACCCGTGTTCTTTTTACTTTTGAGGTTAAAACTCCCCTATGTAGACCATATGGATGATTTTGAGATATTACTACGCATACAAAAATGAATACAACTAAAGTCTGAAGGACAAACGACCTTCAACGTACTTTTAAATTTAAACTTGTGGTAGATACGTATAACCATTATTCTCCTTTCTTTTTCAAGTTTGAAGATCCAAAAGATAATGGTAGTAGTTTATATATGGATAACAATCCAAACCTGAAGAGGGAGTTTTTGGGTTAATCCTATTAAGGATGGGGGACTTTCTGGACCTTGGTAAGTAGTAATAAATTCCGTACGTACACTCACTAAGAGTCTATTTCGTACTCAGGGTTCCGAAGTTGACACTCTTATACCACGGTTCATATCCGGAGTTTCACTCACTTCACTTCAGGGAGTCAGTACAGGCTGAGAAACGCTGGGGTACCTGACATCGGATGGTCCGAGGAGGGAGGTACCCTAAGAGGTCCGTTCTCATGACTTCACCCAACGGTAAAGGAAGAGGTCCCATAGAAGGGTTGGGTCCCTAGCTTGGGACCAGAGGACGTAAGATCCGTCTGCGAATTTGGAGACTCGGTGGTCCCTTCAGGAGTTTATCCGACAGTTTATGTCCAGAGTTTCCCGAAGGGTTCACTGAGTTACCATTTTCTTCGGTGGACGTTTCGTCCTCTACACCCAAGTCAGGAACCCAGTCCTTCTACGGGGTCTCCTCCTTTACCGTTGGGTGAGGTCATAAGAACGGACTTCTTAGGGTACCTGTCTTCTCGGACCATCTGATGTCAGGTACCCCAGTGTTTCTCACCTAGTACTGTCTCGTAGACTCTTACGTGTGTATCCGGAGTTTTACCCGTGACCACATTCTTCCTTATCAGTACAACCCTCAGGAACACGGACGACAAACCTTATACGAGAGGGTTAATTATTACTCTAAGTCGGGTTGTTTTAACTAACGGTGTATGAACCCCCAAGTCCGTAACACATATTTCTCCGTTTACTTACAAGAACTGAGACGTGAACTTTATAAGAACCAACTAAAGAAGTAGTTATATAAGGTCCGTGGATCTCGTTGATGGATCGATGAGTATTTTAGTAATGACTCACTCACATCCTTACTTGGTTACTTTCTACGTTCTGAATACTTTGTTAATCCTTTGTTCTTTTAGGTCAAATTTTCTCGAGACCCGACTGACAGTAGATACTCAACTATTCGTGTCTGTGTGTTTCGTTCTCTCTTTTTAGTCGTAAACAACCTCAATTTCCTCTTCTGAAGTACTTCTTCTGTACTAAACGTGCCTGAAACTAATCCACCGTCTTTACTACTCCGTCTCTTTGTCTTCGGGAATTCACACTCGTCGAGATGTCATGTGTGAGTAGTATGAGTGAAATCACTCGAAGAATTAATCTATTTTGAGTCGATAATAATATAGTCTTTAAATTACTCTTGGAAATAAACTTCTACGGGTGAAACAAAAGTGAATTTATGATCAGTGACAATAAAGAGTAATGTAAAAAGAATACTTAATTAAGTTAATTTATAACCAATTTACGGATGTTGTTTCCTCTCAAACACAATTTGGATCTCTAGGTTTATCTTACAATAAGGTAAGGGACGTGAATTCACAGAATGTCTGAGTACTTCTACTGACTGTTCACTCGTCATATTTGTGTTTCTTCGACATAGAGTGTCTTCGGTTTCTCGAGAGTAATAGAAATACTCTAGTCAAAGAGACACTCGACTACAGGTGAAATAAAGTAATTTCTCTCCTAAAAATTAGTCAACTATTATAGAATAAAAAAGAGGAAAAGACCTAAAAGTCGATTATGATACGATAAGTTGTTTAATCTTATACGTTCTATGTGTTTCTTTTTAAACTCATAACTTCCTGCAAGTAGGTGTCTGACCGGAGGAAAATTATTAGAGAAGTAGAAGGTCATCACCGTGAGTTCTCTGGATCTTTAGAGTTGAGTAGGTCAAGTTTATAGAAACTAATCCGTTCCGATGATTTAATATTAATGGGGCAACAAGTCAACAATTCAGCACAGGTTGAGACCTAGGGTACTTGTCGTTGTGTGGAAGTGATTGAGGTACTCAAACGAGTTTGAGTACAGGTGACTCAGTCACTATGGTAGGTTGGTAGAGTAGAAGACAGCAAGGGAAGAGGTGAACGGGAGTTAGAAGGGGTCGTAGTTCCAAAAAAGGTCTCACAACTGCAAAAGGTAGTCCACCGGTTTCATAATTTGGAAGTCGGGCAGAAAGGTTACTTATAAGTCCCAACTAAAGAAAATCCTAACTGACAGATTCCTCAAGAGTTCTTAGAAGTGGTGGTGGTAAACTTTCGTAGTCAAGAAGTCACGAGTCGGAAGAATTACTAGGTTGAGAGTGTAGGTATGTACTGATGACCTTTTTGGTATCGAAACTGAAATGTCTGGAAACAGCCGTTTCACTACAGAGACGAAAAATTATACGACAGATCCAACCAGTATCGAAAAGAAGGTTCCTCGTTCGCAGAATTAAAGTACCGACGTCAGTGGAAGGTGTCACTAAAAGTAGAATTCTCTCGGATTGAAAAGTTCTCGTAAAATTTGACGAGAACTCGTAAAATTTGTAAAAAGTACAAGAATCGAAAAATTTCAGATTTATCGTTATTTTATCTGAATCTCCAGACAAAGGATACGAAGAAGAAACTAATTTAAATAACACTTAACCTATATTACTTGCGTTGTGAAGACCTGTTGTCGGTCGGAAGCTAAATTCGATTCGTAATAATCATTGCTTCGAGAGTGAGTCTTGAAGAGACGAGGAAATCTCTCTGTCTACACTCCGTACCAGTACCTGTTGGAGGAAGGGGTTGGAGACCTTGTCTTCTGTGTGAGATTGTGACGAAAGTCAATGACAGTAAATATCCCTTCAAGGAAGTAGATTTTGAGAAACGTATGTCAAAGAGAAATTAAGGGTTTATTGGGAATTTCATTCTTAATAGGGATAATGTGACATCTCCAGTACTTTATCTCCTAATGTCTCCAATTAATTGAACGGTTTTGGAGTCTGTGATCATTTCCCGTCTCGACAGTCCGAAATAGGGTTCAGAAAGTAAGAGGATGTGGAACTTATCATGACGGAGAACTTGGTCACTCCCAAACCCTTGATCGAGTCAGGTAAAAATCTCCGAAAAGACTTATTTGTCCCTCCGTATTAAGAACTAAAAACGTAAGGAAAGGATCTGTTTAACTCGGAGTAAATGAAACTACGTTCATCGATGTTTCTAGAAGATCCAAAAGTCAATCTTTTAGTTCTTCCGACCAAGTTTAAGATACGTCTTTCATCAAACGTACCCAAGAAACGAAGAGTCTCACAGTCAAGTCTTCCTACAATTTTTATAAGTGGAGAGTCTAAGAGAACACCACATTTGTCCTTATATACCCATCTCGAACCCCCTTTGGACAGCGAAAGGACTACTTTCTCCTCTCGTAGTCGAGATGAGGAGAGGAGGAAAACAAGAAAGGAGGAAGACAGATCTTATGTCTCCACTATGGACTTTGTTGTCGCCGACAGAACCCTGATCCGTGGTTGGGGAGGGTCATTTCTAATGTCTCGGTCTTCAACCTTTCTTCAATCCAAGATTAAATTAATGAACTCGGGTACAGACCTTAACGGATAAAGGTTCTCATCTTTTCAGTCGAGAATAAACTAATTCTTCAGAATCATTACAAATACAACGGAAGTAAAGGTTTAGTATATCTGAAATAAAAATGGAGTTATAGAAAATAACAATCAGGAGTCTGTCTCTTTTCAGTCAATTTTATCCGAAATAGTCTCAATAAGAATCGATATCGGAAAGGGATACTCGTTCGTATGGACACCTACGAAAGAGAAGTTATTAAGTATCCGTTCTGAAACTTATTTATTCATCTTAAGAAAAAAATAAGGCTAAAAGGAGGGTAAATCTTACCTTAATCAGTTAGAATGTACATCAGATACAGTTCCAGGGTACACGTTTACTCAATTTTATACATGTCAATATGTCTTCTTTCCTTTGTAAACGTATATTTTATATTAGTAATCAAAACGTAGTTATCAAACTAGACTGATAACGGACGATAAATTTTAAACAGTTTGTAACAAATTTACACGATATTCATTAACTACTTAATACTTATTTTGAAGTCTTGTGCCGTGTGAAATACTTACATTAGTCACCTAAAGATTCTACGATCTTAATTTGTCTTAATTCCAGGCAGATCGGTTCCGATACCAAAAAGGTCACCAGCACACACCTACACTCTCAACCTGACACTTCTTCCGACTCGCGACTTCTTAACTACGAAAACACAACCTTTTCTGAGAACTCTCAGGGAACCTGACGTTCCTCTAGGTTGGTCAGGTAGGATTTCCTCTAGTCAGGACCCACAAGAAACCTTCCTTACTACGATTTCGACTTTGAGGTCATGAAACCGGTGGAGTACCCTTCTCAAGTGAGTAACCTTTTCTGAGACTACGACCCTCCCTAACCCCCGTCCTTCTCTTCCCCTGCTGTCTCCTACTCTACCGACCTACCGTAGTGGCTGAGCTACCTGCACTCAGACTTACTTGAGGCCCTTAACCACTACCTGTCCCTCCAGACGACGACGACGACGACGACGACGATTCAAAGAAGTCAACACAGACTGAGACACACTGGGGTATCTACTGTTGGGTGGTCCGAGGGGGTAGGGACCCTAAGAGGTCCGTTCTTGTGACCTCACCCAACGGTAAAGAAAGAGGTTACGTACTTTCACTTTTCACTCTCACTTCACCGAGTCAGCACGGCCTGAAAATCACTGGGGTACCTGACGTCGGGTGGTCCGAGGAGGTAGGTACCCTAAAAGGTCTGTTTTCTCATGACCTCACCCCACGGTGACGGAAGAGGTTGTCCCTCCAGACCGTACGACCGCACGACGTTAAGTACCCCAGTGTTTTTCAGTCTGTGCTGACTCGCTGACTTGACTTCACTTTACTTGACTTCAGAGGTCTTACTCGTTAAGATCTTTACTCTATTTTGTCTTTCTGTTATTTTAACTTTTTTCTCCCTTTTGTATCCCATCGTATCTTCAAAATTTTTCTTTTTATCTAACGAGTTTACCCTCAGTGATTTTACTAGAGATTTTTATCTAAATAATTTCACTCTTTTTAGTGGAATACTTATTACAATAGTATTTATAGTATGGTTGTCAACCTATTAATAAGATTATTTTATAAAAGTTGAGTAATTTATAGAAAACGTTTCTCTTTAAATTTATTTTCATACTCATCCTTTTGTTATTCCACATCGAAAGTCACTTAAGTTGATCGTTAAAGTAGTTTCGGGTCGAGAGTAAGTAGACTTAAATCCTTAGTGTATAAAAGTGTCAAGTCAAGTCAAGTCAGTGAGTCAACACAGACTGAGAAACACTGGGGTACTTAGAGTCGTGAGGTCCGGAGGGACTGGTAGTGGTAGAGGGTCTCAAGTAAGTTTGAGTACAGGTAACTCAGTCACTACGGTAGGTCGGTACAGTAGGATACCGCAGGGGAAAAGGAGGACGGGGGTTAGGGAGGTTCGTAGTCTTAGAAAAGGTTACTCAGTTGAGAAGCGTACTCCACCGGTTTCATGACCTCAAAGTCGAAATCGTAGTAAGGAAGGTTTCTTGTAAGTCCCGTCTAGAGGAAGTCTTACCTGACCAACCTAGAGGAACGTCAGGTTCCCTGAGAGTTCTCAGAAGAGGTTGTGGTGTCAAGTTTTCGTAGTTAAGAAACCACGAGTCGAAAGAAGTGTCAGGTTGAGAGTGTAGGTATGTACTGGTGTCCCTTTTTGTATCGGAACTGATCTGTCTGGAATCAGCCGTTTCATTACAGAGACGAAAACTTATACGATAGATCCAACCAGTATTGAAAAGAAGGTTCCGCATTCATTCCCAGAAAATTAAAGTACCGACGTCAGTGGTAGACGTCACTAAAACCTCGGGGGGTTTTCTTTCAGACTGTGACAAAGGTGACAAAGGGGTAGATAAAGGGTACTTTACTACCCTGGTCTACGGTACTAGAAGCAAAAGACTTACAACTGGAAATTCGCGAGTCATTTTTAATTAAAAGAAAGGGGTTTGTTTGTTTGTTTTTTCTAAGTGAACTAGGTTTAGTCGCCTATGAATATTTTACTGAAAGTGACCATTAATCTTTCAATCCTTATTCTTTTACGATGTATTTATAAGTCGTACCTAAAAAACTTCTTAAAGTGTCGATATCGTAAAATTAACATCAAAGATGTGTTTTCCAATCGCACACTGTAAGAACAGGAATTTTATTCTCGATGTTGAAATTTTAACAAAAATCACTGGTAATCTGAAGCTCCTTACACTAGTGTAATTGTAGTTAAACCGTCTTATCAATATTTATTTTCCACACTGTTTACGTTGGAAGTCTCGTCTCTCGACAGAGAACACTCCCGGTGTCCCCAGCCGTACTTCGAGGACAGAAGAGATTGTAGACCTAATAACTACCAATCGTAATTACTACACTTTCGTCTTGTGTGTCGTACAATTATTTTAAACGTCTACAATGTTTAAACCTTCGACAACATGTGTGGTCCTCTGATTCTTAATTATGTTTACCTAGATTACTCTAATGTCTATACTCTTCTTTTCTCCTTTTAATCTAAGGTAAATCTTTGTACGTCGATTAGTCAGAACCCCCTCCGTCAGACTTTGTACAAGTGAGTCGTCCAGACTTCTGTTTGGACCCTTCATTAGTTAAATTTGTTTTTACGTTTCACGTTATTATTCTGACGACCCTACTCTCTTCCTCATGTCAAGGTTCTAGTGAGTCGACACGGTCTGAACTCGGAAAGAATAGACCTTGACGAGACTCATCCAGACTTCCTTCTCTGGACTTTTCGTCCCTCGATAATTAAACCTTCAATTCTTCATTTTCGTCGAGGGACCATGTTACCATCGTAGTTATAAGTGAAGGTTCAAGACCCAACTCGTGTCAGTACACATGAACTTAACGGTGTCACAATTTTTTTTTTTTTTTCTTACGATTTTTACAATAGTTGTATTGATAACACCGGATAAATCCAAGTACCAGGTCCGTTGATGAGAAGATTAAGTTTTTCTTGGATTCTGAAGTCCTTCACCCTATCCCGACGTTTTATTTCGACTAGTATGAGTTCCCATATTTACATCGGATACCCCTTCATCTGCACATATTTCCATTGTATAAATACTGTCGAAACCACAGTCATGATAGTCGAAACTCGAAACATTGAAACCCTTCTATTGAATTGAACGGGATGTGATAAATCAACAACATATAATGTTTTATATAAATTGAAAATACTCAGAGACAAAAGGGTAAATATTTTGTCTATATTATTACGGTCAAAAGAACTACTTTTAAAGAAGAAAGAGAAGTCACTCTGGATATATCCTTCTAAACTAACACTCAACGGAACAGGACGTCGTCGAACTTCGGTGCTTATTTTTTCATTGTTCAAAAGAAAATAGAGAGGACTTTCATGTATCTGTATACCATTAAATATGACATAATGTTTCCGTTAATAAAAGTCCGAGTTGTGCCGGTAGAGTCGGTTTACGAGACAAAACAGAAGGGTAACCGATTAAGATTTTCACTTCGTTCGAGAACCATCTGTGGGCCTTTAACGAGGAGAACCCAGGAAGGAGACCCGGTGAAAAGAACCGACGTCAACTAGAAAGGAACCCACGTCGTCGACAGATACTGCGAGTGACAATCTCCTGGTAGAGACGAGATAGAGGATTTTGGATTCCAAAGGTCTCAGTCAGAAGACCAGAACCGTCAAGGGTTAATCACCGAGAAAATCCTCGGAGTAGGGGCGTTACAAGTACTTGTAAGGTGTCCTTGTTGTGTCTACTTCTGCTGAAGGAGGTCCCTCTGACGAGTGTGACCCTCTGCACACCACAGATACTGGGTGACTCAAGTAAAACACAAATTCAAAAATAATAGACTCTCCTCGTTCTGACATTTCGTGTTGTGTCTTTAAGGTACATAGTCAGAAAGGAGGGAAACGAAGTAGGACAAAAAGACTCCACTTCTTCCCTCACGATGGAAGACGACCGAATTCCAATCGTAAGATTGCAGACATCTTTTGAAGATTCTCTGGGTACCCTTCTGCACTTTTGAACCCATGGATCTTGAGTACCGAAGTGGGTTTTAAGAAGATTTGTACAGATAAGTTTTTGATGACCTTGGTGTTTACGTTTGTATCGGGATCTCATGGACCTTATCGTATCAAGGTACTTCATCTACACACGCGCACGCACACGAGTCGGTGGGTCAGTATAGAATGAGAGACGCTGGGGTACCCGACATCGGACGGTCCGAGGAGACAGGCGTCCCAAAGGGTCGTTTTTATTATCTCAACCCAACGGTAAGGGAAGAGGTCCTCTAGGGTATGGTGAGTTGACTGTGTGACACTCTCTGAAAGGTTGAGTCCGTGTTTCAGTTGATGATCATCGATTTTCTAGTTTTATAACACTTTCTCATGCCATCCTTCGCGGGTCTGCTGACTAGTGTACGGGCACTTCTAGGCCGTACAGACGGAAGTTTGTGATCAAGACGGGGAATCGCCAAAACATTGAAACCTTTCGAGGAATCTGAGAGTCTCGGAGTCAAAGGACCAGACAGTTTGTCTTTACTCTTATAGAGAAGGTACCTTCTCTAATCTTCTTAATTTATTTTATTATTTACATTATAAATGATACAGACCGTTCAGAAGTCGTAAGTTTTTTATTCAAGAACTACGAGGATTTTATCTCTTCGAAGAAACCACTAAAGAAGGATTTGATATTTTGATAAGTACTCTTTTTAAGAATGATTATGTCTAATAAACAGTATACACCGTAATACCACCTAACCGAAACAGTAAGCCCAGGGATTTAAACAGGATAAAAGTATATTGGAAACGTCAGGGGACAGACGAAGAAAAAGAAGGTAAGAATTGGTCTATGTAGATCCCTCGTGGTTCAGGGGAACTTGGTTGGGTACTGGGGAGGATTCCGAAACAGACCTGAGGGAAGGACACAAGTTAAGGAGACCACTACTACAACTATACTAATGTGGACAGACTGCTCTATCTGAACCACTTCATGAATCCTATATTTGGTGAAAAGAGTAGGTTATACTGGTGTGTCTTTGTGTGTGTATAAATTCTTGAGTTCCAATGAGTTCTTTGACATTTCAAATTATATTACGAAGGTTGTTACATACATGATCTTTGTCACATAAACGAATTCCGAATGCATATTAAACTAAGTTAGATGAATCAGTTTATTATCAATTTCGATCGTAAATGACTCATAAAAGGTACACCGTCCGTGACATTATACACAGTAGAATAGATTAGGAGTGGTGTTAGAAAACTCAATTTCTAAAAGTAATAGAGATAAAACGTCTACTCCGTCAACTCCGTCTCTTATAAATTTGTCAAACCGACTCGGTTACTGAATTTGTTTGTTGTTGTTGTTGCTTTTTATGGACTAATGACAAATAGGTGTGAAAGGTTAAAAGTTTACTAAGTGTCTAAAGAAATCAAATATTACAAGGAGTACGTTCACTGAATTGACAATGAAGAAGATTACTGTGGAATTTTGTTTTAAAGTAAAACTAGTAAATTAAGTTTAAAACCCATCAATTTTTATTTTGATATTGTTTGACTTCTAACGTTGTCGATAATAGCATCACCATTATGAAATTCACAAAATATAAGGTATAATAAAGAGTGAAAATTGACGATATAAATGAAAAATAAACTTATAACTTTACACAGTTATATTTAGGAATAATGTACATTATTTGACCTTCCTCATTAAATTGAAATTTTATAATATTTTATTTATTTATTTTATTTTATAATATTTTAGTATTCTTTTTATCGATAAAAATGTAAAAATCTTTGAGACTACCTGATAAAGTGGTTCACTGTCAGTTACCCTCGTCGGTTGGTTACGTTGTATTAATCTGTAGATGGTTGTATGTCTCGACAACCTAAAGAGTTGGGGTACCCGTTGTCTTTACCGTCTCGTCTAAAAAACCTTTAAAATGTGTAATCATGTATTTGTTAGACAGTTCTTTAGTGTGAAAAGTCTACGGATGGAGGATGTCAAAAGTTCTGTAATGGTTGATAGTGTTTACACTAAACGTCCCCTCTTCAAAGGATCAGAGGATCGAAGTTATCTTTCACTAACAGTAGTGACTGTCTCAGGTCCTTATAGTTCTCTTTTTATTTTTTAACTAGACGGTCGCGAAACACGTGGTACTCTTTTCTTTTTTTTTTTTTGAGTTATTTCAAAAAAAAAAAAAAAGGGGTTCTAAATTATAGAACGGTCGTTCTCGTCTAAGTTCAATATGACTCGTCCTCTGATCTAACTTTTTTCTGTACGATTTCTTTTTTCATGTGACATTTCACAGGGATTTTCATATATTTCGTTTTTTTTTTTTCGTGAACCGTTGTCAAACATTTTATCCTACTTAGTTTTCGGTTAATTCTCTAGTTTTATATACGTCGGTTATAGGTTTCTCATCCCTGCTGTATGTCCGTCGAACCTTCGATTAATCTTACCTCTCCACTATTAACATACGTGACCCTCTTCCGTTTGACATCTCTCAACTTACCTTTACTCCGTTTCTAACTCTTCCTTTTCTAGAGTTGTGAAGACGTCACACCATCATTTATCATATTTTGTTTTTACACTCTTTACTCGGGGACCTACTCCACGACCCACTCCTAGTACCAAATTATATAAAATTTAACACCTAAAGGTGGAGTGACCTTTCTCGTATGGGAGGTCAGTAGATGCAAGTGGGAGATAAAGAAAAACTTAGCAGAACTCCTTGAGACTTCTGACCCTCAGCTCTAGTTCAAGGTGAAGTCAAAAATTTGACAAAGGGACCCGACCCGACGTGCGGTTAAATCTCTAAAAAAACAAACAAAACCGAGAAGGCCAGAGACACTGATATCCAACAAAAAATAAAAAAGGCCATTTCAAGCAGGACCGGATGGACCAGAATGGTGAGAAGTATAGAAAACATACAATGATCGAAAAGGGACTTACAGATGTTTTAGAACAAGGTAGAGGGAGGAACAGTCCTCCTGACATCTCGAAATGACATCTCGTTTTAGTTTTAAAAGAAAATTGTTTCAACGACTTCACTATTGAAATAATTTACTTCATGGAACTTCAAACCACTCTGGGGTTTAAGGATACAACAGAATAAGACTTATGAGACTCACAAAGATTTGTGTCTCCAAGACCCGTCAGTCGAAGGGTACCGGAAACAGTTTTACTGTTATACGAATGTATTTGTGTGAACATCTAGTTAGAGAAGGTTTGACGAAGGTGTTTAAGAAAGATAGAGAACTATTTAACTAGTCTTCCTATCGACGAAGTTCCGTTTCTATTCTAACGAAAAGAAACCAACGAACAAACTAAGAACGAGTCATTTTATCACAATAAGTTCCTGTGGAGTTTCATAATAACTTTCTTTTTTATGATTTCGTTATCATATATTTCAAAATTTAATTAGTTAACAGTTTTAGATGTTTTTTTCATGTGTTTCTTTTCTTGTCACACACACATGTGTGTGTGTGTGTGTGTGTGTGTGTGTGTGTCTTGAGTTACTTTACGAATCAAAAGAGGTTTATTGAGGAAACCTCTTATCTGTTGAGAGTCGGTGAGATCTTTTGCAATCTTGAGAGAAGAAAAATTTGTATTCGTAAGAAAAGGAGATCTTTTATAAATAATATTAATGACGGAATCATATTACAAAAATTTTGTACTTTTGTCTACGTTTTATTTTTTTTTATTTCATTTTTGTGTGACGGTTAAAGGTGAAGGTTAGTTCTATTTTATTACCCCTTCACTAAGTGGCACGGTAGACTTTGTTCTCTTTTCTCTATTTTTGACTTTATTAGTAAAAGTTGGATAACTTGTAGTCCATTGTTTCCTCTTATTAGGTCCTTTCTTTCCTTTGTTCTCAACTTAGGACAGTAATCGGTTCGTGTGAGACGAGACTCTTTTGAAGGTCGTACACCGCGTCTCTTACTCCTGCATATACCTCGGTCTGTGTGTAGAAGTCAACGTCTCTGTTTTCAACTCTTAAGTCTTTTTGATTTTTCTTCGACGCAGGACCTCTCGTCTCCAGACGTGTGGCTTTCTTAATACCTCTAGACATTTCAGGGGGAACCTATAAGTCGTCTTATAGCTAGTCGTGTACATATGACCCCTTTATAGACTCCGTTCCCTGTCCCGACGCACTTTCTTAATCTTCTTTATCGTGGATCTCGAGTGTGTCCCGACCCCTTTATTTACGAAAAGTGAAACAACATCCTACATCAATTCAATGAACCTTAGTCTAACTAGAAAAGTCCAAAAAAAGAAGTTCTAAATAATCCACCCTGGTCTTAGTACAAAATGAATCCCGATTAACGAGGGGGTGGTGAATTTCAGTCTAGAAAGACTCGTAAGACAAGTTATATGGTACCTAAAATGGATGAGCAACGTGTATTCTTTCTAAATATAACTGTGTAAAGTTACAAATTTAATTTTCATCTGTATCATCTATCTTCACTCTCCTTATTTATATTTTTTGTATTTTGTGAATTTCGAAATGGAACCTCAAAGGTCTCGTTCTTCTCAGAGATAATAAGTGCTACCTTGGGACCAAACACGATTCCTCTACTGACTTCTATCCCCGACCTGTACGGTTTTTTGATTTGTACACTAACCAACCTAGAAACTCGGTACGCTATAACCAGATTTGAGGGTCCTCCTTTCTCTTAAACCTCCAACTCATTGTACCGATTACCAAGTTGGTTAGTACGGATGTGTTACAAAGGGACGATTTTTGATACCTGAAGTTTCTAACCTCACCCCTCGTGGGGACGGACCGTTACGAGGAACATAATAGTGAGTAGTAGCGAGAGTCAAGTCAAGTCAAGTAAAGTCAGTGAGTCAGCACAGGCTGAGAAACGTTGGAGCACTTAGTGTCGTGCGGTCCGGAGGGACAGGTAGTGGCAAGGGCCTCAAGTGAGTTTGAGTGCAGGTAGCTCAGTCACTACGGTAGGTTGGTAGAGTAGGAGACAGCAGGGGAAGAGGAGGACGGGGTTAGGGAGGGTCAGAAAAGGTCACTCAGGTGAGGCGTACCTGAGACCTCAAAGTCAAAATCGTAGTAAGGAAGGTTTCTTTAGGGTCCCGACTAGAGGAAGTCTTACCCGACCAACCTAGAGGAATGTCAGGTTCCCTGAGAGTTCTCAGAAGAGGTTGTGGTGTCAAGTTTTCGTAGTTAAGAAACCACGAGTCGAAAGAAGTTTCCGGATGAGAGTGTAGGTGTGTACTGGTGACCTTTTTGGTATCGGAACTGATCCACCTGGAATCAGCCGTTTCATTACAGAGACGAAATCTTATACGACAGATCCAACCAGTATTGAAAGGAAGGTTCCTCATTCACAGAAAATTAAAGTACCGACGTCAGTGGTAGACGTCACTAAAACCTCGGGGGTTTTTCTTTCAGACTGTGACAAAGGTGACAAAGGGGTAGATAAAGGGTACTTTACTACCCTGGTCCACGGTACTAGAAACAAAAGACTTACAACTCGAAACTCTGTTGAAAAAGTGAGAGAAGAAAGTGACAGTAGTTCTCCGAAAAATCAAGGAGAAGCGAAAGACGGTATTCCCACCACAGTAGACGTATAGACTCCAATAACTATAAAGAGAGTCGTTAGAACTAAGGTCGACCACGAAGAAGGTCGGGTCGCAAAGAGTACTACATGAGACGTATATTCAATTTATTCGACCCACTGTAGACGTATATTCAATTTATTCGACCCACTGTCATATGTCGGAACTACATGAGGAAAAGGATAAATCTTGGTCAGACAACAAGTAACGAGATCCTAGGAGGTTTTGGAGTGGTATATGACGAGAGAGAAATCGACCGAATTTGAACATAGGAAAACCTAATTTTGACTTGAACATTCATATTGTGAAAGGATACGTGAAACTCAACAAGGTCCCTTGGACTGTCCCTATCACCCTTGGGGAATTAAACATCGGTAAACCAGTCTTCACACCGGACTCCTGGGAGCTTGACCGTCGACCGTGGATTTCACTTTCGACAGTGAACCTTCTGACACGGGTATTGAACACTCTAAAATGGACTGAGATCCTTTAGATACAGGATCTCAGGAACGAACACTCGGAGGGACGTGACTTGATAATACACTTACTCTCTACGTGTAAATTTTTTTAATTCAGGTATTCAAACCCCCTGAAGATACAATATCGTCGATATTAATAGGATTGATGTAATGTCAATAGAGGAAGAAAGGAAGTCAAAAAGGAGTTTTTAAGTAGAGGACCACTATGAAACAGGTAAGGAGGATGGATCTTAAAATAGATGGAGATTATCGAGTACAGGGAGAATGATAAAATAACAAAGGGAATTGTGAATAAAAATTATGGTATCGTTAGGTATATAAAAACATAAATAGAATAAAAGACAGAGGAGATCATTTTACACTTGAGATTCTTCCGTCTCCAAATACAAAATCAACGAGTGTCGAAATAGACGAAACAACTCTTGTTAGGTCGTACATCGTTTACAAATGACTTATTTACATACTTAGCTATTTATTTATATAATCTGCCTTTTTGTCTTTTGTTGAGTATCTTACATAATTTGATGTTAATGGATTTTCTCTATTTTATTTTTGAAATTCATCTGATCGTTGTTGTCTTTAACTTCCTTTTTCCATTTACAAGTTTAGGAAATCACTACCTTTAGTGTCCAGAACCTTGGACAACCTCTTGTTTCACTACTCTTTCTCAAATTACTTTAGGAGTGTAAGTTGTCGGTCCCCCTGACTCCTTTAATACTTCGTCAATCGTCTCAATACCTGTAGTACTTTATTTAGGTCAAATCTACTCTGTTATTCGAGAGTCCTGTTCCGCAAATTTACTGAAGGTTTTAGAGTACCGGTCTAGTATGTCAGACTATTTTATTTTTTTTCTTACAGACTTCCAACTTTGTGCTCTCAATCTTCACCTTCTAACAACACCTCCTTTAAAGGTATAATTTATACTTATAATGTCCAAATACGGTTTCTCTATATAACAGAGAAACACCTTATTTTCATTAACAATTATTTTACCAAAATTAAGTCCAAATCAAATAAAGAGATCAAATATAGAGAATCTCTGGGTGTCTACTTGTGAATTTCTCATATTCTTACAATGACTTTGATAATATAACTTTTTAGAGTCCGTATCTTTAAGTAAATAATATCTGGTCGTCTCTATAAATGATGGAAGTCGTAGGAGTTTTGAGAACTCTTAACTTACCTGACATAGAAATACCGACTTTTATTTGGATATTTGAATTCTCATGAAGTAATAACGAAGAATTATTGTTTCGGGAAAACGTTTGTTCGTCCAGTACTCGTCTTGAATTCTACTCATTAGTGTAGGTCTGTTAAATCTACTAGTTAGTAGAATATGTACGTATTTTATAATTTGTATTACTTGTACAATCTCTCGATAACTAGATAAGGTCAGGTTCAGTGTTGTTCGGTACTTACCAAAAAAATCACTAACTCTCGTAAATAATCTAGGACTCCAAATATATGAACTTATTCATCTCCGGAAGTTACGTGTCGAAGGTCATCTCTGGTTCATTGACTTGAAAATAAAGAGGGTTCTAATACCGTTCTAGAAAAACAAATTAATTATACATTTCCAATAAGATATTACCCGGTACATAAATGTTGACAGGGATAAATGTCAGAGTTAAAACGTCGAAGTTCAAAATAGGGTAGGTATACAGAGGTATTAATACCTTAAGGTATTAGTATTTAGGGTCTTCAATCTTTTTTATTCACAAAAATGGATTCTGAAAAATAGAAATCGTTTGGAGATATGTTCTGCAAAAGACATGTACAGTACTAACGAAGGTGAGACCGTGACACGACGTCGTCTATTCGTTAACGAATAGGGAGACTAGGGCGGGGTCTATGTATAGACGTGAGACTGGTGTGTGTACCCTACGGATCATCAACGATGTACATCCAACAATCCAGACTGTTACTGTTTAAAAACGTAGAAATACAATTAATGGAGTCTAACACACACACTACCCCCTCCCACATTGTTTACGGAGCTTTAACAAACCCCTAGAGGAACTGGACCACGAGGAACTCCGTGTGTTTGTCGATTGATAACGGTGCTGGAGGTACACGGACATATTCGTCCATTTCCTTCGTACCCCCTCGACGGGAGGACTTATCCCAAGAATTAGGTCTCAACTAGAAACGTAAGAAGTTACGACTTGAATTTGTATTACTTTTATTGTAGTAAGTTCTAGATTAATAGTAAAAACGATTATGCACTTATTCTAGTCAGACCGTGTAGTTGTGGAGATCACTAAAAATACACGTGTTTTCACGTTTTTGGAAAGAAAAAACTCCAAAACTATGTAACAATGTCATTAATCGGGGTAACATAAGTCTTGACAAACATTTCATAGAGGGAAACGGTGGACTGAAACGGTCAAAGAAGGGAGTTGTCTCCTAAGATAAAGAGAAGAAGTCAGACCAGAACCAATACACTGAACGGAGCTGGTTACTTAGTTATTGTTTACACTATGTCTCCCGAACACGTCATCTTGAACAGGAGAGACCGAAGATCTTTGGGACAAGGGGTGCGCTTACTAAGGTCCGATCGGACGACCTATGTCTCACCAGTGGAATCTCTTCAAGGTCGATAAGGTCAACGGGGTCCGGGGGATCCGTAGAGTTCATTCCAGGGTCTGTATTTCACTCCTTTAAGATACGGTAAGTACGGGTCAGTGCAGTCGGGTCTGGTCTTCTTGGTGTGTCGATGTACTGTCTAAAAAAAAAGTGTCTAAAAATTCTTTGTTATTTGCAAGTAATAAAATTCGGTGATACAAAACTCCACCACACAAAGTCTCATTTTTGTTCGATTAAGTTTCCGAATCTATTTTTAATAAAATAAAAAGAGGAGGGAGGTGACGTCTCATATCGGTGAGAGAGAAGAGACAAGAAGGTCTCTTTAATAAAACCGACGTATAATTCTAGATCTTTACATGATTATAGGTTTTATAGATATCCTTTCTATTATCATAGAGGTAAATCTGTACTTTTTATTCCGAATTTCTTAGATATATTTAACAACTTCCAGTATGTACATCATGATGACCATATACTTTATGAATTTAGGTAACATCTAAGAGCCATGGAACTCGCAGTTCTGTTAAAAATCAGAAAATTTAGTGTGTGAACCGTATTACGACCCTTACTGTGTTCACGTATTATTTATGAATAACTTAACTTAACTGGAAATTACAACATGAAATAGATTCGGAACAAAGACCAAAAAGAAACGAATTTAAAATGAATAAAGAAGTGGGTTTTGTTTGTTTTGTGTTTAATCTTTTACTGTAAAAATACCAAGGTTCATGAGACTTGATATCGAAGAAAATTTTACAAAAAGAATTTAGATACAGTGAAAATCCAAATACTGAAATCAAAATACGGGAAGGGTGTTGTCGGTATAACATTACAGAAAACTTACTGAACCATAAAGACACCGAATGTATCTGTGGTTCAGGTACTATACATAACCTTTCCTTGTAAAGTCCTTGTTCTATGTCCATCTTTGACATTCCCATCAAACGTCGATGGGGACCAGCGAGTCGACCATTTCATAGGTGGACGTTACGTCTTCTGGGACCAAACTAAGGACCCAACCCTTGTAGGAGACCTCTTCCCTATTCTACGGGTGTGGTCATAAGAACCCGAAGGGTCCACAGAGTCTACCATTTCTTAGACGGATTTACGTCCTCTTGACCTAAACTAGGGACCCAACCCCTTCCAGAGGACCTCCTCCCGTGTCGTTGGGTGGGGTCATAAGAACGGGTCTAAAGAACGGGTCTCTTAAGGTACCTGTCTCCTCGGACCGCCCGATATCAGGTGACCCAGCGGTTCTCAGTCGGTTCCGACTCGTTGATTCGTGTCGTGTCTTTGATATTTACACTCAGAAACAGAATACGTTCTTGTCCCGCGTAATTCGTAAAAAGACCCGGTCAAAAAGATCCAAGTGTAGCTGTTCAGTTAGTAAAACTTTGGTAAATACAAAATAACAGTAAGGTAAATTTACTTATGACACCGTAATACGGACTAAATTACTTCTGTAATGCTGACTGAAAAAAAGGAGATGTAAGAATAAAGACCGTTCGTAATAGGTCAGTCAAGAGTCATAGAACACACACAAACACACACACACACACAAACACACGCACACATAAACCTTCTCTTTCTTGTGCACTGCAGTGGTTGCACTCTCTACTTCTTTGTTACCGGACCTTCCAAAAGTCGAAGAGGACTACCTTGTATTCGGCGCTAGTTCTGTTTTCAATATTGAGGGAACTTATTTCGGAGTAAAAAGGAGGTCCGTCAAGACCAGAACTAAATTCTAAAAGGTCTAGAAGTTTGAAAAAAGGGTCCGTAAACCTCAAAAGTTTTATACCTATAACGAGGGTCCGTCAAAAGAAAAAAGAAAAAAATCCTCTTAAAAAATTACGTCGTAAAGGATAAGTTCATTTGAATTCAGTGTTTATTTATTTCGTATGAGTTCCGGGTTTCTACAAATTCTTAAAATTGGATAGAAAATAGGGTAAGGAATCTTAATGAAAAGTTTACCAAACCTAAATCGGTTTGGATTTTATCAAAAAAACAGTTCTCAGAAAAGGGGCGGGAATTAAAAATTTGGGTACACATAAAACTCCCTTTAAATTATGTATACGAAGATTAAGTACACGTGAATTGAGTAGTCTTACAACAAAACATTCTGGACAAACTTCAAATTCTTCAGAAAAACCTCTGAGGGAAATTATTCAGAAAAGTTCGAAAATAAGAATCTTCGTCCTTCAGTGTAAAACGGTCTTCATTTACTTAAAGTTGGTGGTTTTCAAGTGTAAATCAGAGTTTGACCGTCGGTTCTGTAAAACATTGAACGTGTTTACTCAAGAAAATGAACGTCCTATTTCAACAAGTTAAAAACTTCGTCGTTTGAGTCTTTTGTATCTACGTGAAAGTAAGTAGAATAAACTTGCATACTTTTAACAGACAATACACAAATTTCTTGTATTGAAATTTCATTAAAAAGATTTACGTAGAATTTTAAGGATTTATAAACGTATCTAAAACAAATTTTTAGATTATACTAACAGAAGAGTTTTATTTTTGTGTCTCTCATCATTTATAACTCGGTCTTCATTTTCTATTAACTCCCGACAAAATTTCACTCTATACTCTCTATAGTGAATGTCTCATTATCTACTGTCGTCAAGTCACGTATATTTATGTCGTAATGTTCGTGAAACTACGTAAAAATAGTGTCCAGACACACCGTCTCATAGACTGTATATATTTTATACTCCTAATTTTTTCTTGTTTCCCCGAGTTCTGTTTTACGACTTGTTTTGCGGTAATTACTTAATACTTCTGTTCTTTCTGTAGTCTCTTTAGAGTCACAAAATTTTTTTAATGACGAACCCGACTCTATTATAGGGTAGGCTAAATAAAAAATAAAGGACGACTACCGACGTCGACAAGAAGGACTAAGAGGCAGGATCACGTCAGATGACAGACTTCGGCTATGGGTGTCTTTTCCCGGAGACGATGTAGGCCCACCGACTTTTTTCCCGCTTACGCTTAAGGTTTCCTATCTCTTAGTATCAATAGAACCAAAGAGATATTAGCTATTTGATTTTCTTTACTTTCTTTCTTACGAGTACTGATATTCGTCTTAGTATTTGTAAAGTAAAAGTAAAACGAAAGACAACCTATCTTGTAGACACGTTGGGTCACTAATTACTCCTTCGACTTTCCGATGAACCGGACCTTCTTATTGGTCTCCAATTCTTTATAAATGAGTAGTTTTTAGTAAGAACATAATTCTAAAAACAAACTGAACTTCTTTCAAGAGCCAGGAAGAGTGACTCTTTCGCCTCCCTGGACCAAGATGAGCCTTGACCCCGTCGAACGACCCCCGGTTCGGATAGACCTTATTGGACGTGACACTGTAAAACCTCCCCGTGGGGTTATTGGTTTACGCCGAATTATTTAACACAAACAAGAAGGGAGCGAAAGGTAAAGGAGAGACCCAAAAGGTAATCGAAGGAGACTAAAATAGAGTAAGGAAAGAATCCGGGTATAGAAGAACAGGAAGAGAAGGCAATGTCAGAGTAAGAAGGGTGAAACGTAAAAGAAGTGACGTAAACACGGGAGTAGTGTAAGGTAAACAAGAAACAGGGGTTCAAGTGGAAGGGAGACGGAAACTGACCAGACCTAGTGAAAAAAGACATGGATCTTTGTGTTTCCTTCAATAAGGTGGGTGGGGACGAAAAAAAACGAACAAACAAAAGGATTGTAGTGAAGGTAGGGTTCGGAGTCGAAACGGGTCATTTAACCATTACCGTCATCTTTTTTAGATGTAAGTGCTGACGAACTTTTATCTCTTCTTTCCTCTTTACGTAAGTAGTGATTCTTGACTGAGGTCCATCTCCGTGTCTACATGAACTATTAGATCACCCAGTCAACACTGTAATTGGTAATGTAAGAGGTGACAATTAACACGATATTGGGGTGACTCCGTGGTTTAGTGGTATAGTTCTTTATTCGAACTATATCATCCAGTGGATTGGGTCGAAGGGTAGGTCACGTATTTAGTCCGGTCAACGTACGGTTGTCACCAGTACGGTGGAGACTAGTTATGAAGGTTGTTACTGGAATGATAAAGTCCTTTAGGGGATAACATACTAATCTTTCGTGAACAAAAATCTCGAAGAAGATTGACTCGAGTATTGACGGAGTGACTGAGGTGAATGAACGATTGTGGTGAACTCACCATTTCATGGTTAGAGTAATGGTTTTCTTATCGAGAAATGGTATCTACAAAGACTCAAAAGGAGTCGTGTCCATAGTGACAGAAAGGGTTTCTTTTTCTTTACGTTCTGTTATTTCACCAAGAGACTTCTCCGGAATGTTTACTGATTCTTTTCTTCTTTTCGTTTTTCGTTTCCCTTTTCCTTCTCTATATAGGCTGATTTACGTATTGAGGCTTCTTATCTTTCCTTTCTATTCTTTCTGAAGAATTCACTTGTTACGTTTGTTATCTTGCCCTTTCTGAACGAAAAGTTCTTTTGACGTCTATGGTTCCTTTATAAAGTACATTCTTACCCGTACTATTTTCTATCTTTGTCGTTCCTGGATCGTCGTTTCGTCTTCTCTAATTCTTCTCCTCTGTTCTTATGTGTCTTCTTAATATGTTTTCGAAGATCATTGGGCCTATTGGTGTTACTACACCAGTGAGTGGATCTCGGTCTGTAGGACCTGACACTTCAGTTCACCCGGAATCCTTCGTAATGATGTTTGTTTCGATCACCCCCAGTATCTTAAGGTCGACGAAATAAATTTTAGGATTTTCTACTACAGTACCACTCCGTCAAAATTGTTTTCACAACGTAAGTTATATAGTCGTTTAAACCTTTTGAGTCGTCACCGGTGGTCTGACCTTTTCCAGTCAAAAGTAAGGTTAGCGTTTCTTTCCGTTACGACTTCTTACAAGTCTGAGGGGATGTCAACGAGAGTAAAGTGTACGATCGTTTGTTACGAGTTTTAGGAAGTTCGACCCGAAGTCGTTATGTACTTGGTTCTTGAAGGTCTACATGTTCGACAAAAACCTTTACCGTCTCTTTGACCTCTAGTTTAACGGTTGTAGGTAACCTAGTATCTCTTTCGTTCTCTTAAGGTCTTTTTGTGATGAAACTGAAGAAACGATGTAATTTCTGAAACTGACGTACCTAGTGTTGTTTGACACCTTTTAAGAATTTCTCTACTCTTTTGGTCTGGTGGAATGGACAAAGGACTCTTTAGAGGTACGTCCTGTTCTTCGTCGTTAATCTTTACCTATACCTTGGTACCTGACCAAGTTTTAACCCTTCCCTAATACAGTTCCGACATATAACAGTGATGCGAATAAATTGAATATACGTCTCATGTAGTATTCTTTACGACCCGACTTACTTAGTTCCGACCTTCTAACGGTCCTCTTTATAGTTGTTGATGTCTATATGTCTACTATGGTGAGATTACCGTCTTTCGCTTCTCCTTAATTTCTCGGAGAATTACTCCCACTTTTTCCTCTCACTTTTTCGACCGCACTTTGAGTCATAAGTTTTTAGCTTCTAGTACCGTAGGTTAAGGTAGTGTAGTCCCGTTTATTTACCCCTTTTCACTTTCGTCACTGTTTACAATAAAAGAACCCGAGGTTTTAGTGACGTCTGTCACTGACGTCGAACGAGGAACCTTCTTTTCGATACTGTTTGGATCTCTCGTATAATTTTTCGTCTCTGTAGTAAGACGTATATCAATTTCCCTACAAAAAAGGTCAACAGTACATACCTACATTCTCCACCTGGTATTTCTTCCGACTCACGGTTTCTTAACTACGAAAGTTTAACACCACGAGTTCTTTTGAGAACTCTTAGGGAACTTGACGTTCCTCTAGTTTGGTCAGTTAGGATTTACTATAATTGGGACTTATAAGTAACGTACCTGACTACAACTTGAACTTCAAGGTTATGAAACTGCTGGGCTACACTTCTCGACTGAGTGACCTTATCTGGGAGTACCACCTTTTTCTGACTTCCGTTTTCCTCTTCCCCCTTTGTCCTATTCCACCAACCTACCGTAGTAGTCGAGTTACCTGTACTCGAACTTATTTAAGACCCTCTATCACTTCCTACCCCTTCGGACCGTACAACATCAGGTATCCCAACACTTCAGAACCTATGTTGAATCACTGACTTGTTGATGTATAGAGACACATATGTTGATAAAAAAGTTAAGGAACAGTTTATATGTAAAAATAACGTCACTTCCTCAGTAAATATCATATATCATATGTAAAGACATATATCATATATAAAGATATAATATTTTATATCTTTAGAAAGTCAACTAACGAACTAGAAAAAAGGAACTTTTTTAAGGAGAATAATCAGAAAAAAAGAGAGTAATCAGAATACGTGATACATTATAATTGTAGATTTACAAGTAGGGGACGACGACGACGACGACGACGACGATTCAACGAAGTCAGCACAGGCTGAGACACGCTGGGGTATCTGTCGTCGGGTACTCCGAGGGGACAGGGACCCTAAGAGGTCCGTTCCTGTGACCTCACCCAACGGTAAAGGAAGAGGTTACGTACTTTCACTTTTCACTTTCACTTCAGCGAGTCAGCACAGGTTGAGAATCGTTGGAGTACCTGACGTCGGATGGTCCGAGGAGGTAGGTACCCTAAGAGGTCCGTTCTCACGACCTCGCCGCACGGTAACGGAAGAGGTCAAGTAGGGGATGTTGTACAGATAAAAGAAACTTAATACTTCAAATATACTGGAGTAAACGTACGAGAACTTTTAATACCTAATATAATTATTAATGAGTTTTCAGATTTTTGACACGAAAATGAAAACCAAAGAATCCGTTAAAGAGAATCGTATTTAAATTTAAATTTATTCACGTTATTATGATTGTATTTTACGATGTCTATAAATAAGGTATAACGATACAGTCTTTTACTCTAATACTGTTCAAACGTATAGAAAAATGGAATTAAAGTTTATTTGACCCTTACTTAGGACTAACGACCAGTGATCAATACCCCTTTTAAATTCTGGGAAGGGGATAAAAAGGGATGGGAGTAGTGAGGTGTGGAATTCTCTTTCTCTATACTTTTTTATCTTAGGAGTTATAAAGTTTTACCCCATGATTATACCCCTTATCTTAAAAGTCACCCTCCTGATTCCCTAATATACATCCTGATCTTTCTTTAGAAAAGAACACTGGAGACGGAAACAAGAAGAGAAAGAAAATAGGGTAAATTGTCAAAAACCATTTTAATCTGGATTTCAATTGGTCGACTTTCTTGTGTGATAGTAAGGACTCTTCGGTTCATCTCATGGAAATGCATCCAGAATCTCCTCTTTGGTAAAAGACAAAAAGCTAACATGACAAACACACTGAAAGAAAAAAAGAGGTGGAGAAACATCGATTAACCTACCTTGTTCAGAACCTCCTTGGATGAACATAACTTTGTGAGTATCAGATTTACATAGGTATGACCCCAGGTCTCCTCCTTTGTATACCTCCTCCTCACATCCAACCGAGTGGAACTCGGGAATTCTCTCTGTCCCAGAGAAAAACTGTTGAATATAATACCATTTCCCCATTTATTAATAAGACAAAATATCTTCTTCTTCTATCACTAGTCGTTCTAAATCCTCAAACGTCTTACTTCACGTCTCTAGTTGTTTCCGTTTAATGATCCCCTTTCTTTGTCCCGAAACCTCGATTTCTGGACGATTATCATATTTTACTATAAACGAATATTATGGTAGACGATATTTCGGGTCTTGTTCATCAAACCTTCACAGTCATTTCTGAGTGTCTATATAAAGTCTAGTGTACAACAAGACAACAACAAGTCAAAGAGTCAGAACAGGTTGAGTAACACTGGGGTGCCTGACGTCGTGCGGTCCGAAGGGATAGGAAGTGGTAGAGGACCTCAAACGAGTTTGAGTACGGGTAACTCAACCACTACGGTAGACTGGTAGAGTAGGAAACATCATGGAATGAGGAGGACGGAAGTTAGAAAAGGTCGTAGTCCCAGAAAAGGTCACTCAGCCAAGAAGTGTAGTCCACCGATTTCATAACCTCAAAGTCAAAGTCGTATTCAGGAAGGTTACTTATAAGTCGTAACTAAAGGGAATCCCAACTGACCAAACTAGAGGAACGTCAGGTTCTCTGAGAGTTCTTAGAAGAGTTGTCGTGTCAAGCTTCCGTAGATAAGAAACCCCGAGTCGGAAAAAATAGCAGGTTGAGAGTGTAGGTATGTACTGATGACCTTTTCGGTATCGAAACTGATTTACCTGTAAACAACCGTTTCATTACCGAGACGAAAAATTATACGACAGATCCAACCAGTATCGAAAAGAAGGTTCCTCGTTCGTAGAAAATTAAAGTACCGACGTGAGTGGTAGACATCACTAAGACCTCGGATTCTTTTACTTCAGACAGTGACAAAGGTAACAAAGGGGTAGATAAACGGTACTTCACAACTCTGTTCTACGGTGCTAGAAACAAAGACTTACGACTTAAAATTCGGTCGAGAAAGTGAGAGGAGAAAGTGGTAGTTCTCCGACAAATCAAGGAGATACGAAAGACGGTATTCCCACCACAGTAAACGTATAGACTCCAATAACTATAAAGAGGACCGTTGAAACTAAGGTCGAATACGAAAACGGTCGGGTAGTAAGGTGTACCACATCAAACGTATATTCAATTCATTTGACCAACTGTCATATGTTGGAACAACATGAGGAAAAACTTAACTTGGTCAGTCAACAAGGCACATTTCAAGACTGACAACGAAGAACTGGGTGTATGTGTAAAGAGTTCTCTTTCCATTCAACCAGACCATAAGGGTAGAGAAATTCTTAAAAGGTGTTAAACAACTCTAGATGTCTCGAAAATACATCAGTTACTTTGTCTTCATATATAAAAAGACCTTAAGGAAACGAAAGAGGTACTGGGTTGCTTACAACTGTTAAACTGGAGACCAAGGAGAGGGGAATGATTTGGGTCGAACATGTAGACTTTCAAAAGTTAAGTTCATGACGACTTCGGATCGAACTTTCTAAAACTCGTATTGGAATGATCGTACTCTTCACTGGCGTTTACAGGTTATCAAACTTGTAAGAAGTCGTAACTGGAAACCTTAACCCTACTTTTGACTGGTAAAGGTCAGGACACCGGTGACGACCCAAAAGGTTTAAACGAATGTATAACTCGTGTTGTGAATTTGTCATAGTAGAAAATCCTAAAATTTATCAAGTCGACCTTAAGACAATGGAGGAGATCCAAACAAATATCATTACGAAGGATTCCGAGTAAACTGAAGTGTGACGGCTTACAGACCG
The DNA here is from genome assembly GCA_006410555.1 of Capra ibex. Taxonomy (NCBI): domain Eukaryota; kingdom Metazoa; phylum Chordata; class Mammalia; order Artiodactyla; family Bovidae; genus Capra; species Capra ibex. The sequence continues at coordinate 6,336,710 of SJYO01049755.1, forward strand.
AGATGCACTCACTGGTGTGGTAACACCAATAGGTCTAGTAATTCTGTGAAAACATGTCAAGAAGACGCATGAGAACGGTGGAGAAGAATTAGAGAAGACGGAGACGATCCAGGAATGGTAAAGACAGGAAATAGTACGGGTAAAAACGTATTTTATAAGGAAACTATAGAGATTAAAAGAACTTGTGTAGAGATCCGAAAGGGTAAGATAACAAAAGGAGACAAAGAGACGTAACAAGTAACGTCTTCCGGAAGAATAGAGAGGAACGAAAGAGACCTTGAGACGTGAGTCAACCCATATAGAAAGGAAAAGAGGGAACGAAAAACGAAGAAAAAAATAGGTTCCGGTTTGAACGGACGATGAAGTCCATAGAGAACTGAAGGAGAAAGCGTAAGGTTAGGGGATACTACTTTTCCTGTATAAAAACACAGTGAAATCTCCCAGAGCATCCAGAAGTATCTTGACCAGTTGAAGTGGAAGAAGTCGTAGTCACCGACCCCGTATTAGAACCTAATAATATTACAACTTACTAAACGGAATCTTTACTTCGCTCTAGTAAGACAACAAAAACTCTGACGTGGGTTCATAACGTAAAGTCTGAAAATGACTAATACTCCCAATGAGGTAAAGAAGAGAGTCTGTGAACGGGTGTCATCATCTATATTACCAGTAGGTAAAGTAAATTTAAGCAGGTAAGCAGTCTCAGTCTGTACTAAATCGCTGACTTGTTATTGTTCTATTCCTCTCCTGGACTTAGCTGTAGAAAGATTAAAGATTACTTCTGTATGTCTTCCGGTCGTCTGTATACTATTTGCCGGGGTTTAGTGATCAATTCATTTACTTTTAGTTTTAGTGGTACTCTACAATTGACATGTGGACAGTCTTACCAATAATAGTTTTTCTGTTATTTATCGCTCATAACTACTCCTATATCTCTTGTATTTAACCTCGTAGTGTGATACTTTTTGTTAAACATCCAAGGAGTTTTTTAATTTTTAACTTTATGTTAGGTCGTTAAAGTTAGAACCTATAAATTCATTTCTTATACTTTATGGTTAAACTTTTCTATATACACGAACAAACAAGTAATTTCGTAATAAATATTATCGATTCCCCGTTAGATCTACGGGTAACTATCTCTTTTACACTATATATATATATATATATATGTATGTGTATTTATATTAAAATGGGACAGTATAAGTTTTTACCGTTACCATTAAGTTTTTAATGGAACGGAAAACACTGTTATACCAACCTAGACTAACAATAATTATACAATAATAATTTCAATTATAATAATTATACAATTTATTATTAGTTAATAATTATGTAATTCACTTTATTTAGTCTTTTTCTGTTTAAGACATATGAGTGGGAATATACGTCGTAGATTTTTGTTTTGTACAGTTTGATGATACACCATGTGGATTTTAGTTGCATTATAACATCCAGTCGATTAAAGTTATTTTTATGGAAAAATTTTATTTAGACGGATAATAAAAGTAACGAGTTTTTCTTCAAGGAATGAACAATAATAATTATATAGAATTTACTAGTAATATATAGTTGTCTATAGTTCAAATATTTTTAGTTTCTATGTAAACAATAATTGAAAGCCTTTTCCAAGTTCCAAAGGAAGGACTCATTTATTATTTCCAAGTAGAACCTCTGAGAACGATTTGGTCCACACAGACTAAGAACTCCAGGAGAACCCTACTTTTGAACGAAAACAAAGAAGACTCGAAGTACACTCGGAGTTTTGATTGAGTACAACGTTCTCCTACATACAATAACAGAAGACACTCATCAGCTGTGTGGACGCGGACTCTCGAGCCTCCTCTTAACGGGTGATCGTTTATGACTTTTCACTGACACTCTCTAAACTTGTGTCTTGAAGACTACTGTTTAGAATAATATAAGCGTACGGTGATGTAGATTGGACAACCTCTCACTTTCGCATACTAGACACTTAAAAGAAAGAAAAGGTCATATATAAAAGTGGTCCAAAATGTTTCAACAAAATAATAAATTAAAGATCACACCAAATACTTTACTTAAAAGTATAAGAATCACATTGACAGTGTCGTAAACTATAAGTATAATATCTTAAACGTATAGACAGTGTTTTGTTTATGAGTCGGTCAAAAATTTAAAGTATTGTCGGCCTCCGTCAGTATCAACTAAATCGTCTATTCCCTCTCGAAATTTTTTCAAATCCCCTCTCTCGTTTTTCGATCTTGGTGACGTTTCTTGTCATTCATTTTTCAACTCGAAAAAATAGAGCTTTGAGAGAGATAAGACCAATTTATAAAAAATTATAAGGTCACGATACGTCCTCGGTAAGTGGTGGTCGAGGGTTCTCGGTCGACAATTTATAAGTCCTTAAAACACTTAACTGACCGATATTACCTTCATAAATAGGGTCTCTATGTTCGTTTGTACTATTCAGTCATTAAAAAGGGAGTCTCGTTGTGTGGAGATTTATAACAGGTATAAATTATGACACACACAATCAGTGAGTCAACACAGCATTAGAAACTCTGGGGTACCTGACATAGGACGGTCCGAGGAGACAGGTACCCTAAAAGGTCCGTTCTTATGACCTCACCCAACGGTAAAGGAAGAGGTCCCCTAGAAGGGTTGGGTCTCTAACTTGGGTCCAGAGGGTGTGACGTCCGTCTAAGACAGACTCGAATACTAAAAAAATTCACTACAAATGTTCTGTTTTCGTTAACTTGTTTTTATTATTTCAATTTTATTATTTGCAAGGAACATATAAAACATAGAATGTCAAAAAGTATATAATAGAGTGCATTAGAAGTGTTTTTAAGACACTTTCGTCATCTCTTCTATAATAGCAGTAGTGTGAAATATCTGCTTCTTTGACTCCGAGGTCTATGGTCCCGACCATTACCATCACAACTCCGATTTTAGTTTATAAAGACACTATAAAGGTATAGAAGAGAAGACGCGTGATCCGCACGGAATGGTCCCTTTGCCAAAAACGAAAACTCTCTCGTCCCGGCTTTGTGCCTTCAAAACACGTCTGAAACGGAATGAACCTTTATTTGCCCTTAAGACAAAAACAAAAAGGTGACTGTTAGACACCTTAGAGTTTACAAAAAGGACTTTTTTCTTAGGTGTACTGGTACACGATTACACTCTAAAAAATCGGGACCAAACGGTGTTGGGAGACAAACAAAAGAGAGTTTACAATTAAAGATTAAACTTTTTGGACGAGTCTCTTATTTGTACTTTGAGAAGTTCCGATAAAATTTTGTAGAAGAACCAAAACACCAATTAACCTCGAACATATACGATCTAACTGTCAACGGGACTAACTCAGACAAGGAAATATGTATCGAATCCTTCTCCTGGCTTCAACACCCCTCACCCTTCCCCTCACGCCAGTTGTTCTACTATCCTATCCTTCGGGAGTAAGTGGGTGTCTTTGTGTCTAAATTGTTACTATACTCGCTACGTTAGGGAAATCCTCTTCGAGTCTTAGGTGAATCCTTCAACGTCTTATAGTCTACTCGTGGTTATACTCTAATCGGTTGTCTTTTATGTTCTCGTTAAAATGAAATGGGTGTAGTAAGGAAGGGGGTTCGACCGGTCGAGTCGAGACTCTCTAACGACGGGGAAAGACCCCTCATTATCTCGTACCTCAGCCGAGACGTCTGGAAGTGACACGAAAGGTTATCCCAACGTAAGACGGAGTTGAGTGTGTCTCATGAATCTTGACCACACCAGGTCTGTTGCTCCTGTCGATCCCTAGAAAGACGCCGGTCGTTCCGAGACGTTCAAAACCCCTCTCGTGTTTTGACTCTCAAAAAAGGACGTTCTTCCTCCGTCCTCATTACGAGTAGGAGTCGGAAAGTTACGTGAGAGGTTCACCTTCTATACTGTTTTCTTTCAGACACAGGGGGAGCCTAAGTATACGACTTTACAATGTGACACTCTAGTTCATAATCCTCCACCTGGAAGCCCTCCACTAATCTACTATACATTTCGGGCGTCGATTCTAGGATGAGTTACCACTTTTTGACTTTTGAAAAGGGTATTTTAGTTCTTGTTCCGTTCCTACAGATGAGAGTAGTAAAGATAAGTCAATATTTAACCTCGAAATAATGGCATATGTATACGGTATATATAAGGTTGATATGACGACGACGACGACGACTCAGTGAAGTCAGTACAGACTGAGACACACTGGGGTGCCTCCCGTTGGGTGGTCCGAGGGGGCAGGGACCCTAAGAGGTCCGTTCTTGTGATCTCACCCAACGGTAAAGGAAGAGGTTACGTACTTTCACTTTTCACTTTCACTTCAGCGAGTCAGTACAGACTGAGATTTCATTTTGTTTTGTTCAGTCTGTTTAGCATTTCTTTCTTTATTTTAACAGACAAAGGTCTACTGTAAGAATTCACATCTTTTAGGATTTCTAAGGTGTTTGTTTAATAATTTCTCAAGTAAATTTTTAAGTTATTTCAATGTCCTGTGTTTTATTAGTATATTTTTAGTCAACGTAAAGACATGTGATTGTTATTTGATATGTTTTTCCTTTAATTTTTCCGTTAGGGTAAACGTTATTGTAGTTTTTCTTAGTTTAAGAACCATTCTTTGAATTGGATCTTACACTTTCTGAACATGTGATTTTTGATGTTAAAATACGGATATTATGACACATTACACGTGAAGTTTAAATCAACTTACATTTAGAGTTCATAAAAATAGTATTATTTTTTTTCTGATTTTTTCCATCAAACACCATGTTACAATGACTTCGAGATCGTTTGTTTCTGTCTCTAAATTTTTATATTTGTTGTGACAGTTAATTGTAGACTGTAGACATTTTGTGTTGTGGGTTATTATTGTCTTATGTATAAAGAAAATTAATGTTTGTCTTATCAATGATTCTAGTATAAGACCCGGTATTTTGGTTACTGTATTCAGTGTCTTTCGTACAAAAGACTGGTGTCATCTGAGTTTGGTCTTTAGTTATTGTCTTTTAATAAGAAAAAGAAAAAACTATGTATTTAACTATAATTGATAAAACATTGTTTTCTTTTTGTTTTGACTTTCCCTTTTATAATCGTACAACGAGTCAATGGTCATTGTAACAAATTCAGGTAGTCACTGAATAATTATGATGTATGAAGTCCTTTAAGATGCAATGCATTTTCTGTTGGGTTTTTCAACTTGCGATTTGTCTGGTTTGGTAGTTAAAAATCTCTTTCATATTTCAATTATTTTTTTTGTAAATTATTAGGAAAATTTAGTATTATTATCGTTCTTTTGGTGACAGTAAAATGCAAATTTATCACTGAAGTTGTTTCAAAGTTCTACAGGTCTTTTATTTGTCCTACACTAATGTCAGTCAAAAGTCTCCTCACTTAGTTTCGTGTCTTTATAATTCTTTTATATTTTCGGACTTAATCCTTGGTCAAGAAGATTTCGGATTCGACAACTTAATGAATTGACACATGTTACTTAGAAAAAATTAAAAATTAAAAAACGACGTTCCCAACGTCCTAGAATAAAGAGACCGGTACCTAACTCGGGTCCCGGCACCGTCACTTTCATACCTCAGGACTGGTGACTTGACGGTCCCTTGAAGGGGGTCACTTGTAAAAATAACTAGAACTTCATAGTATTTACTTTTATCGAATTAAATAGTTGTATAAAATTTGGATGTTATTTTCACACAGTTTCTTTTAGTAAGAAGGTTTGATATAGACATTTTCACATTAAATACAACGATTAGTACCAGGGTCTTATTTACTCAATGTTTCGAGTTTTGTTTTCAGTGTTACAGACCAGTTTACGTTCTGTTTACCGGGTCATTAAAGGAGTACATACATGGATAGGTTAAGGAGAACGCAACGACCTTCAGGGACTAAGATAATGTCACGTTGACCGCATTACTTATGTCTTTACTTACTTATTTTCGTACGTTTCCTTACACCTCAACACTCGAAAATTCGCAAAAACATTCAGGAGTCTTTTATTATTTACTTGGATATGAGGAACCCTTTTCATGTCTAACTTTCTCACAAAAAGTCTGTACGGGTCCGTCGGAACACCATAGTACCGTCAATAGAGTAGTAGTTTTCCGTTTTTTATCGCGTTAACAGATCCGGGTAGAAATCGAAAAAATCAAATCATAGGTACTCTACTTTGCGAATGTTTATTGAAACTACCATAAGGGACTGACAATCCAAAACACAATGTACAACTTGTGTCCTTCACGGTCATGGGATTACTCTCGTGTCGGAAAAGAAATACTTTTATACTCGTTTAAACGTAACTATGTTAAAGCGAGATAGTATAAAGGAAGGTGACGACACAAAAGAGTGAGTTTACACTGTCTATATTACGTTAAATAACTTGGCGTACTTGAAAAATGTCAGTACGGAGATATTGAAGTAAACTATAGTTCGACATAACTTTCCATCCATCTCTTAGTGGTTAAGTGAAAACGATAGTTTTACGGTTATTTCTCGACAGAGAATCCAGTGTCGAGAAATAACTATAAAACTATCGTTTTCACTTAACTCTACATCACACGACACACGATTCAGCGAAGTCAGGACAGATTGAGGAACGCTGGGGTACCTGACATCGGGAAGTCCGAGGAGACAGGTACCCTAAGAGGTCCGTTCTTGTGACCTCACCCAACGGTACGGGAGGAGGTCTCCTAGAAGGGCTGGGTCCCTAGTTAGGGTACCCAGAATGGAGAGGACGAAACCGTCGCTCCGAGAAATAGTGACCACGGTGGACCCTTTAGGATACGTCCCATCCTTTTAAGTAGAAAATCATAGTCTTCTGCACCCTACCTGGAACTGTCGTAAGGTGGTTCACTTTATGTAGTCTGTCTCTTTCTGTCTATGAATGATAGAGTAAACATACGTCTTATACTTTTTTTTAGTGTATTTGGTTTTTTCCATTGAGTATCTTTTTCTCTATTCTGAACACTAATAGTCTCTGTCTCAGCCCACTCCCCCTTAACTTTCTTATATTAGTTTTCCATTTTTGGTGGACAATACTCTATTTATTCGTGATCCCTGAATTACATGTTGTACTACTGATATATGACATACTGTATGTTCCTTCGACAATTCTCTTATTTAAGATTCTTAAGACTCTAGTTCCTCTTTAAAAAGAAAAAGAAGAAAGAAAGGGAAAATAACATCGATATACTCTACGATTTACAATCGACTTGGATTACAAATAGTGTAAAGTGTTGTCTATATTTAGTTTGGTAGTACGACATATGGAATTTGGACATACCACTACATACAGTTATAAAGATTCATTTTAAAAAATTTGTGAGAAATCTTTTGTACCTAAGATTGTGGATCTTTTCATCATTGTCCTACTTACTTATTTATTTCCTAAATTAAAGACTAAAGTACCGTGTTATTCCCTTATTATAATCTAATCGGAAGAGTCACCAGAAGGGACCACCGAGTCTACCATTTCGTAGACGGACGTTACGTCCTCTGGACCCAAGCTAGGGACCCAACCCTTCTAGGGGACCTTCTCCCGTACCGTTCGGTAAGGTCAAAAGAACGGACCTCTTAGGGGTACCTGACTCCTCGGACCGTCCATGGCCGGTGTCCCAGCGTTTCTCAGCCTGTACCGACTCACTGATTCGTGTCGTGTCAGTAGAGATTTGGAGTCTGTACCTAATACTATCAGAATGAAATGTCCTGACACCATTTAGGATTTCTTTTATCTCATGTACTCTCACAAAATGTCTACAATATATTTATACCATAGGATACCTTTTATACCTTTATATCTTGTAAACAAAAGTATAAGTTTATCATAATAAAGTTGGTGATACCTATTTCAAGTGTTACATACGGAAGAGTCTATGTAACGTCAGGATAAATAAATTGTATACAGGTGAAAGGGTTTTTCGTGTCGATGCATAATTGGTAAACTGACATAGTCTTCTTGGTCAAAAAATAAGAAATCGTAAACCACGGATTTGAACGTGTAACACCACAACAAGTCATCGAGTCAACACAGACTGAGAGACACTGGGGTACCTGACCTCTGGTGGTCTAAGGAGACAGGTACCCCTAAGAGATCCGTTCGTATGACCTCACCCAACGGAACGAGAGGAGGTCCCCTAGAAGGGCTGGGACCCTAGTTTGGGTCATTTAAATTTACATTTCGATACAGTGATCGATAGATTTAGTAATGTAACGCAATACACTCAAGAAAAGAAAAAGTAATCAAGGAAGTTGACCGTTTCTAATTAAATATCACACACACACAAATCGTAGACACTTCAAGAGGACACCCAATGAGGTAACTCTGATTCCACAATATTCGTCTTTAAACTTACTTCATTTCGTCAACAGTTCTTCTCTACCTTTTGTAATACGGAAATTAATACAAAGGTGTGGACGTACATACTTAAGGTAAAACCCCCTCTCTCCTTCTATACTCCGTTAATTTCTTCAACGACGTACCTGGAATAACCCCTACTTAGTAATGTCTCAAGTGACCCCGTAATATCTTCACTTCCTTTAGGTTCACGGATCTCTCTCTTTTTGTAGTTCATGAATTAATGACCAACACCTCCAATTTCAATTTTCTTTTAGTACCGTAATTCAATTATTTTAGGTGTACTTATAACGACGACAACCCACGTAAGGATACAAACTTTTTGATACATTTCTTTACTTGTGTTAAATAATAATAAATTTATCGTCAAAACCAAAGACGATTCACTTGATATTTTACCATTAGGACCTATCGAGTTTACCATTTCTTAGACGGACGTTACACCCTCCCAGTCCAAGCAAAGGACCCAACCCTTCTAGGGGGCCTCTTCCCGTACCGTTGGGTGAAGTCCTAAGAACGGACCGCTTAGGGTACCTGTCTCCTCGGACCGTCCGAAGTCAGGTGTCTCAGCGTTTCTCAGTCTGTGTTGACTCACTGAGTGAGTGTGTTTGTGTGTGTGTGTGTGTGTGTGTGTGTGTGTCTGATATCCTCTACCATAAAGTTTTCACTTGAACAACTTAATCGGAAGTGTAAAGTGGTTATAAAAAGAATCAAGTCCACCGTTTATGAGTTCGTTGAATGTAAACGACTACCGGATGACACACGATGACTCTCCCATTATCCTTCCTTCCGATCCCCAGGGGTTCACCTCCTTTATTCGACGTTCTCCGTCTGAAAAAAAAGGAAGAAATGTGTTTTAACTTTTCTCCTAAGAAAATTTAAGACACGAGAGTACTCCTGTGGACTGACGGACTTACATTGAAAAGAGTTTGGAACTCGATTGGTCACGTAAAAAATACCTTTACAAAAAGAATTCGATACAATTACTTGATGTATAAACGGAACCTTAGACGAAAAGAAGTTCAACCAAGACGGATTCTGAGTTTGGAACTTACCTATTACTGAGTTGTTTGGTTATACAGAATGAGTGCCTTTACAAGAGAATTCGACACAAATACTGCGATACGTAAACGAATCTTTAGACGGAAAGAAATTCTAAGTACAGGTAACAAAATACCTACTGAGTGGACACGGTTACGATAGAGTTTTGTGTACAACACCCTCTCCCCGGACTACGCTGAGAAAGTCAAAACTTCACTCAGAAATTGTTTATATATTGAGGAACGATGTTCGATCGTCGTCTTCGTCAGAAAGACGGGACAAGATGTCAGATACAGTCCTCCAAGGAGATAGGGAAATATGAAATTATTTTGATAATGGGTCTTCGAAGTTCCCTAGTTCGTAGTAGAGACTGGGGTCTATCCAAGAAGAAAGTCCTGGAGCGACCTGACAACTGTATCGACCCTCTGGTCGGACGGAGACTAAGGACCGAGGACAATGTCCGAGAATCTTGTCTACGGTCGAACGGTACATTGTGACAAACTTGTTTCCGACAAATCGTGATTCGAAAGACTCAGGGATCCCGAGATCAGTCGTGTCGTCACTTACTTAAAGTCCCTTTTATTTTCCTTTCAACCTTAGTAAAAGACTTTCTTACTCAGAAAGAAAGTCTAAACCTATTTTTGGAAAAACCATCACGAATGGTTTTGTTTTGTATTACTTTTCTGGTAGGTGTCCTGGGGTGAGATGTGGATGTAGTCTGACGGTAGGACGTGTCTTGTGTTTCCACGACGAAAGGTGTAGAATTTATAATAGGATATCCTATAATGCCACAAAAAGGAAGTAATGTTTTTACTCACTATCCTTTATGACATTCTGTCTATCAATCCAGGACAAGACTACAGTAATTTTCTTCTAATTATATAAAACGAACCACGTTATTATACTTTTTATTAAATCACTTTACGTGTAAATGGTTTATTTGTAGAAGGCACCTTACACAAACCCGTATTTATGAATGTGACACTAACTTAAAGAGACGATAAATACCATGAACATAAAAAATTCTGGTTGATCGAATGAAACCGCCTCTTCGGTTACCGTGGGGTGAGGTCATGAGAACGGACCTTTTAGGGTACCTGTCTCCTCGGACCATCCGACGTCAGGTACCCCAGCGACTCTCAACCTGTGCTGAGTCACTGAAGTGAAAGTAAAAAGTGAAAGTACGTAACCTCTTCCTTTACCGTTGGGTGAGGTCACAAGAACGGACCTCTTAGGGTCCCTGTCGCCTGGGACCACCCGACGACAGATACCCCAGTGTGTCTCAGCCTGTGCTGACTTCGTTGAATCGTCGTCGTCGTCTTCGTCGAATGAAACCATAGATTTACCGAAAGTAAAAACAATTTGAACGACTTTATGAATTCTATTGTAAAAATTGTCACAGTTAGTAGTCGGTGTTTAAAGAAGAGTCACGTGAGTTGAGAAAGGTCCTAGAATTCTTTAATATGGAGTGCAAAGAAAATCACTGGTAGTAAAAGTTTAAACGTGTTTGAGTATATACACCAATCAAAAATTTGAAAATTTATTTTAGGTATCGGAGTAACCGAAATACAAATTCTTTTCCAATTTTCTCAGGGTTAATAAATAGTGGGAAATCTAGTAACATTTGACCTGTTAACCAAAATTAGAATAGTCACCTCTTAAAGAGAATCTAAAGGATAATGATAGTCTGATACTAGTGCAACCGATTTAACCATAGAAAAAGAAAGGGTCACGTGTAAGGCTAACCAAAACGAAAACAAAATCTTAAATAAAGTATTCGAAGACTATTATTAATTTATTTTATTAGGTATTGGTTACGAATTGGTTCACGAACTGTGTAACATTAGAGAGTCGTTCACGATAGAATTATGTGTGTTTGTATGTGTGTGTGTCTTATACCACTACGACAAACCGAAGTCTAGCTTTCCGTAGGGTTTCCCTAATATGTTCCGACTCTTAATAAGTGACCCGTTTCGTATAATTGTAGTCAAGAAATGAAAAGTCAAAAAGGACTCAGTAGCTAGTTTATAAACAACTGAGGGATATTACACATGTCTTGAATGGTCCCACGAATCTTTCTACGTTCTCCATATTTCATTAAAGAAAGTTCTTTAATGTTAGGTTGGTGTCTCTGGTAAAGTGAGTTCTTATTCGTAATAGTTCGATACACATATACCCTCGTCCCTCAAATCCCTTTTATAGATGTATACGGAGAGTTAAAACGACAGTTTTTTGATTTGAAGAGTTTTTTATTTCCAAATTTATTTTTTTACTTTTTTTTAATAGACGACTTGTTAACGTTAATTAAAAGAATTTAAGAGTCAAAATTCTTGACTTCGGGATACAGGAGTTAGTAGTGGTTTCTTAAATAAGTGTTAAGGGTTTAAGACTTTTGAAAGGAGACCAAGACTAAAGGTTTTGGAAGCCTCTCCTCAGTTCTGCCGTCTCCGTGTCCTCCTACACCGCAAGTAGAGAGGGGTATTTGCGTAGTTTTTATGTAGATGCTTACCTTGTCAAGAGTGTCTCGTGGTCGACTTGTAATCGGATCCTGGAACCCGTGAACCTTCCTGCCCTTTTTAGGGACGTATGTGTCTATCCTGAGTGTTTTCTTCCCTTTTCTTTCTTCTTTCCTTTACCCTGTCTTAGACACGGGGGGCCCAACCCCCTCGACTTCCTCTCCTCTCCAAGGACATGAACCCCTTCGGGAGAGTGGTCGTCGTTCTATTTCACCCTGTCTGTCCTTCGAAGTCCCCGATAAATCTCCCTTCGTGTTGTTGGACGTATCGAGTCGACCATTTCTTAGACGGACGTCACGTCCTCTGGACCCAAGTTAAGACCCAGTCGTTCAAGGGGACCTCTTCCTTTACGTTGGGACGAGGTCGTAAGAACGGACCTCTTAGGGTACCTGTCTCCTCGGACCGCCCGATCTTAAGTACCCTAGCGTTCTCAACCTGTCTGAATCGCTGAACCACGATCACGAGGTTGTTGGTCAGACACCGTCCGTCCTGTTGTTGCACTCTGGCTGTTTCTACCGGACTCCGTGTCGGGACGTGTGGGATCTGCTTCTGTCTAAAAACGGTCACGTCTGTCCCCCGATCCACGACCTTATTCCCTAAACCTTTCGTTTGGGTCCCCTTTCTGTCGCCAACCGACGTTCCTCTGTCGGACTCTCTTAACCTTACTCCCTTAGACGTTTACTCCTACGGATACCCCTTTGGACCCGCCGGCGTCTTTGTTTCGTGGTGACAACTCACTGTAGTTTCCCCTCCCCGGCGACGTCGGAGAGACGGGTGCGCAACCGGGGACGGAGGGACCCGTGATTCTCCTCGAGGGTCCCCCACCCACACGGACGTGGGGCTCGACGCCGACGGTGAAAAGACGTGGAGTAGGAGAGCACCATCCACTATAGTGCTGGAGCCGGTGACGGTGGAGGCACGAAGGAGGAACGAACCCGTCTGAGTACCCGAGTCCCTATCCGACCCCTCGTCCTGGGACACCCACCGGACTTTTATTCGGGGTTCCCAGTACCTTGTTTCCTGTTTTTCTACTTTAGTGAGGAGTGTCGACCCGGTTGGTACTTAACTGTTGGGACATAGATTGAAACATTGAAGTCGTTGAATTTTGTAGACTTGTCTGTTGTTCACGAGGGTGTCAGTTCTGTCCAGATCGAAATCGTCGACATCGGAAACACTCCGCACATGTGACTCTGCCTCCAACCTCCCCACGACCCCAGGTCGGGGCCACCTAGGTCCCTTAAGCTTCCCACCTGCCGCAACCGCACTCTTTTTGAATAAATAACTAACTATATTCTTTATATTCTAATCTAATCCTTCTTTATCATATCATCCTTCTAATTCACCTCTTTCTCCCGACTTATCGAACCTAATGCGCCTTCTGGTTATTTTAAGGTCCGTTCCTTAAACGTGGTAGATGGAACCCGGTGCCGCGAACGAACTTATAGATTCCCACGGAGCGGAATCCGAGGGAAAACGAAAACGCGCCCAGAATTGTCGGTCCCGTTCATTCATCTGGACCCCTCGGAGGCACGGGGTCTACCTTTAAGTCGGACTTTAATTTCATTCCTCGTCTCCCTCCCTTTCCTTTTTTCCCTTCTCTCTCTGTTCCCCCTTTGGTCAGGTCTCTGACCGAGGCAGGAGATAACAAGTCTTCCGGAAAATATGAAAACTATTTTGTACCTCTAGTTACCCATTGTGTTTCAATACGTCGCAATCGTCAGGTCTGAGAATAGTTTTGGTCCGAAAAGAGAGACGTATGGATTAACATATGTGTTCAGAATCCATTAAATGTAGTAGAAGGTCGGTTTTCCCGGTTAATTGTAAAATGTCGGAAAAAAGACTATTCCCAAACAGTTGGTCTTCTGAATAAACACAACTAGAAGGGTTCCAGACCACGGTGAGAGTCTTTCGTGATTTATTTCAATGTAAGAATGTGTCGTTTCTATATTGTTGAATATTGTTCATCTCCCTCATGTCACTAAATGTCGTTTTCTCTTCGTTAATTGAGTTTTCAGACCACAACGATTGTAGTTTTGATGACACATAGAAAAAGATGTAGGACGAATGTAACTCATTGTAGGAAGGTCCACGGATTTTCTATTTCTTATACCTCCAGACCGTCGTTAGGAACTCAGTTGTCACTTTTGGGAGATGGTTATATTAAAAATTGAGAAATCTTTTCCGAGACATAGAAATTCTACGAAAATTCGAAACACGGAGATCGCCAACCCCCCGACATTCGTTAAGTGTTCGACATTCTCCAGATCCCTTGGACAATCCGTTCGATCTCTCGATAGTCTCCCCAAAATTGACTTTGTAGGGAAAGTTTACGTCTTCTGATTTCGGGACTAAACTGAAAAAGGTCTCTTATAGTCTTCTCACCTTTTCGTCCGTCTAAGAATATAAACTCCCCCACCTACGAGTCCTTTAAAGTCCCCCTTTTGGACTCCAGACTAATCGGAACGGTAATCTCGAGAACGACGTACTGGAACAGTGCCCACCTTAAGGAGTACGGCCGAGGGCCGTCTCCTCCCGTGTCCCACCTGACCTGGTCCGGTCTCAGACTCAACGTGGGTATCATGGGTGTCGTCCGGGTAAAGGTACTGTTGACGTTAGGACCTTGTACTGAAGGTACTTAAATGCGACCACCGTACAACGTTTTTAGAAGACTCTGTGGTCCCGGTTAACGACCGTATAGGTGTCAATTCTACCCCGACTCTCGTCACGGTCGTTGTCATATTAGACCTCTCGTCCGTGTTACCCACCGTTCATTAGGTTGTTTCATGTAGGTGTCCACTTGTCGAAGTCTTCTCTTTATGAGTCACTGAAGAGAGGACCACCCTCACGAGGTCAGACGGACGGAGTGTGACTTCTAGTCTTTGTCTCGACCCCCGGAGCTGAGGTTATTGATCCCTCGTCTGGGGTGGGACTGGTCCGTCACTGTTGGTGTCTCGTTGCCTCTTCGGAACGAGTTTACGTCACGTCCGAGACAAGTGGTGTCATAGTCAGTGATGAGAATGACTCCCCCATGACCGGTCGTATGTGACTACTGTCTCGACAACGATAATAAGCCAGTGGGTCAACACAGGTTGAGAAACGTTGGGGTACCTGACGTCGTACGGTCCGGAGGGACAGGGAGTGGTGGAGGGCTTCAAACGGGTTCAAGTACAGGTAACGTAGTCACTACGGTAGGTCGATAGAGTAAGAGACTGTGAGAGAAGGGGAAGACGGGAGTTAGAAAGGGTCGTAGTCCCTGAAAAGGTCACTCAGTTGACAAGTGTAGCCTACTGGTTTTATGACCTCGAAGTCGAAGTCGTAGTCAGGAAGACGACTTATAAGTCCCAACTAAAGAGAATTCTAACTGATCAAACTAGGGGAACGACAGACTCCCTGAGAGTTCTCAGAAGAGGTCGTGGTGTCAAGTTTCCGTAGTAAAGAAACCACGAGACGGAAGAAATACCATGTAGAGAGTGTTGGCATACACTGGTGACCCTTCTGGTATCGGAATGATACACCTGGAAACAGCCATCGTATTACAGAGACGAAAGTTGTGTGATAGATCCAAACGGTATCGAAAGAACGGTTCTTCGTTGACAGAAGACTAAATTATCGTCTAAGTCAGGTCGGTGAAGGGAGTACCGAGTCTGCCATTTCGTAGACGGATGTTCCGACCTCTGGGCCCAAACTAGGGACCCAACCCTTCTAGGGGATTTCTTTCTTTACCGTTGGGTGAGGTCACAAGAACGGACCTCTTAGGGTACCTGCCTCCTCGGACCACCCGATGTCAGGTACCCCAGTGTTTCTCAGCCTGTACCGACTCGCTGAAGTGAAAGTAAAAGTGAAAGTCAAGTCAAGTCAGTGAGCCAGTACAAACTGAGAAACGCTAGGGTACCTGACGTCGTGCGGTCCGGAGGGACAGGTAGTGGTTGATAACCTCAAATGAGTTTGAGTACAGGTAACTTATCCACTACTATAGATATCAATTTTGTCGCGAGTGTGGTTTTATATAATTTGGGTACACCCGATGTGTCCCTTCAGGAATGTATTTTTATCGGGAGGTTCTGTCAGACTCATAGACCGTACTTCTTCTTGGGGGTCTCGTAAATCAGAACTTCCGGTCACCCCGAACTCACATCCTCGAAGTATTCTGACCTCCTTTGTCTCTTAGGTGATACCTTCGTTCCTGTGACCATCGTCTTCGGGGTCCCCAATAACTAACAGTACTCGAGAGGACCTCCAGGGTGAAAGTAGTGATTCTGGGTCGGGGTGACTTTTTGGATGTCCGAGGTCGCGACCTTTAGGAGTCCGGTTTCTTGGTTGTCCTCTCCTTGTGTCGGGGTCACTAGTCTTCTATTCGAGGAATTTCAGTACTACTAGAGTGTCAATGGAGTCTTGTGTGGGAACTGGAGAGGGACGGACGTAGTTCCACGTCCGAGACGGGATGTTTCCTGTTGTGGGTCGAGGTAGGTGGTCTCTTCTCCTTTGTCAGAGAGTTGTCCTTCGGAGGTGTTTCGGGACCTAGACGGAGTGGTGATCCCCCGTCTGTATCTTCGTCCTCCTTGTTACTAGGAAGTCAGACACCTTCTTTCTTGCGTCTCATTCGAACTATTTTACTCTACTGTTTCTTTATTTGACGTCTACTTCCTCGTTCTATTTTTGGATATTCTTGTTGATTTACTTCTCCTTTATACATTAGGTACACTCCCCCTTTTTTTTTCGTCTCATTACTATCATTTCTACTAGGTTTTAGAGTCCTTTACTTACTTCCATGTCTAACTTTTTTATGTTCTTTTGAAAGTGTTTCTGGATCTTCTTGATTTCTTGTTTATTTGTCTCTACTTGGTCTGTTATCGATTTTACTTTTGATGTGACCTTCCTGAATTATCGTCTACTCTTTGTCTGTCTTCTTACCTATTCACTCGACCTTCTGTCTTACCAACTTTGTTGGAGACACCTTCCCTTACTTCTTTTTTCTTACTTCCCTTCACTCTGTCAGAGTCTCTTGAGAACCGGTGGTAATTTGTGTAGTTGTATACTTACTGTCCCCAGGGTCCTTTTCTTCTTTTCTCTTTCACAGACTTTTTGTATAAACTTCTCTAATATCAGTTTTTGAAAGGATTGTACCCTTTCCTTTATCAATTGGTTTGGGTCCTTTGTGTCTCTTTGGGTATGTCCTATTTGACTTCCTTTTTGTACGACTCTGTGTATAATTAGTTTAATCTTTTTTATAATTTTCGTCGTTCCCTTTTAGTTGTTTATTGTACGTTCTCTTAGGGACATTACAATTCTCGACACAAAAAATTTTAAAAAAATAACTTCCTATTAACGAAATGTCTTAAAACAATAAAAGACAGTCTGTAGTTGTACTTAGTCGGTATCCATATGTATACAGGGGAGGGAGAACTTGAAGGGAGGGTAAAGGTAGGGGTAGGGTGGGGAGATCCAACGATGTCTCGGGGACAAACTCAAGGGACTCTGTATGTTGTTTAAGGGTAACCGATAGATAAAATGTATACCATTACATTCAAAGTCCTCGACTAAAAATTCATCTTTGAGACGTTTAATCTTCCCTCACCGTACTATATAATTTGATTACTTTTCCTTTTTGGATGTTGGTTCTTATGATATGTGTCTTTCCGAGACTAAATCTAAGTTACCTCTTTAGTTTTCGAAATATCCTCTGGTTTTCGATTCTCTTAAGTCGTCGTCGTTTGGTTGAGATGTTGTTCACGATTTCCTTAAAGAGATCCGTTCTTTGTATTCTCTTCTTTGTCTGAGTGTTTTTGTTTGAGTTTTTATGATTCTTTTACCATTATCCTTATATGTATAGTTATTAATCGAATTTACAGTTACATAATTTACAAGGTTGGTTTTCTGGGTCTGATTAACTTACCTATGTTTTTGTTCTAGACATATATACGACAGATGTTCTGTGAGTGAAGTGTTGATCCCTGTGTATGTCTGTCTTTGACTTTCTTACCCTTTTTTATAAGGTACGTTTACCTTTAGTTTTCTTGTCATCTCATAATCATGAGTATAGTCCGTTTTATCTGAAATTTTATCTTTGAAGATCTTCACTGTTTCTTCCTGTGATGTATGACTAGTTCCCTAGTTAGATTCTTGTATATAGTCAACATTTATACGTGGGTTAGTATTCTCGTGGAGTTATATATTTCGTCCGAAATAGTGGGTATTTTCCCCTTTAACTGTCATTGTGTTATTATAACCCCCCTGAAATCGTGAGTCAATGTAGTTACCCATCTAGTAGTCTATCTTTTAATTGTTCCTTTGTGTAGAATTTACTGTATAATCCGGTCTATCTGAATTAACTATAAATATCCTGTAAAATAGGTTTTCGTCTTCTCATGTGAAAGAAAAGTTCATGTGTACCTCGTAAGAGGTCCTGTCTAGTGTGGAACCCAGTGTTTAGTTCGGAACCACTTAAAGTCAAGTTAAGTCAGTGAGTCAACACACGCTGAGAAACGTTGGCGTGTCTGACGTCGTACTGTCCGAAGGGACAGACAGTGATTGAGGGTCTCAAATGAGTTTGAGTACAGGTAGCTCAGTCACTACGGTAGGTTGGTAGAGTAGGAGACACAGGGGAGGAGGAGGACGGAAGTAGAAAGGGTCGTCGTCCCAGAAAAGATTACCCAGTCAAGAAGTGTAGTCAACCGGTTTCATAACCTCAAAGTCGAAGTTGTAGTCAGGAATGTTACTTATAAGTCCTGACTAAAGGAAATCCTACCTAACCAACCTAGAGGATCGTCAGATGTCCTGAGAGTTCTCAGAAGAGGTTGTGGTGTCAAGTTTTTGTAGTTAAGAAACCGTGAGTCGAAAGAAATATCAGGTTGAGAATGTAGGTATGTACTGATGACCTTTTTGGTATCGACACTGATCTGTCTGGAAATTACCGTTTCATACAGAAAAGAAAAATTATACGACATATTCAACCAGTATTGAAAAGGAGGTTCCTCATTCGTAAAAATTAAAGTACCGATGTCAGTGGTAGACGTCACTAAAACTTCGGGGGGTTTTATTTCAGACAGTGACAAAGGGGTAGATAAACGGTACTTCACTACCCTGGACTACGGTACTAGAATCAAAAGACTCACCACTCAAAATTCGTTTGAAAAAGTGAGAGTAGAAAGTGAAAGTTGCTCTCCGAGAAATCGACAAACGAAAGACGGTGTTCACACCACAGTAGACGTATAGACTCCAATAACTATAAAGAGGGCCGTTAGAACTAAGGTCGAACACAAAGTAGGTCGAGTCGTAAAGAGAACTACATGAGACGTATCTTCAATTTATTCGTCCAACTGTTATATGTCGGAATTGTATAAGGAAAGGGATACACCTTGATCGCATAACCACTTAAATTCTTTTACTTTTAACATAGTTCGTAGAAAAGGATACTTCTTTTGATACTCTAATCTTGTTGTGATAATCTTTAGTCTCTAACCTTCAGTTAATATTCTTTTGACATTTTTGGTCTTCGTGTACTTTCCATTTATTAGACAATGATTTATTGGTTACTTTAGTTTCTCCTTCAGTTTTTTATGATTTTGGTTCACTGTTACTTGGTGTTATTAGGTTTTGGATACACTATGTCGTTTTCGTCAGAAATTTCTCTTCAAGTATCGTTATATTAGAATAAAATCCTTTGTTCTTCGGAGTTTACTTGTGGGATTGGAATGTATATTTTGTTGACTTCTTTCTTCTTATTTGTTTTGGACTTCAATCATCTTCTTTACTTTAATATTTCTCATTTCGTCTTTCTTTACTTTTATCTGTGTTTTTTCTTAGTTATCGTTTGTAGTCACTTTGATTTTTTTAACAAGAAATTCTTCTATGTGTTATAACTGTTTGGAAATCGTTCTAAGTAGTTCTTTTTTTTTTACTTCTCCTGACTTTAGTTATTTGAATCTTTACTTTCTCCTTGTCAATGTTGGTTATGGTGTTTTTATGTATCCTAGTACTCTCTAATGATGTGTTGGAACTTCTTTATCTGTTTAAGAGTCTTCCATGTTGGAAGGTTCTGAATCGGTCCTCTTTTACTTTACATACTTATCTGTTTAGTTTCCATGACTTTAACTTTGACACCAATTTTTTGGGTTGTTGGTCTTCAGGTCCTGGTCAACCGAAATGTCCGTTTAAGATAGTTTGTAAATCTCTTCTCAATTATGGATAACATGAGTTTGATAAGGTTTTTTAACGTCTTGTTTCTTATGAAGGTTCAAGTAAGATACTCCGGTGATAGTGAGACTAAGGTTTGGGTCTATTTCTATTACGTTTTTATTTTAATGTTCCGTTGTGGTGACTACTCGTATCTGGATTTTCAGGACTCATTTCATAATCACCTGATTAGGTATTTGTGTAATTTTCCTAGTGTGTGGTGCTGGTTCATCTGAAATAGGATCTCTTACGTTCCTAAGAAGTTGGGTATATTTATTTAGTTACACTAAGTGGTGTAATTGTTTGATTTCTTATTTTGTTTGGATGTCGTTGGTATTAACAGTTGTCACTTTTTGACTTTCTTAAAAGAGGTTCTAGTCCTAGTTCCGGTCCTACAGGAGAGAACGGTGAAAATAAGTTGTATTAAACTCTTCAGGATCGGTATATTCTCAGTCTGTGCTGACTCGCTGAACTGAAGGGAAAGTGAAAAGTGAAAATACGTAACCTCTTCCTTTACCGTTGGGTGAGGTCACAAGAACGGACCTCTTAGGGTCCCTGTCCCCTCGGACCACCCGACGGTAGATACCCCAGTGTGTCTTAGCCTGTGTTGACTTCGCTGTCGTCGTCGTCGTCGGTATCTTCAGTCTCTTCCTTTTTTATTTTCCTTAGGTTCAACCTTTACTTCTTCATTTTGACAGTGACAAACGTCTACTGTATCTTTTAGGATTTCTACGATGGTCTTTTGTCAATCTCGGGTAGTTACTTAAACTATTTTAATATCCTATGTTTTAATATTTTTCCTTAGACTACGTAAAGACACGTAATTGTTGTTTTATGGTCTTTCTCTTTAATTCTTTCGTTTGGGTAAATGGTAGGGTAATTTGTCTTATTTTATGGGTTCTGATTTGGATGGACCTTAACCTTCACAATCAGAGAGTTAGTACAGACTGAGAAACGCTGGGGTTCCTGATATCGGACGGTCGGAGGAGACAGGTACCTTAAGAGGTCCGTTCTTGTGAACTCACCCAACGGTAAAGGAAGAAGTCCCCTAGAAGGGTTAAGTCCTTAACTAAGGTCCAGAGGACGTAACGTCCGTCTAAGAAATGGTACACTCGGTGGACCCTTCGGGATATTTGGATGGGTACTTCCGTTTTCTGGGTATGAGTCTTTTGATATTCTATGATTACTATCTTTAGTTTCTACTGTCTTTGTCTACCTCTCTAAATGATACAAGAACCTAACCTTCTTAGTTATAACTCTTTTATTGATATAATGGGTTTCATTATATATCTAAGTTACGTCAGGAATGGTTTAATAGTTATCGTAAAAGGTTTTTAATCTTGTTTTTTAAAAATGTTAAACATACCTTTGTGTTTTCCAGTACTTATCGATTTCGTCAGGACACTTTCTTTTCGTCACGACCTCCTTAGTCCGAGGACTTGAAGTGTTATATGATGTTTCGATGTCAGTAGTTTCATCATACTATGACCTTGTTTTTGTCTTTCTATCCAATACTCTGTCCTATCTTTCAGGTTTCTATTTGGGTGTGTAGATACAAATGGATTAGATACTGTTTCCTCCGTTCTTCTATATTACCTTATATATGAATAGAATATCGGTTGTTTATGTATGTGTATCGGTTGTTTACGAGTAGATCAGTTTCGATACCGAAAAGGTCATCAGTACATACCTACACTCTCAACCTGACACTTCTTTCGACTCGACTTCTTAACTATTGAAAACTTGACACCACAACCTCTTCTGAGAACTCTCAGGGAACCTGAGGTTCCTCTAGGTTAGTCAGGTAGGATTTCCTCTAGTCAGGACTTATAAGTAACTTTCCTGCCTACGACTTCGACTTCGAGGTTATGAAACCGGTGGACTACACTTCTTGACTGAGTGATCTTTTCTGTGACTACGACCCTTTCTAACTTCCACTCTCCTCTTCCCCTGCTGTCTCCTATTCTACCAACCTCCCGTAGTGACTGAGTTACCTGTACTGAAACTCGTACGAAGTCCTCAACCACTACCTGTCCCTTCGGACCTCACGACGTCAGATACCCTGACGTTTCTCAGCCTGTGTTGACCCACTGACTTGACTTGACTTGACTATATAAATAGACTAGTTTTATTCATCGTAACCCTTTTGACCCTTTGGTGTACATGGTCTTACTTTAATCGTGTAAGAGATTGTGGTATGTGTTTTAATTGAGTTTTGTTTATTTTTTTTCGATTTGCATTCTGACCTATGATGTCTTGAAGATCTCCTTTTGTATCGGTCTGTGAGAAACTGTATTTAAAGTCGTTCTAGTTGAAGGATTTCATTACTTTTATTTTTGTTTTTATTTGTTTACCCTGGATTAATTTAAAGTTTGAAAACGTATCGTGTCTTTGGGGATTTGTTTTGTTTTTCCGTTGGATACATTACCCTCTATTATAAACATTTGTTTCACTGATTGTTCCCTAATTAGAGATTTTATATATTTGTCGAATGACAGTTAGGATCTGGTAAGTCCACTAAATCTTCTCTGATGGATACGTGTCACACCTCTTTCCCTTTAGGATATGTGACAATCACCCTTACACTTAACCATGTCGGTAATACCTAATGCCGTACCTCTAAAGAAATTTTATAGTTATCTTGATAACATACTAGGTCATTAGAGTGAGGACCCTTATATAGGTCTCCTTTGGTATTAAACTTGACTATATACGTGGGATTAACCTCTTCCGTTACCGTGGGGTGAGGTCATGAGAACGGACCCTTTAGGGTATCTACTTCCTCGGACCATCCGACGTCAGGTACCCCAGCGTCTCAGCCTTTGTTGACTCGTTGAAGTGAAAGTGAAAAGTGAAAGTACGTAACCTCTTCCTTTACCGTTGGGTGAGGTCACAAGAACGGACCTCTTAGGGTCCCTACCCCCTCGGACCACCCGACGGCAGATACCCCAGCGTGTCTCAACCTGTGCTGACTTCACTGAATCGTCGTCGTACGTGGGATTACAAGTAACTTCATGATAAATATTACAGATCCTGTACCTTCGTTAGATTTACAGGTAATTACCTACTTACCTATTTCTATACCATGAATATATGTCACCTTATAATGAGTCGTTGATTTTTCTTACTTTATTACGGTAAACTTCGTTGTACCTACCTAGATCTCTAATAGTATGATTCACTTCATTCAGTCTGTTTCTGTTTATAGTATACCAGTGGATATACACCCTAAAAATTTTTTCTACAATTTCACTTTACTTTCACTCAGTGAATCAACATAGACTGAGAAAAACTGAGGTATCTGGGTGGTCCGAGGAGATAGGTACCTTAAGAGGTCTGTTTTTATGATCACATCCATCGGTAAGGGAAGAAGTCCCCTAGAAGGGTTGGGTCCCTAACTTGGACCCAGAAGATGTAATATCCTCCTAAGAAATGGTAGACTCGGTGGTTCCTACGGGACCATATTTAATTGAATGAATGTTTTGTCTTTATCTCAGTGTCTACATCTTCTTTTAAAGCACCAACGGACGTACGTACGATTCAACGAAGTCAGCACACGTTCGGACACACTAGGATACTTGCCAGTCCAAGGAGAAGGTACCCTAAGAGGTCCATTCTCATGACGTCACCTAGTAGTACGGGAGGAGGTCCCCTAGAAGGTCTGGATCCCTAGCTTGGACGCAGAGAATACAGAGGACGTAATCGTCCGTTCAAGAAAGGGTGATCGTGGTGGACCCTTCGGGTTTGAGTACCGATGGTCCCCTTTACCCCCTCTGTTCAACCCTCTAATCCTAATGTGTACATACACACACAATCAGTGTGTCAGTACAGGTTGAGAAACGTTGGGACACCTGACTTCGTGCGGTCCGAGGAGACAGGTGCCCCTAAGAGGTCCGTTCTTTCGACGTCACCCAACGGTAAAGGAAGAGGTCCCTTAGAGGGACTGGGTCCCTAACTTGGACCCAGAGGACGTGACGTCTACCGATGAAATGGTAGACTCGGTATAATGTAAGGTGTATGTGTGATGTTATATATTTGATCTATTGACTATTTCTGGATAACATATCGTGTCCCTTGAGTTGAATTATGAGACATTACTGGGTATACCCTTTTCTTAGATTTTTTGACACCTCTGACTAAGTGAAACGACATGTCGTCTTCGGTTGGGTTGCGACATTTAATTAATATGAGGTCATTTGTGATCAAAAAGTTTTTGACTTTTTTGTTTTTGGAATTTCCTAAAAATGGGATAATATACCACGAGTTCAAAATCTTGAGGAGTCAAGGGATAAGACAATATTAGTCTACTTTCTTTACCATTTGAATCCTTTAGAACTTAATCAACAACGTGTCTCGGCAATAGATCGAGACACCGATGTCTATGATATAAAATGAAAAGACTTGAAGTCAAGAGTTAAAGATTCAAGTTCTCTGGTGTGTATCTGTGTGTGTTCGTGTGTGTGTGTGTCTCAAGAAATCGTCGACATTGTCCACTACCGTAGAAACGACGAATCCTACCTTATCACGAGGAACTGTTTAAATAGAGATAGAAATAATTTACCAGGGATTGGAGGGAACTGAAGAGTCATTATGGACGTCTGATGACCAGATCCAATTGTATTAGATATCGTCTTTAAAATGAATATTTAACTTCATCTATCATTCATATCACACCCATCACGAAGTTATCTATGTATTATATATATAAATGTATTATATATAAAGATAAAAATAGTAACCTCTGAAAGACAAACCCCTCTAACTTTGTTTACCTTACGATATATACAAATTCACTTTTATACTCATATAGTTCGAATTTTCAAAAGACATGTAGTTTACGTCTCTTTCATAGGAACAGTTATAGTCTTCGATAAGGACCTTGTTATACTTATATCCCTTTTGATCGTCAAAAATTTCCAAAATTTCTTTTCGATTATTAAAAAAAAGAGGTACTCACTGAACTTTTCTAATAAACCTAATGGTTTATCATTTTTAAAGTAGAAGGTGACACAATCTACTTAAGATAGGTTCTATTAATACGTAACAATAGAGTTCTTCTTGATCAATATAAATAAATCCGTATCCATATAGATCTTGTTTAAATCAGTGTAAAAGAATACTTAAAAGTGGTATAACCAACAGAAACCTAACTTTATTCTTATTCAAAATTCTTCATTTACCTATTAATGTTTTACCTTTGATAGGGAAAATCAAAAGGTCAAAAATAAAAGTCCTTGAGTTCGGGGTCCGTTCATGGGTCATTGACATGATTCCCATCCTCGCAGAGACATCTCTAAACTGTTAATCAAAAGAAAGACTCTTCGAGAAGGATATCTCATAGACTCAAAAACTTTTGACATCTGTTGTTACTGTCTTATGGAGTTGTGTAACGAACAAAAGCTTCAGTGATCACTGAGTACCTATGTCCAGGTCCGAGTCACCCACCAAGTACTCTTTCCCACTGACATTTCGTATCGTAGGGGATTACAAGTCCAGAGGATATTCTGACACGAGAACTCGTTTTATAACGGGAAAAGTATTGTGGATCTTCTCCTAAGGCAGTCACCGTAGACGGTACTAACTTCCTTTGAATTCCCTTTACTCTTTACGCCTATGAAAGTGGTACTTGGAGATTTAGACGAAGACCCGGAACTAAAATGGAGTACGAACAGTCATTGATCGCTCAAAGTCGTGGAGTGTATTTAGAGACCCTTTAAGTTAATGAAGTCAGAATAAAGGTCAAGATTAATTTGTCACTGATTTCCCAAGACGTGAATGGGGAGTGGTAGTTGGACACAAAGGATATGGATACTGGACTTTAGTCTACGTACATTCTATTCTGTCAGGGAACACTTCAGAAACTATCGGGAAGGTAAATTCCGAATCGATACATAAGAAAGTTACAGCACATCCACAAGGGATATATGGACCCGATTGGGAGACGAAAACACTATTAGTCACACCTCAGAAACCTATGGACTCATCATCTAAGTCCGGATACTGGAGGGACGGAGGAGTCGATATTTGTAGTGTCTGGTCAAGTATCGGATGGACGGAAATCAAAGACTCAATTCATAAAAACTTACATCTTATTCACGTCCACCACTGACGCCGGTACTTTAATTTTCTGCGAATGAGTAACTTTCCTTTCAATACTGGGTGGATCTGTCGCATAATTTTTCGTTTCTGTAGTGAAACGGTTGTTTCCAGGCAGATCAGTTCCGATACCAAAAAGGTCACCAGTACATACCTACACTCTCAACCTGATATTTCTTTTGATCGCGACTTGTTAACTACGAAAACTTAACACCACAACCTCTTCTGAGAACTCTCAGGGAACCTGACGTTCCTCTAGGTTGGTCAGTTAGGATTTCCTCTAGTCAGGACTTATAAGTAACCTTCCGGACTACGACTACGACTTTGAGGTTACGAAACCGGTGGACTATGTTTATCGACTGAGTGACCTTTTCGGGGGTTACGACCCTTTCTAACTTCCGTCCTCCTATTCCCCTGCTGTCTCCTTACCTTCCAACCTACCGTAGTGACTGAGTTACCTGTACCTAAACTCATTTGAGGTCCTCAACCACTACCTGTCCCTCCGGGCCGAACGACGTCAGGTACCCCAGCGTCTCTCAGCCTGTGCTGACTCGCTGACTTGACTTGACTCTGATTCACCCGAACATACTCCCCAAAGAAAATACTCATTTCCGTTTTTTAAATTTTATACTTTCATGTTTACTATTTTATCATTCATCTGATCGGCAATTGTTACTGTGATTGTCATTTTCATTATTCAATTACTTTATCTGATGGAGAACCCGTGGCACGAATCATACGGTGTATGTAATTTCGTAAATTTTAATCTTGTTAAGATATTCCGTTATGTAATGGGGTGTAAACGTTCACCAATATACAGACTCTATCACCGTAACTCATCCATCCTAATCTGTACGTCTCTCAAAAATTTTGAGAAGTCCAATTTTGACTTTCTTTTTTGAATTATCTCCTCAAGACAGACCGTTGACCAATTACAGGGTTTCGTTAGTCGTTTAATCGTTTGGAAGGGGTGTAGTTGGTTGGATTGCACACGAGTGCCTCCTGACCAAATACATAAAGGAACTCCTACAGAAAGAGCCTCGGTTGACGATGTGACGTTGGGACAAATGGTAGGTCATCTTGACTCCTTGGTAACGGTTCAGACGTATTAACACTTAGGACCTCCTGTCACTGATACTTAACGAATGTAAGTACAGAGAGTCCCACGAAATTTAACTCCTAGTAAGTGATATTGAAGTCAGTCTAACACACTTGTAGGATAGAGCCCTAAATCGTGTACGGTATTTTTTCGAGACTTGATAGGTAATTGTAGTCCCGACTATTTTAGTCCTAGTGAGTTCAGGGTTGAGACCTTGTAACACCATAGACACCGATTCTGAATTACTTTAATGTACAAGTACTAAACCATTGACTTAAAGAAAAGTGTCATGTCTCTCAACTGAAAGACGGTTCTTTTTCTATACAAATCATGTACACAATGGTGTCTTTCAGTTTATATTTAAAAATAAAAAATACTTCTACTTTTGAGCGACCTTTAATTATCTCCAATAGGAAGTGTAGTGGTCTCAAGGGTACTGCAACGCGAGGACCAACTTCTTCCAGATACTTTTCGTGCCAATCCTCCGATCTTCACTTTCTCCTCCCTCCCAAAACAAGTAAACTAAACAAGTAAACTAAGAGAGGGACTTTCCGATCCTTCCAGAGAGAAGAAGATCCGAGTCCGGTGACCGAGGAGGGGAAGAAGTCCGAAACTTTACTCTTATCAGTAGAGGTTCGATAATGTAAAAGGGAACACCATTGAGATGTTTGTGAAATTTGTTGTGTGACATTTCTTTGGGAGTGACTTAGTAGTAAAGCTTACGTGGTAGACAAAACACAACCTTGAAACTGACTGTCTTTATAGTTGGGAGTTCTGTATTTTGTCAGGATTTAAATAACGTAGACGGAAGAGGTAGTAGGAAAAAACTCGAAAAAAAAAAAAAAAAAAATTTGACGGTACCATTCGGAGGGCTAGAAACAGAATGACCGAAATTGAAAGAGAGTGGAACGTTTTCCGATATTAGGGGAGTGAACAATAAGAAAAAAGAAAAAAAAAAAAAATCGAAAAAACTAATCGTGACTGGGTGTAATAAGGACAAGCGCTGTGTTAGAATCGAATTAAAAGATTTCCATTTTCTGATGACGTCCGTTTACCTAATTTTTTTAAGTTTTAAGGGACACTTGTATTCGACGTTTACCGTATTTACTGAAAATGATCGACGTACACCGGGGCCATTGTGAAGGGGTCACCGAGTCACCCATGTCTTAGACGGACGTTACATCCTCTGTGTCCTCTGAGTCCAAACTAGGGACCCACCCCTTCTAGGGGACCTCCTCCTTTACCGTTGGGTGAGGTCATAAGAGCGGACCTTTTAGGGTACCTATCTAGGAACGTCCGATGTCAGGTACCCCAGTGTTACTCAGCCTATACTGAAGACTATTATAAACCTAAAAAAAAATAAGGTAGACATCACGATATACCCCGTAGGGTCCACCGGAATCACCATATTTTAGATGAACAGTTACGTCCTGTGTATCACAACCCAAGTTAGGGACCAGTCCTTCTAAGAGACCTCCTCCCGTACCGTTGGGTGAGGTCATAAGAACGGACCTCTCAGGGTACCTGTCTCCTTGGACCGGATATCGGATATACCAGAGTTTCTCGGTCTGTGTTGACTTCACTGAGTCGTCATCGTCGTCATGACGATATACGTTTATTCACGATGACACTTTCACCGAAACAGTGAACTCTGATTACACAAAATCCCCTTTTTCACAAAGTACCCTGTCTCTAAAGACCATTAATAATAGATACAGTCAACGGAACTTAGAGTATTGACTGGGACCTTATGAATACTATTATCGGAAACGTAGATGTCTTATACTTTTGTTCGAAGTTTCAGTTTCTCTTAGTAAGAAGATAACCAAGTGAACAGTTTGTATTAGTCACAGATGAGATGCGGTCCGTGGTACAAACCAAATGTCTGAAGTTTTTACTTATCCTATGTTAGAGACGGAAGTTCTTTAAGTGTCGATCACCACCTCCGTCTTTGTATTCGTCTTTCATCTCACATTACATCTTCTCGTTATCTCTTTATCTCTTTGTTTATGTTATAACTTCCTCGTATTTCCTCCTTGGTTAAATGGAACCCACTAATGTCTTCTAAAAGGTCTCCTCTGTTAAAGACTTGATTTAGTTGTCCTCACCTGTACATGTTGATGGAGTACTTATAGGATATTTTTAACGTCTGAGTCGTTCCCGGTGTCACTACGTAGTAACGAGTGGTGTATACGAGGGAGACATAAGGGAGAAAAGAATCTACGGTAAGTCGGTGGATTCTATGTTTGGTCCTGTCGTCGGCATAAGTTGGTTAGTTGACGTCTCAGGACAGTCAAGTCAAGGAAGTTCTCTTACATTCGCTTCCGACTGGTTCGTACTCACTCTTAACTATTCTTGTGACTCTTGAGTTGACAACAACCTTTAAGTCTACCCGATTAGGAGTTTCACTCCCTCCTCTCACTTTTTCAACCGAATTTCGAGTTGTAAGTGTTTTGCTTCTAGTACCGTAGGCCAGGGTAGTGAAGTACCGTTTATCTACCCTTTTGTCACAGTCTGAAATAAAACCCCCCGAGGTTTTAGTGACGTCTATCACTGACGTCGGTACTTTAATTTTCTGTGAATGAGGAACCTTCATTTAATACTGGTTGGATCTATCGTATAAGATTTCGTCTCTGTAATGAAACAGCTGATTCCAGGCAGATCAGTTCCGATACCAAAAAGGTCACCAGTACATACCTACACTCTCAACGTGACACTTCTTTCGACTCACGGCTTCTTAACTACAAAAACTTGACACCACAACCTCTTCTTAGAACTCTCAGGGAACCTGACGTTCCTCTAGGTTGGTCAGATAAGACTTTCTCTAGTCGGGACCCTAAAGAAACCTTCCTGACTACGATTTCGACTTTGAGGTCATGAAACCTGTGGAGTACACTTCTCAACAGAGTAACCTTTTCTGAGACTACGATCCTCCATGACCCCCGTCTTCCTCTTCCCCTGCTGTCTCCTACTCTACCGACCTACCGTAGTGACTGAGTTACCTGTACTCAGACTCACTTGAGGCCCTTACCACTACCAGTCCCTCCGGACCGCACGACGCTAAGTACCCCAGCGTTTCTCAACCTGTACTGACTCACTGACTTGACTTACTCGACTTGACTTAGGAGTACGAACTTGAAAGGACCATTGAGTCGACCACTCCTTAGGTGGACGTTACGTCCTCTGGGACCTGACTAAGGACCCAACCCTTCTAAGGGGACCTCTTCTCTATCCGATGAGTAAGGTCGGGAGAACCTGAAGAGACCACCGAGTCTTCCATTTTTTAGAAGGATATCACACTCTCTAGACCCAAGAGAGAGACGAAACCCTTCTAGGGGACCTCCTCCCGTACCGTTGGGTGAGGTTTTAAGAACGGACCTCTTAGGGGTACATGTCTCCTCGGACCGTCCGAAGTCAGGTGTCCCTACGTTTCTCAACCTGTGTTGACTCGCTGATTCGTGTCGTGGGTTAGAAGTACAAATGTCCTTAAAGCGGTTTTTGTACGTTTAGAGATGAATGTTTATATTTCGTTTTTATTAGTAACTTACAAAATTTAAAAGTCTCTGTCAAATTCTCTAAAAACATAGTCTGACAGTCCCTAAAGTAAAAGTGTGTACACCACGACTTTTAAATCTATATTGAGGAATTCCACTCCCACCCTTTTCCTTAGTGAAGTCTGTGTGGTCTCTTAATAATGAAAAGGACTCATTATTATGAATACCTCATACGAAATGTATTCTTATAAAAACTTTGTTCGTTTGTTTTTCAAACTCTGTCGTTCCGACTCTAATTCTCCTTTGTCTTGCAGAGACTCACGGGTAGTGACCGATACTATGATTAGACGGTGAGTCCTCTCTCTAATAAAGAGAAATTAAAGGTCAAAATACTGTTTCGGGAAGAATTCTAAACTCGTTTGTATTTCCGTATTATACCCGAAAGGACTACAGAGACTACCATTTTTTAGACGGACGTTACGTCCTCGGGGTCTGTATTATATTAAAGTAAATTTCATTTAACGATAGTTCTGTCACCTAAGTAATTTTACGGATGTTTTGTTTATTCCCTCGGATAAACCTTTATGATCGATAAATTTTTTTTTAGTTAGGTAGTTCTTATACAATACAAAAAAACAAACAAACAAAAAATCAGAGATTCAGTAATAACCCTTAAATTACGTTAAACTTCTGACGTAATCACATTTTATTTACTTTAATGTTTAATGAATCTAATAGCGTGTCTTAAAACTACAAATTATGTTTGACTTATAAAGATAAGAAGTAAAAAAGTAAGTAAAATGTTTCATTTGGATGTACACTTATAAGATTTTAACGAGTAGGATTTATTTCATGAAAGTAAAGTGTTCACGAATCATTAATGACGACAGTGATCACGTCGGTTTTGTATTCAAGTCAAGTCAAGTCAAGTCAGTGAGTCAGTACAGGCTGAGAAACGCTGAGGTACTAGTGTCGTGCGGTCCGGAGGGACAGGTAGTGGTTGAGGGCCTCAAGTGAGTCTAAGTGCAGGTAGCTCAGTCACTACGGTAGGTCGGTAGAGTAGGAGACAGCAGGGGAAGAGGAGGACGGGGGTCAGGGAGGGTCGTAGTCTCAGAAAAGGTTACTCAGTTGAGAAGCGTACTCCACCGGTTTCATGACCTGGAAGTCGAAATCGTAGTAAGGAAGGTTTCTTGTGGGTCCCGACTAGAAGAAGTCTTACCTGACCAACCTAGAGGAACGTCAGGTTCCCTGAGAGTTCTCAGAAGAGGTTCTGGTGTCAAGTTTTCGTAGTTAAGAAGCCGCGAGTCGGAAGAAGTGTCAGGTTGAGAGTGTAGGTATGTACTGGTGACCTTTTTGGTATCGGAACTGATCTACCTGGAAACAACCGTTTCATTACAGAGACAAAAACTTATACGATAGATCCAACCAGTATTGAAAGGAAGGTTCCTCATTCGCAGAAAATTAAAGTACCGACGTCAGTGATAGACGTCACTAAAACCTCGGGGTTTTTTATTTCAGACTGACAAAGGTGACAAAGGGATAGATAAACGGTACTTCACTACCCTGGCCTACGGTACTAGAAGCAAAAGACTTACAACTTGAAATTCGGTTGAAAAAGTGAGAGGAGAAAGTGAAAGTAGTTCTCCGAAACATCAAGGAGAAGTGAAAGACGGTAGTCCCACCACAGTAGACGTATAGACTCCAATAACTATAAAGAGGACCGTTAGGACTTTTATCATCCAAAAAGAGACTCTACCCTCTGTTTTCACTAGAAGGGAAAAATAGCATTTTATATTGGAGTCGTATACATTTAGGTCGATACTTCAGGTTTTATTAAGTAAAGATTTCAAATTACTTTTGTCTGAAGTATCTATAAAATGTAAGATTACTGACTCCGTGAATCCGTTTTGTACAACAGGAGACAAGACCGACCCCACTTGTTATACATTATAAAATACAATAGGTGTAATTAGCCCTGTAAATAAGTACTACGAAACTCCTAAGGTTTTAATAGTAATTACATAACTATAAACCTTCGATTCAGGGTTAAAGATTGCAAAGAACTTAGAAGATGACGAACTATCTTGTGTCGAAAGTTCCTAGGATCCCCATAAGACACAACTACAACGAGAGTGTCACTATAGTCTTCTATTTCTCTGTCTATGCATGTTTTTGGGATGTTTTAACGATTTAGTCAAAGTTATTTAGTTTTATTTACTCTTCAACATTAAAAGGATAAGACAAAACACCAATTGTGTAGTCAATAAGAACCAGTGAAGTCTGTACAGAATAAGAAACGTTGGGATATCTGACATTGTGTAATCTGAGGAGACAGGTACCCTAAGAGGTCCGTTCCTATGATCTCATCCAACGATACGGGAGGAGGTCCCCTAGATAAGTTGGGTCCCTAGCTTGGGCTGAGAGTAAGACAGAGGACGTAACCGTCCACTCAAGAAATGGTGACTGTGGTGGACCCTTCGGGAATCAGTGATAGAGTCTCTGTCATTTCATACCCTGTTTGGTGCGTGTTCAGTTTGTTCACCGGACTTGAAAGACCCGACAGTCCTTTGTTCCCTGTCTCGATTTCCGGCGCTCTGAGAGAGTCAAAAGAGTTCGACCGAGTCCTGGTTAGAACCAGTATCTGTGTGTCTTGAGAATCCTTTTCTCTATCTTATATAAAAGACGTACTCTCATAGAAACCAATTTAGATAACAAGTAAGAAGAACGAAGGAAAATATTTTTAACTCAGGGAATCAACTACTCATCCCCACTTGGTACATATTTTCTTTATACCTAGTGTCTATTACGTTAAAATTTTTTATAAACCACGTCGGATCAACTCCGACTACGGTTCGTCAAGGCAAGTCAAGTCATCGAGTCAGTACAGGCTGAGAAACGCTGGGGTACCTGACGTCGTTCGGTCCGGAGGGACAGATAGTGGTTGAGTGCCTCAGGTGGGTTTAAGTACAGGTAACTCAACCACTACGGGAGGTTGGTAGAGTAGGAGACAACAGGGGAAGAGGAGGAAGGAAGTTAGAAAGGGTCGTAGTCCCAGAAAAGTTTACTCAGTCAAGAAGCGTAGTCCACAGGTTTCATAACCTCAAAGTCGAAGTCGTAGTCAGGAAGGTCACTCATAAGTCCTGACTAAAGGAAATCCTACCTGACCGACCTATAGGAACGTCAGGTTTCCCGAGAGTTCTCAGAAGAGATTGTAGTGTCAAGTTTTCGTAGTTAAGAAGCCGTGAGTCGGAAGAAATATCGGGTCGAGAGTGTAGGTGTGTACTGGTGACCTTTATGATGTCCCGGGTGGTACCTAAGGGTACTCCAGATTCTGTTCAACAAGTCGAAGAGGTAAATGAGGAGTAGGACAATGCAAGGAATTCTACTTACTTGAGAAATCTGTTTCCGTTTTGTAGTTGATTTTATTACGATCACATTTAAACACATAACACGTGCACTTTCCTCCCGAAACCAGATTTTACGAGTTGTATTAACTAAAACTAATCCTCTAAATGACCTTTATTTACAGTGTTCTGTCATGTCAGAAACTATTCGAATTCTATTTCAAATGTGAGTTTCTTTTTTAGAACTGGTAATCTCGATTTGACAATGGTTACGGGTCCAATTGGGAACGATTCTTCAACAGGCATGTCATATTAAATGATAAAGAAAAATCGGTTACCTCATGGTCTTTGATAAATTATGAAAGTAAGTATCTACATATTGTAGGATTATTTGCATCTCGAAATCTCCTCTTGTCAGACTCAAGGTTTAGACTAACAAGGTTAATGTCTGACACTGTAAATAAACTAGAAAGGTAGAGTTAAAGGAAAAGATATTTTACTCATATTTTATCATGTATACATGTTCTTATCCTGATAATTCTTCGAATTGACTCACTTACCAATATTATAGAAATCAGATGGTGACATACACCATAATCTCATTTTATTTACAATCGATAAAAAGATGTGGTTCCTTAAATTTGTCTATACAGTCTCAATAAGATTCCATATCTTTTAAATTTTCAGAGAACTTATTCTAATGATTTAACTCCATTTTCTTCTTGTAGATTGAAGTAATTGAGGAAATGGATAAACAAATGGAACTAAAAATATTCGGGACACAAGAGAGTACAAATAAGTATGTAGATCCGTGCATTTTAAAACTTTACCAAATTATATCTAGTTAATCAAATATCGGAAAACGGAGAGGAAAGAGATAGAGTAAGAGTCAGGGGATTAAAACCCTATATTCTTTTGTGTAAATTTTGACCCACCACGAAGTCGTTGAACGGAAGGGAAGGATTCTACATTTCTATCTACTTCCAAAACAAGGAACAGAGTTCTATCGAAGTTGTGTCGGACGTCGTCGTGACAGTCGTGGTAGGGACACTACGGTCCCTTAGCACCCCTCACGGTGACACGGCCGCGGTTAGACGACGGACCCTAGGAAGTTTCGGATGAAGTCTCACGAAAGGTCAAAGATTTCAAGAAGATGTCCGAGTACTCTCCCTAGGACCCCGGAGACGTACACTAATTTTCATGTCAAAAGGTATAAGAAGAGAGGTGGAGGGGTACTTGCCGTTTGCAGGCACTCGGAGAACAAGAGATTCAGACATCCTGAGAAGTCGACAGATATGTTACCGTAAGTATTACTATAAACTTTGGATCCCATCAAACATTCTTTATAGGTTACTTAATAGATAGACAAGTAGATTAGACAATGTCTAAACTAAGGAAATCTACAAAGTTTTCAATTATTATTCTATTGGAAGGTTCGTAAGTTTTCGTGTATTACAGAAGACCTCCATAGTCTCATTATATTATTGTTTGTCTTCCCTTCCTACGGTTATTTCTCATACAATTCAGTGGTATACCCGTTGTTTCCGATTTAGAGTACTCCTTTACGACACTTCGTCATATTTGTGTTTGGTGTACGCTAAGGAGAACCCATCCGATATCACAAGTCAGTAAACCAGTCAGATCTACGACGACAGTTCCATAAAGAATCTACACTAATTGTAAGTGTTAACCATCTGAAAGTCATTTCGTCTAACGGGATGTTTTGTACGCGTGCGGAGTAGGTTAGTCAACTTCCGGAATTGTCGTTTCTGACTCCAAAGGACTTCTTCTCAAGACGGGATTCTGACACTGTTCGGGAGAAGATATCTTTGTCCTACTTATATGATCCTTATACAAAATATTTGATTAGTCAACTCACAACGTCACTACATTATACTTTTACGATAAGAAAGGAAACGCCACAAAGGACGTTTACTTTATCATGATTAAGGACTGAGTTCTTCTTTGGTCTCGAGGTGGATTCCCATCTCAGGGTCCGACTCTAGATCTTTCAATTCACAATATCGTATATGTTGTATAAAGTACGTTATATGTCTACTTTTAAAAGTATCCTTTTATTCTAACATAAACTCTTTAGTACAAAATGGTTTTTTTCTTTTTCACTGTATTTTGGGACGGATTCAAAGATCGGACGACCGGACGAGACGTCTAAAACTTGAGTTTTGATGTTATAGTTGAGAGAATTTACAGGTCAGCCGACCGGATAGAATATTTGTTGTGTAAACGGTCGAGGGTGTACTTGGTTCAGGAATTTTAGAGTAAGAGAGAAAGGGGGAGAGGAAGGAAAGGAAGAAGGAGAGGTAGGAAGAGAGAAGGGGAGAAGGAAGGGGTGAAAAAGATCGTGGGTTACTTATTTCTAGTACCTGTTTGGTTGAGGGAGTTAGTAAATGAAAGTAGAAATGACTTTCTATTAATTGTACTATGACACATTCATATTTCATATATGACACTACCAAACTATATGTATCTATAACATTTTTTTTAAAGTGTTATTCCAATCAATTGTGTGGGAAGTGAAGTGTATCAATGGTAAAACAACAACAACTACTACTACAACTCTTGGAATTTTGAGAAGATCGTTGAAAGTCCATGTATTATGTTGAGATCCTTTTTGGACTTTCAAGAAGTTCGGGGGTTTTACTTCGTCGACCACTAACCTTCACCCGACCAACGTGTAGTCTGATCACCCTAGGTTCGCCATACTTACTTCTCGTTCGAATAGACGAGTTAGGTAAGGACCATAGACGAACGGGTCTGACGGTCGAATAGTGTTAAGATTTTGTTTTGTTCCTTTTTTTTTCTTTTTCCTCCAAATTACGCAAGTCGACTTCGCGCGTACCAATGTCGACCGGGTAAGAGCGACGGAGAAGATGGAAGAAAGGGAGTCGGACGTAAAGACAAACAGAACGAACGAACAGACCACTCTCAGATCTGGAAATACGGACTCTCCGGACACGGGACAACGGTCTGGGAAAAGTCCAGACAACGACGTCACTGGGTAAATATCAAACATGACTTATACCTTCGTCGTTCTTTGCGGTGTTGTTTAGTGGACTCAAGGTCTGTACGAGGTGGGACGACGGCAATAATCTCCGTCGACAATGCCCAAGGACTGTTCGTTCCATGAATGAAGATAAACAACCAGATGACTTTACTCCCAGGTTTTGCTGGTGCAGTCTTCCATATTAAAATTCAAATGTTTTGTAGGAACAAAACAAAGAAACGTCTACTATGTTAAAAAAAAAAAGGTGAATTTTTTTAGTCGAAATCGTTCCTTACTACGAGTTCGACTTTGAGGTCATGAAACCGGTGGAGTAGTCTTCTCAACTGAGTAACCTTTTCTGAGACTACGACCGTCCCTAATCCCCATCCTCCTCTTCCCCTACTGTCTCCTCCTCTACCGACCTACCGTAGTGACTGAGCTACCTACACTCAGACTCACTTGAGGCTCTCAACCACTACCTGTCCCTTCGGACCGCACGACGCTAAGTACCCCAGTGTTTCTCAGCCTGTGCTGACTCGCTGACTTGACTTTACTTAACTCCATTCTTAAGCGGTTATAATTCTTAAACTTTTAAACTTGTTTATTTCAATATATCGACGTTACGATTACTATGTTTTGTCTTAACCGTTTGATGTCGAGTGTCCAGTGTAAACCCTCGACGGATAAAAATGTTTTTAGTAAACTTGTATCGGTGAGGGAAAGTAAATACATAACAGACACCGACAAGACGTCGTGTCACCGTTTCAACACATTTTCGTCGTCTCTGATACACTGGTCGTTTCCAATTTTATGAATAATAAACACGGAAATATCTTCAAATGATTAGAGACTATATCTTGTAAAGGAAGTGGGGAAACGTTAATTAGATGAAAATCACGGTTGTGGATCGTCAGTGTCTACTCGGAGAACGGTGATATCGAAACCGAAAGATTTTATAAAAGGTCTCAATAACTCTATTTTAACTGTATATTGTGACATATTCGAATTCCACGTATAATCTATATAGTGTTTTATTAATAGTGTTATCTAAATCACCATAGATCGAGAGTATTTACCTCTTCCGTTACCGTAAGGTGAGGTCTTGAGAACGGACCTTTTAAGGCACCAACCTCCTCGGACCATCGACGTCAGGTACCCCAGCGATGAAAAGTAAAAGTACGTAATCTCTTCCTTTATCGTTGGGTGACGTGACAAGAACGGACCTCTTAGGGTCCCTGCCCCCTCGGATCACACGACGGCAGATACCCCAGCGTGTCTCAGTCTGTGCTGACTTCACTGAATCGTCGTCGTCGTCGTCGAGAGTATTTCTATCTTGAAATTTCTTTCTCTAAAAAAAAAAAGGAAAACTACTCTTACCAATTCATAATGAGAGAATTGTTAGAAGGAAAATTGTATGTTGTAACAATTAATAGTACAACATTGAATATGGACATGATAAATGTTGACCTTCTAACATTGAAACTTTATAGAAGTAGATTAATAGGGAGGGAGGTGGGAGACGGAGACCATTGGTTTTTAGACTAGAGAAAAGATACTTAAACAAACAAACATAAACTTCATATCAACTGGACGTTGTGAGACAATCAAGGACCATATGTTGTATCACTAAGTCATTAAGATATGTAAAGTTTTACTATTAGTGCTATTCTCGTCGAAGGGAGACAATGGTATGTTTCTATAACGTATTAATAGTTCGATGTTCCCTTTGGGTTAATAACTGAGATAATGGGTACTTTCACACGATCAGTGAGTTAGCACAGACTGAAAGACGGTGGAGTACCTGATATCAGGTGGTCCGAGGAGACAGGTACCCATAAAATGTACCTGTTCTTACGACCTCACCCAACGGTACGAGAGGAGTTCCCCTAGAAGGGTTGGGACCCTAGTTTGGGTCCACAGTACGTAACGTCCGTCTAAGAAGTGGCAGACTCAGTGAGTCCTTCGGGGTATAATGGGGACTACATTTAAATTATGGACACTGAGTAAGTAAAACATTGACTTTCAAATATATAAAGTTTGAGGAAATGGATAAAGAAAGGAGGGTGGGGTGTGGGGGCAGGAGACCGTTGGTGTACAAACACAGGACGTAGACACTGACAAAGACAAATCCACGGAAACGAGTAAACAAAACAAAGAGTATAAGGTATTCAATTTAGTGTGTTACAAACAAAAAAGAGACTAAATAAAGTGAATCGTATCACGGTAGGTACAATTCAGGTAGGTACAATAGCGTTTACCGTTCTTAAGTAAATAAAAACATAAACTGTTTATAAGGTACTACATATATAACATATATATATACACCATATATATATGACAGATAAGAAATAGATAAGTAAATAGTCGTAGTTCGGTACCAACGCAGGTATACAACCGATAACATTTTCTATGATGTTCCCTTGTCTTTCCACGTATGTAGAAAAGGTTAATTCTAAAAAATTAATAGACAAGAAAAGTCCATTTATGGACTCTCATCTTGACAAAATAGTATACTATCAAGACCCGAAGGGTCCACCACGATCACCGTTTCTTAGGTGAACGGTTACGTCCTCTGAATTCTCTGCACCTTAGTTGGGTGACCCAGTCCTTCTAGAGGACCTCCTCCCGTACCGTTGGGTGAGGTCTTAAGAAGGACCTCTTCGGGCACCTGTCTCCTCGGAGCCCCCGAGATCAGGTATCCCAACGTTTCTCAGCCTGAACTCACTTCGTCGAATCGTACGCGTGTACGTACTATAAACATAATAAACCTCCTCTGACGAATCACAAAAGGTAACACCCACATAGTAGAATGTAAGAGTGGTTCTCACGTATTCTTAAGTGAAAAGAGGTGTAAGAACAGTTGTCAAGAATAAACAAGAGAAAAAATATTATCGTTAAAACTGTCCACACTCTACTATAGAGTAATACCAAAACTAAACGTAAAGGGACTACTAATCACTATAACTCGTAGGAAAGTATACAGACAACAGGTTTACAGCCAAAAGAAACCTGTTTATAGTTAAGTCTAGAACACGGATAAAAAAATAACCCAACAAACACAAAAACTGTAACTTAACATAGACATGTGACTTATAAGACCTACAATTGGGTAACAGTCTATACAGTAAACGTTTAGAGAAGAGGGTGAGTCGTTCGACGGAAATCCACTCCACTATCAAAGAACGTGACTCGTTTTCGATTTTTCGAGTTACATCAGGATAAACAAATAAAATAGAAAACAAAGGAAACGGACTCCTCTGTCTAGGTTTTCTTTATAATGATTCTTGGATACAGTTTCTCACATGTTGGATACAAAAGAAGATCTTTACCATCAAAGTCCAGAATGTAACTTCAGAAAGTAGATAAAAATCGAATAAAAACATATGTCACACTCGTTCATCAGGTCATACTAAGAAAATGTACATCGACAGGTCAAAAGGGTTCTGGTACATAACTTCTACAACAGAAAAAGAGTAAAAATAAGAACGGATTAAACAGTATGTAATTAGTACGTGTATTGACTCCCAGATAAAGACACGAGAAATAAGTCGAGATAACTAGATACACAGACAAAAACACGGTCATGGTTTGACAAAACTAATTGAAGAAACATCGAAATATCGTATCAAACTTTAGTACCGTACTCTGTCGAGGACTCCAAAAAGAAGAAAACATTACAAAAAACCGATAAGCCCTAGAAACCACCAATGTATGTTTAAAATCTTAGTAAACAAGAACAGGACACTTTTACAGTCGTCATAAAACTATTACTACCGTAACTTAGACTTTTGACTGAACCCGTCGTACTAGTAAAATTGTTATAATCGAGAAGGTTCGGTACTCGCGTCACACCGAAGGTAAACAAACACAGCAAAAGTTAAAGAAAGCCGTCACAGAATATCACAAGACTCATGTCCATAAAATTTAGAAATCAATCTAGAGAAGGGTTCATAAAAATAAGAAAAACTACGTCAATACTTACCCTAACAAAAGAATTAAAGGAAAAATACTATCAAACAACAATTACCATCTTTAATGACATACAATTAGAACACAGAACGTTGGAGTTACTTGAGTAACTACTTCAGATTGTTAAAAAACCATCACAAAAATCTTAAAAGATACATAACGTAGTATAGTAGACTTTTGTCACTCAATATGCAGAAGGAAAGGTTAAACTTAAACAAATAAATAAAAAGAACTAAACGACACCGATCCTGAACGGTAAGATAAAATTTACTTTCACCGTTCTCGTTCGTATGAACAACACAAGGACTAGAATCTGATTTACGAAAGTAGAGAAGTCGCAATTTATACTACAATCGACACCCGAAGGATAAATACCGGAAATAATACAACGACGACGACGACGATTCAGTGAAGTCAGTACAGGTTGAGGTACGCTGGGGCATCTACCTTCGGGTGGTCCGAAGAGGCAGGGACCCTAAGAGGTCCGTTCTTGTGACCTCACCCTTGGTAACGGAAGAGAAATAATACAATACAAGGGAAATAAGGTTGAAAGAACTCTCAAAAATGACACCTACATATAAACCTAATACAGTTTACGAAAGGGAAGTAGACAACTATACTAGAACATTAAAAATAGGAAACAAAACCACTAGTGTAACTAACTAAACATTTATAGTTTGGTAGGAACGTGAAGACCCTATTTGGAATGAACTAGTGTCATATACAAGGAAAATTACATAACGACTTTGTCCGAACATTATAAAACAACCATTAAAAACGTAATAATGAGTGGACACTATAATCGGACATTGAAAAACACACGTCGTAGAAGGTGGACCAAAACAATATACCTACTGTGACCGGAGTCACTTACTCAAGTCTTCGTGAGGAAGGAGACACTACAAAACCATATTAAACTTTTCCTATCTATAATTGAGGAGAAATCTTATGGACCATCTTAAATGAACACTTCGGTGGACCAAGATCTAAAAATAGACAACGAACAAAAAATAACGAAGTAGTTAAAGAAACGCCAGTTAAACTAACGAGTATAAAAGATAAAGAAGGACTATCTGAAAACTCTTTAATACATAAAGATCTTTAAACAGTAAAGAAGATCAAACAGGAAAAATAACCGTATATTAACAAGTACCATTAGAGAATATAAGGAAACATACATACACCACAACTGACATTGAAGAGATAAAAGTAAAGACTAAAATAACTAAACTCAGGAGAGAGAAAAAGATAATTACTCAGTGTAATTTCATATAGTTAAAGTAAATATAAAAGTTTCTTGGTCGAGAATCCAAGTAACTATAAAAGATAATGAATACTTCAGAGAGACGTGATTAAAAAATAGAGAAAAGAAGATGATTGAAACTCAAAATAAACAAGGGGAAAAGGATGAAGGAAATCCATACTTCAATTTAACGAATACACTTTAAAAAGAATAAAGGGTTCCATCCGAAATAAAAAGAAAGAAAGAAAGAAAGAAAGAAAGAAAAAAAAAAAAAAAAAAAAAAAAAAAAAACGACATTTGAACGGCAATCTTGATGTAAATACAACATAGGGTATCTAAAACCTGGAAACACAAAAATAAACGGAGGTCTAGAAAAAAAAAAAGAAAAACTAAACAGGTCGAAGATAACAAAACCCAAACAAAAAAAAAGGAACATCAATTAAAGATCAGAATGTGACGAACACCAACCTTTTCTACGAACTATATTAAAGTTAGAAGAATTTAAATGACTATGAACAAAACACCTGATCGTACGTTAGACATGATTTCCTCCAAGGTATACACGAACTTTCCTTACACATAAGACGACGAAACCTACCTTACAGAATCTCTATAGATAATTCAGAAATACCGAATTACAAAGAAAATTTCGGTCACAAAGATATAATTAAGGGACAGACCTACTAGACAGGTAACTAGGTTCACTCCACAATTTCAAGATATGACGATAACACAATGACAGTTAAAGAGGGAAATACAAATAAACAAAAATACTTAAATCCACGAAGATATGACACACGTATATGAAAATGTTAACGATATAGAAGAACCTAGTTAGGGAACTAACAATACATTACAGGAAGAAACAGAGAACAATGTCAGAAACAGAATTCCAGACAAAACAGACTATATTCATAACGATGGACGAAAGGAAACCAAAGGTAAAAGTACCTATGGAAAAGGGTAGAAAAGTGAAAGTCAGACACACGGAAATCTATACTTTATAAAAAACATCCCTCCTATATAAACCCAAAAAAAACATTAATAAGACAGTGACATGTAGAAAACTAACCTCTTAAATAGGAAAAGTGTAAATTTTATTAATGACTATTCATACATGGAAAATTCAGTAAAATAAACAACCAAACCCCGTCAAAACTCCACAAAAAAAAAAAAAAAGTAACAAGAAAAGAAAAAGAAAAGAGAGAAGGGAACACTAAATTGTTGTTAGAAATCACAATATATACCTAAGGAAAGAAAAACACACATACATAGATCATGTCTAAAAACCAAACTGAGAGGTTCTAGTCGTCTCCTTGGACTGGATTCAAAGAAAGTTTAACAACGAAGACGGGACCTAGAACCTTGTACACTCTAAAACACATGTGTGAAATTCCACCTTATAAATAAAGAGCGTTAGAAGACCGAGAGGGTTTCATTTAGGTTGATTAGAAGTTTCGGTTTACAAGATCTCCGAGTAGAATGA
This sequence comes from Capra ibex, assembly GCA_006410555.1. Taxonomy (NCBI): domain Eukaryota; kingdom Metazoa; phylum Chordata; class Mammalia; order Artiodactyla; family Bovidae; genus Capra; species Capra ibex. The sequence goes on from SJYO01049755.1 coordinate 6,380,539, forward strand.
CCACGTCCTAGGGGTCTGACCCCTCGGGGTACACCGTGACCCGGGTGTGAGGAGTCCCCTCTTGGAGATGTTAACATTAATAGAAGAATGTAGACCCATCGGATGGGTCCAAATACCGAGAATTGATGTGGTATAGGGTCGGGGAAGATAGTCAGAATAATCCTGAGGAAGAAATATAGAAATCGACCTCTTCTACAAAAGACGATCAGAAGAACAACGAGAGTATATCAACGAGACTTTTAATAACATTAAAACACACGGACTCCTTCCTCCATTCCAGTTTAAGGGGAATGAGACGGTAGCATTGGTAAGGAGATTATTCTAAAATAAATTATTTTAAATATCCTTTTAGGATTTATTTGACAATCATGATTGTTATTTGACAATCCTAATTAGTTGTTTAAATCACTTCGACGGCATATGTTTTAGTTGTATATCTTTATCAACAAATATATATGATTGTTGTCTTATAAACTTTTTTATTGTCTTTTGTCCGTAAGTGTTGTTATTTTATGAAACCTTATTTGAATTGGTTGTTCCACCTTCTAGACGTACGAATTTGATGTTCTGAAACTACTTTCTTTAACTCTTTTTGTGTTTGTTCCCACTTCTATAGGAATCGGTACCTAGCCTTCTTTATTATAACCATTTTACACGTATGATGGGTTTGAGTAAATATCTAAATTACGTTATGGTTAGTTTTAAGGTTGTCTTCAAAAGTGTCATTATCCTTTTTTAGGATTTTGAACGTATCTTGGTCGTTTCTGGGGTTTATAGTTTTTGTTAGGACTCTTTCTTCTCGTTTCGACATCAGTAGTGTTGAGGACGACATGATTTTTCGATATTATTAGTTTTGTCTTACTATAACCGTATTTTTATCTGTGTATTTGGTTACATTGACTTGACTCCTGGGTTTTTATTTGAACGTGTATATACCAGTTGGTCTCTAGTTTAACGGTTGAAGGTGACCTAGTACCTTTTTCGTTCTCTCAAGGTCTTTTTGTAGATAAAGACGAAATAACTGATCCGGTGTCGAAAATTGACACACCTAGTGTTATTTGACACCTTTTAAGACTTTCTCTACCCTAATGTTCTGGTGGACTGGACGGAGAACTCTTTAGACATACGTTCAGTCCTTCGTTGTCAATCTTGACCTGTACCTTGTTGTCTGACGAAAGTTTATCCTTTCCCTCATGCAGTTCCGACATATAACAGTGAGACGAAGAAATTGAAGATACGTCTCATGTAGTACTCTTTACGACCCGACCTTCTTCGTGTTCGACCTTAGTTCTAACGACCCTCTTTATAGTTATTGGAGTCTATACGTCTACTGTGGTGGGAATACCGTCTTTCACTTCTCCTCGATTTTTCGGAGAACTACTTTCACTTTCTCCTCTCACTTTTTCAACCGAATTTCGAGTTGTAAGTCTTTTGTTTCTAGTACCATATGCCAGGGTAGTGAGGTACCCTTTATCTACCCCTTTGTCACCTTTGTCACAGTCTGAAATAAAAAGACACGAGGTTTTAGTGACGTCTACCAATGACGTCGTTACTTTAATTTTCTGTGAATGAGGAACCTTCTTTTCAATACTGGTTGGATCTATCGTATAAGTTTTCGTCTCTGTAATGAAACGGTTGATTCCAGGCAGATCAGTTTGGATACCAAAAAGGTCACTAGTACATACCTACACTCTCAACTTGACACTTCTTCCTACTCACGGTTTCTTAACTACGAAAACTTGACACCACAACCTCTTCTAAGAACTCTCAAGGAACTTGACGTTCCTCTAGGTTAGTCAGGTAAGACTTCCTCTAGTCGGGACCCTAAAGAAACCTCCCTTTCTACGATTTCGACTTTGAGGTCATGAAACCGGTGGAGTGCGCTTCTCAACTGAGTAACCTTTTCTGAGACTACGACCCTCCCTAACCCCCGTCCTCCTCTTCCCCTGTTGTCTCCTACTCTACCGACCTACCGTAGTGCCTGAGCTACCTGCACTCAGACTCACTTGAGGCCCTCAACCACTACCTGTCCTTCCGGACCGCACGACGTCAAGTACCCCAGTGTTTCTCAGTCTGTGTTGACTCACTGACTTGACTTGACTTGACTTATAAACTGTTCTTTCGGTTCTTATAAGTTGTCCCTTTTTATTAAGAAGTTATATACCACAACTCATTTACCCTATTGATATACATCTGACTTTCACCTGTAAAAAGAATGTGGCATGGGTTTTTAATTGAGTTTTACCTAATTTCTGAATTTTTGTATTCTTGATTTTGGTGTTTTGAGGATCTTCTTTTGTCCTTTTTTAAGGAACCGTAACAAGAGTCTTTATTAAAAAAACCTATACTGTGGTTTTTGTATCCGTTGTTTTCGTTTTTAATTATGTAACTTGATGGAGTTTGATTTTTGGAAGACGTCTCTTTTTTTTATCAGTTGTTTTACCTTTCCGTTACAAACCTTACCATATTTCATAAATGTTTAATAAAGTCTTCCCGAATTATAAGTTGTATATATTTCTTGAGTACGGTGAGCTTTTTATCGTATATATATATATACCAAATTTTTAAACGTCTCTTCGATTTATCTGTAAAAAGGTCTCTTCTGTATGTTTACTGGTTGTCCATGTACGTTTCCACGAGTTGAAGTAATTCATGGTCCCTTTACGTTTAGTTTTGACCTCACTGTATGGCGAGTATGGGAATCTTACTGAAAGTGGTTTCACTATTCATATCCATTCCTATACCTCTTTTTTTTTTTTAGGGACACGTGGTAAATACCCTTACATTTAACACCAATACCTTTTGTATACTTCTGAGGAGTTTTTGAATTTTTATCTCAATAGTACGTTAGGTTGTTAGGGTGTAGACCCATATATAGTTTTTCTTTACTTTTGTCTTAAAGTTTCTCTATATACGTGGGGTACAAGTAAGTTCGTAATAAATGTGATCCGTTCTATCTTTTTGTTGGATTCACGAGTAATCATTTATTTATTTTCTACAACACACACACACACATATGTATGTATATGTCACCTTATAATAAGTCGATACTCTTTTTTTTAGAACGGTGAACGTTCTTATACTTACTTAAACTCCCGTAGAACGAATTTTGTTTCTGTCTGTAATGACTTGCAATAGTGAACATACATCTTATATTTTTTCAGTATGAGTTTCTTTGTCTCTGGTCTTACCAACGATGGTTCCCAACCCCCTCATCCCCTCTACCTCTCTACATCCGGTTTCCCATGTTTTAAGATCATTATTCTACTTATTCAAGACCCCTAGATTACATGTCATACGATTAATGTCAATTATGATCTAATACAACGACTTTCAACGTTCTTTCATCTAGAATTTATATGAATGGTGTTTTTTATTTATCGTTAATACACTTCGTCGATTCCACAGTCGATTTCGAGAGTACCATCAGTAAAACATCATATCTTTGTTTACATAGTTTAGTTGTACATGTGTAATTGGAATGACTTACACGAGACAGTTGATATAGAGTTTTTTCAATTCCCTTTAAACCTTTTCGACAAAAATTTTCCTTTTAGTTACAACATTTACCAAGGTAGTGTGTGGTATTTCTTTTTTTTCTCTCTCTCCTTCTTTTTATTTCGTTTTTATGGACGAACGAGGCAGGGGATATCTTCCTTGGGAAGGATTGTGATCCGGAGAGCAGGTCGTCTGTTATTTTATTCCCTTGTCCCTTCTGTTTCAGCGACACTCCCGGTGAGAATTGGTGATCCAAGAATCGAGGTACAAAAGGTAGTCAGTCTCTAGTCGCGATACGTTGTTGACAATTAGGTCATATATATGAGGTACTTGTTGTGGGGTTTGTTGCCGTACGGTAGTAGTTCAACCACAGAATCGGTTCCGAAACCCTTTGGTAAAGTTACAAGATTCTCCGACCGTCGATTTATCCCATATACCACGTTGATCATCTACGACACTGGTACACGGGTAACAACGAAGAAGAAGTGGTGGAAGGGAACAGACTCCGTAGTAAGATACCCTAGAGTATTGTTATTTAGACTGTAAGACATGTGTAAACCTTTCGCGACGACTCGTTTCATGGTACCGACCGTTCCCTTCAGAATTCCGCCTGAGTACGGGACAAGTCCCATCTTCCTGAGACGATAATTAGACGGTAGTTCACCAACCGAACACTAGAACTCCCCAACATAGTATGAAGGTACCACTACTACTAGCCGACATTAGTCGAACAGTAGTGACTTACCGATCACAAGATTCCTCTAGCATGAAGTTTTCTTCCTGTGTCTACACTCCCCGTATCTACGCCGTCTCCACCTACTGAACCCCGAGACACTATAGGTAAACACACTAAAATAAACACAGGAGGTCCGGACGAACCGAAGTAAGGGTTTCCATGGTATAGGTAACACGACACTCAATTACGACATGTAGTACCGAAACAACCATACTTTTATGAAACATGATTCGTTAAGACTAACATATCAGTGAACTACAAAGTACTAGTCTGAAAGTCGTAGGACTTTGGTGTCTTTGTTGTACGTTACCGATGATGAAGTTACACATGTGGTGTAAGAATTTCCTGAACGAGGAGTGTGTGTCCTTTAGAGGTTCTATTGTAAAGTCAACTCGAAAATACTCCGGTAACATAAAGGGTCCACCGTGATCACCATTTCTTGGGTGAACAGTTACGTCCTCTGCATTCTCTGTACCCAAATTAAGGACCTACCCCTTCTAGGGGACCTCCTCCTGAACCGTTGGGTGAAGTCATAAGGACTGACCTCTTAGGGTACCTGTCTCTTCGGACCTTCCGATGTCAAGTCACAAAGCTTCTCAGTCTGTACTTACTTCCCTGAATCGTAACTTGAGTCCTATACTATACCGAAGACCACTGAGTGAATTATATAAGTGACACCCCCTTTCCCGTTCAAGTCCTCAAAAGGTAAACCACAAGGGAAAATAATATGAAGAATAGGGTGATCAGATCCTTCGTTCCACTCATTTAACGGATTACGATTCAAATAGACAGTATATATCTATATCTATATCTATATTAATGTGAATACTAATTGACGTCTTTACTAGTAACCTGGTTGATATTAAATATGAACCCGGTTCTGAGGTATGAACCCCATTCTGAAGGTGTACGATACGGAATTGTCTCTTGATACCACCCTAGTGAAGTAATGGCATATAAGTAACTCACCCCCTTCCCTGTATATAGAATTAAAGATGAAAATAAATAAATCTATAAAAATGTATTGTGAGTATGACGTCACGAGAACGGACCCTTTAGGGTACCTGTCTCCTCGGACCTCCCGATACCAGGTATCCCAGTGTTTCTCAGCCTATGCTGGCTTCGTCGGATCGTGTCGTGTCGTGTATTGTGAATTCAACTGAAAATAAATCTGGTATCCTCGGTCTAGTCTTAGACTGCTCTTCGGACACGTAACGGACTTGGAACTTGATCTACCTCATAGACCTACCCTAAACCTTGACAGACGGAATCTTCTTCCTCATACAAAGCACTCCCTCCCTTACTCTATGCTATGTAGCACTACCCTCTCCCTCTCAGACCTCAGACCAGGATCACGTCTGTCGGAAGTTTAGGTGAACCAGAAGGACCTGTGTGTCCTTTTAATACGTTTGGAAACCTGATCCGACCCCCGTGGTTTAATCCAAGATTGGTTACTTGGCACTATGGTACCTTTACGAGACCGGATCATTAAATTACGTGGTGTCCTAAGATGGGAGAGAGTGGAACGAGGAATCGACCATCTTACTTCTTATAAGTCCTTCCAAAGACTCCTCCGAGATCCGATATTGTACCTTCCTCAGTTTTAAGGATAGTGTTCCGTTTGTTCGTATACTTGTTATTTATTTGAAAACAAAACAATTCGGTAACTTTGACCCCTTCCTATATATAGCATCGTCTATTGGGACTAATACACTCATGTTCGGGTAAACCGTCATAAAGATAAGTAATGAACCGACCGACTTCAGGAGATTATGAAATAAGTTCCTACGAATTAATTTTGATATAACAAACAAAAGACAGTATAAAATTTTACGAACAGACACTGAAAATACGAATTAATTATCAAAATAACCCGTATTTTAAGAAACAAATATGAAGGAAAGGGACTCTTTGAGTGTTCTTTATGATTTAAGAGAAGATCGTAAATTACAGTCATCCTTTTTTAGACTCTGGTCAAACTTAAAATACAAAAAACCCACGTAACTAAAAAAAATTATGACATTCGTTTCTTTTTTAGAAAAGAGGTTGTCGAAATAACTCCATATTAATTGTATATTTGTAACATATATAAATTCGAGATGTTGAACTACAAAACTATTTACATGTAACACTTTAATAGTGGTGTTAATTCGATTAATTATATATGTAGTAGAGGTGTATCGATGGCATAAACTTTTCAATACTAGTTGGATCTATCGTATAATTTTTCGTGTCTGTAATGAAACGGCTGATTCCAGACAGATCAGTTCCGATACTTAAAAGGTCACCAGCACATACCTACACTCTCAACCTGACACTTCTTCCGACTCTCGGTTTCTTAACTACGATAACTTGACACCACAACCTCTTCTGAGAACTCAGGGAACCTGACGTTCCTCTAGGTTGGTCAGGTAAGATTTCCTCTAGTCAGGACCCTAAAGAAACCTTCCTTACTACGATTTCGACTTTGAGGTCATGAAACCGGTGGAGTACGCTTCTCAACTGAGTAACCTTTTCTGAGACTACGACCCTCCCTAATCCCCGTCCTCTTATTCCCCTACTGTCTCCTACTCTACCGACCTACCGTAGTGCCTGAGCTACCTGTACTCAGACTCACTTGAGGCCCTCGACCACTACCTGTCCCTCCGGACCGCACGACGTTAAGTACCCCAGTGTTTCTCAGCCTGTGCTGACTCACTGACTTGGTTTGACTTGACTTCTATTCTTTTGAATTAAATTTTGATAGAAGAATCGTTAAGAGTCGATATGAACGGAATAATTGATAACTGTGATACGACATACAATCTAGAGTTCTTGAATAAGTAGAACGTATTGACTGTGAGAGATGTGAATCTGGTTGTAGAGTAAGAGGTCAGAGGGTATCATAGGTGGTAAGATAAGTGACGAAGATACTCTCAATAACAAAATCTAATGTGTATATTCACTTCAATAAATCATATAAAGAAAGAGCGAGAAAGAGAGTGAATCAAGACACAGGAGCTCAAAATAGGTACAACAGTGTTTCCCGTCTTAAACGGGAAAGTACTCCGAAGAGACAGGTAAGAGTGGGGAGTCACTCGTAAGTCCAACAAAGGTATAGAATCAATGACACTTTCACGACGAGAGAGAGAAAAAAACATTATAAAGATCCTATACACAACTAAATATTTAAAACATTCATTTATGTACATAAATGAATGAATGACCCGAAGGGTTTACTGAGTCACTATTTCTTAGGTAGACGGTTACGTCCTCTGAGTCCCCTGTTCTCAAGTTAGTTAGGGACCCAACCCTTCTAGGGGACCTCCTCCTTTACCGTTGGGTGAGGTCGTAAGAACGAACATTTTAGGGTACCTGTCTTCTCGGACCGTCTGGTGTCAGGTATCCCAGTGTTTCTCAACCTGTACTGAATCATTACCTTGTACGTACGTGAATGACCATTCTGAAAGATATTCGTCAAAATACAAGTATCGTTTTAACTCCCCTTCCACATTTCTAAAACGTGGATTGGACGGGGGTATGTACGTATCGGAGGGGGTTATAGTTATCGGGGTGGTCTCGTCATGTAAAAATTGTCGACTACGTGGATGTAACGGCGTAGTAATAGTAAGTTTCAGGTATCAAATGTAATAGTAAGGGAAAACCACATGTAAGATACTTAAACCTGTTTACATCTTACTGTACTTAGGTAGTAATACCATAGACGTAAATAAAAATTCCTGTTGAACGGGAAACTTTGAGATTCAAATTAAGAGAGAAGTAAAACCTCCTTCTTCTTGAAGTAAGTCACAATCCGTCATAAGATTTTTAGTAGGAATTATAAGGGGTAAGTCACAATCCGTCATAAGATTTTTAGTAGGAATTATAAGGGGTAAGATTAGAAACCTTGGACACTAATACTACTGAATAGAGGAGGTAATAATACAATGTAATTTACCGTGTTAAATAGAGTGTTATTCCTCAAATAGACTTACGCAGTTTATATTAGTGGACTTGGGAAATTTTTCGTCTCTTAAAAGAGTCAAACTATCGTTTTCTTTTTCTTTCTAATCTTCGTATCCTTATTAGACTACACGATAACGACGAAACTTTATCTGCCTCATTGGATTACTCCTTCCGTCCGTCGTGAGATTTTCCACTCCCACTGGGTGTCAAGTGTCGGTTTTAGGAACTTAAAACAGTAGTTAGACTTATTTGAACCTTCCAAGTAGGGGTCTATAAAGTCTATTGTTATATTAACCAGTTGTACTGAAGTCGAAGTGCTTTGGGATTCGTCTCTTACGTCAGTTAGGTACGACCTAAAGATGAGACGTTTTTGATATTCTATTATTTACCCGATAATTCAAAATTTGATAATTTAGACATCTTACACCACACACACACACACATAACACACACACGCACACGAGTCAGTACGGGCTGAAACACTGGGGTACCTGACATCGGGTGGTCCTAGGAGACAGGTTCCTTAAAGGTCCGTTCTTATAACCTCACCCAACGGTAAAGGAGGGGGTCCCCTAGAAAGGTTGGGTCCCTAGCTTAGGTGTAGAGAATACAGAGGACGTAACTGTTCGACCAAGAAATGGTGATCACGGCGGACCCTTCGTTTTAGACCATACGTCGTTATTTTTTTACTTCTTTTAAAGTTTCATGAAGAGGATACAAAATGAGAGAAAAAGAAACACGAGTCATCGATAGGGAGACAAAAATTAGGAAACAAGTAATGGTGAAGTAGAGTTAGGACAGGAATATCAACCGGTTTTACAGGGAAGTTAAAAATTCAATTTTTTTTTTTTGAAGTAAAAATTAAAGTGTGTTCTTGAAATAACTCGTAACATTAGTTGAAGACGGTAAAAGTCCGTTGAATCATTAAGGTAGAAAGGTTTTGAAAAATAGTAAAACTCGTTTCTTGACAAGGTCCACGGAAAACGTCAGAAGGTCCCTTACCTTAAAAAAAAGGGTGATCCTCTTAAAACATTTCTGACTTTATTTACTTTAGGTGTTACGTTACAGACAACTTATGTCACCTACTTAGTCTTGAAGGGTCGGTTCGACATCGTCAAAAACAGACCAGTAGTTTCTTTGTGTATCTGTATAATAAGAGTACTTTCTCATACGTAAAAGACAATTAAGTCTTACGAAAAGTAACTCAAGACAAAAGTCAACCAGATTATCCCTCACTATGAACAACCTTAATTAGTAAACCAAAAGGTCTTCCTAGAGTATTTTCTCCTGGAGGAAAGTTAGAGTAGTATATGTATTGTTCTGGAAGACCTACCTTTAATCGTAAACCACACCAACCATCACCAAGTAAAACGAACCGGACACCAGAGAGGGTAAGGTATAATGATATATCATAGGCGTAAAGTAACGGATAGTTTTACACAAATTTTTACCTCGCAAAAGTAATATAAATTCATCTCTTAGTGTACGTCTTTATACTAGTTTTTCCAAAGAAAAAAACACAAAAAAAAAAGAAAAAACGAATTGAATACACCTTGGGTTTGAAGTTTCGTTACTTGTATTGGTTCGACTACGTTTACTAGAAGGTACGAACTAAACCTATAAACTCATATAGTCAATAGAGGGTACGACATATTGTAACTAACAAAAGTTAATGACAGAGGTAACCTAGGGATAGAGAGATAGAAATCACCCAGATGGACTGACAACTCGTAGTAGTTTAGTCTTTAGAGGTCATACTCTGGAGTGTTTGGTGAAAACTGTGTTAGTCAGTATCGTGGAAGAGGTATGAGACGTGTTTAGAAACACGTATGTGTACATACAAAGTCAACGTAAAAATGGAAAGAACTTTATTATTTCGTATTGTACGGTACTATAAAGAAGAGAAGAAGGTAAAAGTTATAATTTTATCGATGTGTTTTTAAGTGGTTAAAAATCTTCAAAAAATTATGTACAACTATATTGTCGACAGTGTTATTTTAGATTGTTTTAACAAGTCTTACTTCAATTTCTATTGTTTCACGATGATCTCAGTAGAATGTCTGATTTTGGGTCGCTTGAAAACCCGGTTGAGTTATGAATTGTAAAAGTTATCACGACTCAAAGGGAACACGATGGACGCTTTACCAGAAATATTATTCTTACAATAGAAAAGAGGAAAAGAAAGTAAGAACTTTATATGGACGAAGACAAATAGAAGACAATAAAAGTAGTACATAGAGGATGTGAGACTTTAAAGATGAAAGTTAAGTGTGAACGTCTTATATAAACAAAATATTCAGTGTCGTTGTACCAACCAGAGTAAAAAATATATTAAAATCATTGTAAAAAGATCACCTATAAGAAGTAGATAGTAAATAAAAGAAATAAGAAAGAGGTAAAACGAATTATAAAAACATAACTGGGATACGAAAACATAACAAATATAGTAAAAACTTACTATTATAAAGAGGGGCCTGGTAGTCAAACCTTCTCTAGACACATCTCTCCCTCTGAACTAGTTTTATGGTCCGGTCGTCTTTAAGAGAGACTATATGGAAGAATAACAACAAGTTAGTGATTCAACACAGACAGAGAAAAACTGGGGTACCCGACGTCGTTCGGTACGAGGAGACAGGAGGTGATATAGGGTCTCAAACGATTCTAGGTACAGGTGACTCAACCACTACGGTAGGTTGGTAGAGTAGGAGACAGTACGGGAAGAGGAGGGCGGAAGTTAGAAAGGGTCGTTGTCCCGGAAAAGGTTTCTCAACAGAGAAACGTAGTCCACCGGTTTCAAAACCTCGTGACCGAAATCGTAGTCAAGAAGGTTACTTATAAGTCCCAACCAAAAGAAATCCTAACTGACGAAACAAGAGGAACTTTAGGTTCCCCGAGGAGTCTCAGAAGAGGTCCTGGTGTCAAACTTCCGTGGTTAAAAAGTCACGAGTCAGAAGAAGTACCAGGTTGAGAGTGTACACATATACTAATAACTTTTTTTGGTATCAAAACTGATATATGTGGAAAGAGTAGTTTCCTGCAGAGACGAAAAATTATATGACAGATCCAAACAGTATCGAAAGGAAGGTTCCTCGTTCGTAGGAAATTAAAGTACCGACGTCAGTGGCAGGTGTCACTAAAACCTCGGGTTCTTTTATTTTAGACAGTGACTAAGGTACTTCACTACCTGGACCTACGGTTGTAGAATCAAAAAAAATTTACAACGAAGTTCAGTCGAAAAAATGAGAGGAGAAAGTGTGAGTAGTTCTCCGAAAAGTAAAGGATAAGTGAAAGACGGTAATCTCACCACAGTAGACGTACAGACTCCAACAACAATAAAGAGGACCTCAGAACTAAGGTCGAACACTAAGTAGGTCGGGTCGTAAAGTGTACTACATGAGACGTATATCCAAAAGAATTTTTATAACACGTACAGTCACTTAACAAAATCATAAATGTAAAGGGAGTGTTGACCATCAGTCACATCCCGACGATAGTGAGTTTCTATAAGAGAGAGTGAAACGGAAATGAAGATGAGGGACGTTTCTACCGCGTAGACACAAAAAGGGAATGGTAGGGGTGACGTGGTAGGGGTAAAGGAGTAAGGTAGTAAGGTGGATTTATCTTACCTTCAAAACCGGTACGAGCACGTACGGGTCAGTACAGACTGAGAAACGTTGGGGTACCTGACATCGGGCGACCTGAGGAGACATATACCTTAAAACGTCCGTTCTTCTGTTCTCACCCGACGACAAAGGAGGAGGTCCCCTTAAAAGGACGGGATCCCTAACTCGGTTACAGAAGACGTAACTGTCCGTTAAGAAATGGTGACTCTGTGGACCCTTTACGACCAGTGAGTGGATATATGAGACAAAAATTAACAAACTTTATCCCCTAATAAAGAGAGGTTGACACGAAGATGAAACATCTCGACAAGGGTTGATTAAAAAAGACTCTAAATACGGAAAGTCGTCCGTAAGATTTGTTAAAAGATTCGGGAGGAACTAGAATTGAGTTAATTCGTACATAACACCAAACTAGGTTCGAATATTCATCTCTTGTACACTCGTCTTTCTCTGCAACTAGTCCACTCTGTTTAAAGATCGATAATCTCAACGTAACTCAGACTATACTGACTCGCTGAAGTGAAAGTGAAAAGTGAAAGTACGTAACCTCTTCCTTTACCGTTGGGTGAGGTCGCAATAACGGACCTCTTACGATCCCTACCTCCCCGGACCACCCGACGGTAGATACCCCAGTATGTCTCAGTCTGTTCTGACTTCGCTGAATCGTTGTCGTCGTCGTCTTAAACAAAAAGAAAAATACCCGTTTTCTATAAGTTTCTTTTGTCGTAAAAATTCTTCGATTTTGTCATCACCTATTCCATACACCATTCACATATATAGATATCCTATTTACCTTTTTTCCTTACTAATCAGACAGATGAACTATCCATATTTTAAAAGATCTTATGTTATATGTCTAGTACTCGTAGTTGTCAAAGGTTTATGTATTCCACTTCATCGAGAATCGCCTGTACACTTTTGATAACATATGTCCCTTATTGTCTTATACTTACTATACTTTTTGTCCAGTTTTATATGTATTTTGGTATCTTCTTATTAATACCTGTCTTAAATAACCATTTTTATCATCCACAATAGGTTTGATAAGAATACTGGGAACATTAATAATCAGAACTTACAGTTTAAAGTTTATTAGCTATTCTGTCACCACTACTGTGACGAAAGGATTAATGATCTTAGTGTGAATATTGTTTCTTGGTTTATTGACCAAAGAAAGGAAAGGGACGTATCTTCATTTACTCACCCTTCCTTTCCATGTCTTTGTACGTCTCGAGATTTATTGGGGTTTGATGACAGTTTACACAGTGAACTGAAGGTCTTTTTAGGACTTGATTTAAACGGTTTTCATCTCAAGGATAATTCTTGGACTTCAAAGACAAATAGAACACTTGATAAATAGTTCATTCTAGAGAACCCTTGAAATCCTTTTTTTACGAAATTTCGGAGTTCATAGACACGATCACTGTGTTTTTGGTAAAGACGTCAATTGAGGTCGTCAGTGTAACTAGGTGAGTGGTTGTCGTACTTTCCGTAAATCTTTCAGTCAAAAGATAGGAAAAAGTAAAAACACTAAAAAAATTATCTCAAATTTATAAGTGACATCTGATGGGTCTACAAGAAATCTGATAGATATTCGAGTAAATATTAACACAGAATTTTAGAAAAAACGAAAGTACAAAAAGAGATTGGTTTGTTAGAAGAGAAAAGATACAATGAAAAACAGAACTTACTTATATAGTCGTTATTAGAGTAAGAACCAACGTACTCGTCTTCTTAAATAATTTATTAAGAAACCCTTTAAAAGTTACTGAAGGGTGTCCGAATCTTTATCATAAGAAGGACTGTGTAGACGACGTCATACGAAATTAGTGAAAAAAAAAAAAAAGTGTGGTACTCACGTTACGTTACATAGAGTACTTCAGTCCTCAATCATTATTTTGATCTCATTACGTTACTAGATCAAATCGTTTCACTCCTTTTAAACCCTCTTTTTTCATTTCTCGTCTCTCATTCGTACAAACAAAGTTTATACGTTTACTTGGTTAGGAGAGGGACAGAAAATCTTTCTTCAGGGAAATCTAATAAATTTTTAATCTTAGTTTCTTCGGTTCTCTCGTATTTAAATCCGGATTTACTTTTCTGTAACTTTCGAGATCTTATTCGGTGAGAGAATAGATTAATTCTCAAGTGACTGAAGTGAAGGGAGAAACGTCACAAAAACATTAGTTACTGTCTTATTGGTATTATCTCTCTGGTCTTTACGAGACAGGTTACCTCAAGAAAAGGATTTATCCAGTCTCCAACTTGTTCTATTAGAGAAACCTACAGAAACCCAAAAACAGTAGGGTCTTTTAAATAATGAAAAGTCTTTATACATTAATAAATTAAAGATTCCGTCTACATCGTGTCTAGTTCTTTAGTTCCTCCACTGAAAATTTTTATTTATAAGAGAAATAGTCAACAAACATCGTTTTCGCACAATTCTCTTAAACTTTACTCTGAGTGTCACCACTTTAATAGTTCATAAATTTTCTATCTACCTCCCCCCTTGGAACTTCTACCGTCTCATTCTGTACTTCTAGTGGAAGAAGGGGTGTTTATGTAGTTTTTATGCAGACTACACGTTGTTGAGGATCTCTTGTGGATTACACCATCTCCTGGAGTCTGAAAGTTTTCCGCTCGATTAGAGGTCTACTTTCCCGTCCCGGTTTCTTTCTTCTCTTCATTTCTCTGTCTCCTCAACCTTGGATTGGACACGAAGACCCTACCTCGACGCTTCCTCCCTCTAAAAGACGTGTGAGAAATGGTCGATTTCGTGTTCCCTTCGGGTTCTTAGAACCTCACCAATCGGATAGGGAAGAGGTCGTCTAGAAGGGTTGGTTCCTTAGCTTGGTCCCAGAGGACGTACGGTCGACCTAAGAAATGATCGACTCAATAGGCCCTTCGGGTAGTATACGGTTAATTTTCCTTTCGGACGTGTGATCCTTTGCGGGGGGTCGACTGTTCCTGTCGCCCTTCGAAACCTCGGAGTCTACACTCGCGCCGTTGTTGACATGAAAAGGAAATATACCGTAAAAGGGTACAAAAACAAAAAAGGAAACAAGACGAAACAACAATAGAATAAAAATTGATATAAATTATAAAGAGACAAAAACGGAAAGGAAACTACAAAACATAAAAAAGGAAAAGAAAAGTAGAGTTAAATCAGTAATAAAAAAAGAAGAAAGTTATTATAACCACACAAATAAAATACGAGAGAACCGGAAATAATCGAACGAAAGACGTAAACTAAACGAGAGTCAAAACACAAAAAACGATCGAATCAAAAGTGACAGACAAAATAGACACCCAAACGAGTAACCCAAATAACGTAAAAAAACAAAAGAGAAAAGAGATGAAAAAGGGAGAAGAAAAGAAATTTACTCGCACACAAAGAAACACACAAGAAGAGACAAATTAACTCGAAGATGGCAAACAGAACCTCAAAACAGACAGACAAACAAACAAACCAAGTAACTATAAAAGGGGGAAGAGAGAACACGACTCACCGAACGTCTCGGAACCGTGAGGGTGGTCCTCAACCCGGATTTGGAGATGCCATTCTCTGGACCCAGGTCCTACACCCTGATGGTCTCTTGAGGGTTACCTAATTAGTTACTCTCTAGAGGGTTTACGGAGGTCGAGTCGTGACTCCGGACCGTGGTGGGTTACCGGTCGTTCGAAGTCACGACCTACGGAGTACGGTTTGTTGTTCATTTCGTCCATGTGTTCGGGTGAGTGGTTGTCTGTCCGACGGAATTCAGTGTGATCCGAGTGTCAGTGAGATTTTGTGTGGTGATTTCGACCATGACGGGGTTTCTCCTTGTTCTCGATCGATGTAGGTGGCTTCGTGTCCCTAATCTGAGGGGGATGGTCATGCAGATGTGTTTCGTGACCGGGGTGAGGTGTGTGACCCTAGACTGACGTTCATTCTCCCTTTTGTTGGGATGTCAAACGTCTCTGGTGTTTGTGTCATTTGATTTCTTTTACTCTTCTGTCTCTTTGTATATCGTCTACTTTCTCGTTCTAAATGAACTTTTTTTAAGTCTCATTACTTTCGTTTCTACTAGGTTTTACAGTCTTCATCTTACCTCCGTGTCTATTTATCTTACTTCGGTGTCTAATCCTTCTGTCTCTTTTAAAATTGTTTCTATATCATCTTGATCTCTTATCTTTCGTCACTACTTTTCGTGTTATTGTCTACTTTGTTGTGGGATCTCCCTTGGTTATCGTCTTGTTGTCTACGTTTGTTTGTTTGTTTGTTTGTTTTGGTCTATCCACTCGACCTTATATCTTACCACCTTTATGGACTTGGTATCGTCTTAAACTTTTTCTGTCAAAGTTTCTGGAGACCCTGTTACAATTCCCGAGGTCATAAACTTAATATCTCCAGGGTCTTCTATCTTTCTTTTTCGTATTCTTTTATAAACTCTTCTAATATTAACTTTTGAAGGGATTGTTTGCCCTTTGTTTATTCGTGGGTTTAGGTCCTTCGGGTCTCTCAGGGTATGCCCTATTTGTTTTTCTTTTTGTTCGATTCTGTATAATTAATTTGTTTGTTTTTTATTTGTGTTACTTTTTTATAATTTTCGTTTTTATCTTTTCGTTGTTTATTATATGTTTCCTTAGGGGTATCCAATATTCAACTAGAAGGTCGTCTTTAAAATACAGTCTTTCCTCACCGTCTTATGTGGAATTCACTACTTTCCTTTTGTGACTGTTGTTTCTAATGAGATAGGTTGTTCCTATAGTAAGTTTTAACTTTCTCTTTAATTTTCAAATGTCTCTTCGTTTTCAATTGTTTAAAATCGTGGTTATTTTATCGAAATGTTGTTTACAATTTCCTTGAAGAGATACGTCCTTTGTATTCTCTTCTTTTTCTAGATGTTTCGTTTGAACTTTATTATGTCATAATCCATTATCCTAATATATACATATAGTTATTAATGAATTTTAAATTTACCTAATTTACGAGGTTACTTTTCTGTATTTTATCGACTTACCTATGTTTTCGTTCTAGGTATATATACGACAGATGTTCTCTGGTTGAACTCTGGATCCCTGTGTATGTCTGACTTTCACTCTCCCTCCTTTTTTATAGGGTACGTTTACCTTAAATCTTCTTCGGACCACATCGTCATGATTTTGGTCTTAAAAAAAAATATAAAAACGAAAAATTTTTAAGAGAAACGTAAGATGAATAAATGTTTAAAAAAAAACGTAAAAAAAATTAAACCTCCAATTAATGAAATGTTATAACATAACTAAAACGGTATGTAGTTGTACTTAGGTGGTGTCCATATGTACACAAGGGGTAGGACTTGGGGGGAGGGAAGAGGGACATGGTAGGGAGACCCAGTAGGGTCACGTGGTCGGGGTTCGTAGGTCATAGTACGTAACTTGGACCTGACCACTAAGTAAAGTATATACTATAATATGTACAAAGTTACGGTGAGAGGGTTTAGTAGGGTGGGAGAGGGAGAGGGAGTCTCAGGTTTTCTGACAAGATATGTAGACACAGAGAAAGTGACAGAACGTATGTCCCAATAGTAATGGTAGAAAGATTTAAGGTATATATACGTAATCATATGACATAACCACAAAACGAAAGACCGAATGAAGTGAGACATATTATCCGAGGTCAAAGTAGGTGGAGTAATCTTGACCAAGTTTATTTAAAAAAAATTATCGATTATAAGGTATCACATATACATGGTGTCGAAAGAATAGGTAAGTAGACGACTACCTGTAGATCCAACGAAGGTACAGGACCGATAATATTTGTCACGACGCTACTTGTAACCCCATGTACACAGAGAAAGTTAAGACCAAAGGAACCACGTATACGGGTCATCACTCTAACGACCCAGTATTCCGTCAAGATAAAGGTCACAAAATTCCTTAGAGGTGTGACAAGAGGTATCACCGACATGATCAAACGTAAGGGTGGTTGTCACATACTCCCAAGGGAAAAGAGGTGTGGGAGAGGTCGTACAAAACGAACATCTGAAAACCTAGCGTCGGTAAGACTGACCGTACTTTACCATGGAGTGACACCAAAACTAAATGTAAAGAGACTATTACTCACTACAACTCGTAGAAAAGTACACAAACAATCGGTAGACATACAGAAGAAACCTCTTTACAGATAGCTCAAAAAACCGGGTAAAAAACTAACCCAGCAAATAAAAAGACCTTAACTCGACGTCCTCAACGAACATATAAAAAATATAATCAACAAACAGTCAACGAAGTAAAGGATAATAAAAGAGGGTGAGACTTCAGACAGAAAAGTGGAACGAATATCAAAGGAAACAACACGTCTTCGAAAATTCAAATTAATCTAGGGTAAACAAATAAAAACAAAAATAAAGGTTATAAGACCCTCCACCCAGTTTTTCTTAGGACGACACTAAATACAACTTCTCACAAAACGGATACAAGAGGAGATCCTCAAAATATCAAAGACCAGAATACAAATCTAGAAATTAGGTAAAACTCATATAAAAACACATACCATAATCTTTCACAAGATCAAAGTAAGAAAATGTTCTCCAACTGGTAAAAGGGTCGTGGTGAACAATTTCTCTAACAGAAATTAGGTAAATATAAGGACGGAGGAAACTGTTTCTATTCCACAGGTATCCACGCACCTAAATAGAGACCCTAAAGATAAAACAAGGTAACTAGATATAAAGACAGAAACACGGTCATGGTATGACAGAACTACTGACACCGAAACATAATCTCGGACTTCAGTCCGTCCAACTAAGGAGGTCAAGGTAAGAAGAAAGAGTTCTAACGAAACCGATGAGCTCCAAAAAACATAAAGGTATGTTTAACACTTTAATAAACAAGATCGAGAGACTTTTTATGACAACCATCGAACTGTCCCTAACGTAACTTAGATATCTAACGAAACCCATCATATAAGTAAAAGTGACATAACTAAGAGGCTAGGTACTTGTACCATATAAAGAGGTAGATAATCCAGGAGAAACTAAAGATCTGTTGTGTCTTTATGTTTCCTAGTATTCTCTGATGATAGTCGTTAATACACGGTTATTTTACCTGTTGCACCTTCTTTACCTGTTTAAGAACCTTTTCATGTTGAAAAATTTTGACTTAGTCCTTCTTTATCTTTTAGAATTGTCTGGGTAGTGTTCGTACCTTTAACTTTGACATTAGTCTTTAGAAGGTCTTTTGTTTTCGGGTCCAGGTCTGTCGAAGTGTCGACTTAAGATGGTTTTTAAATCTCTTCTCGATTGTGGATAGGATGAGTTTGAGAAGGTCTTTTAACGTCTCCTTCCATTTGAAGGTTTGAGTAAGATACTCCGGTGGTAGTGGGATTATGGTTTTGGACTGTTTCTGCGGTGTTTTTTTCCTTTGATGTCCGGTTATAGTGACTACTTGTATCTACGTTTTTAGGAATTGTTTTAAGATCGTTAGTCTTAGGTTGTTGTGTAATTCTTCTGGTATGTGGTACTGGTTCACCCGAAATAGGGTACCTACGTTCCTAAGAAGTTATAGGTGTTTAGTTAGTTACATTAAGTGGTGTAATTGTTTAACTTTTTATTTTCGGTATACTAATAGAGATATCTACGTCTCTTTCGGCAACTGTTTTAAGTTGTAGCTAATACTATTTTTGAGAGGTCTTTCGTCTTTATCTTCCTTGTACGACGACGACGACGACGATTCAGTGAAGTCAGTACAGGCTGAGACACGTTGGGGTCTCTGCCGTCGGGTACTCCGAGGGAGTAGGGACCCTAAGAGGTCCGTTCTTGTGACCTCAACCAATGGTAAAGGAAGAGGTCACGTACTTTCACTTTTCGCTTTCACTTCAACGAGTCAGTACAGGCTGAGAATCGTTGGGGTACCTGACACCGGGTGGTCCGAGGAGGTAGGTACCCTAAAAGGTCCGTTCTCACGACCTCACCCCACGGTAACGGAAGAGGTTCTTCCTTGTATGGAGTTGTATTATTTTCCATATATACTGTTTGGGTGTCGTTTGTAATAGGAGTTACCACTTTTTAACTTTCGTAAAAGGGATTTCAGTCCTTGTTCTGTTCCCACGAGTGAAAGTGGTGATGATAAGTTGTATCAAAACCTTCAAAACCGGTGTCGTTTGTCTCGTCCTTTTCTTTGATTTCCTTAAGTTTAACCTTTTCTTCTTCATTTTGAAAGTGACAAACGTCTACTGTACTAGGAGATGTATCTTTTGGGATTTCTGAGGTGGTCTTTTAATGATCTCGATTAGTTATTTATATCATCTCAACGTCCTATATTTTAGTTGTGTGTCTTTAGGGAATGTAAAGATATGTGATTATTACTCTTTTGTCTTTCTCTTTAATTCCCCTTTTAAGGTAAGTGGTAACGTTGTTTTTCTTATTTTATGAATCCTTATATAGATGGATTTCTTTGATTTCCGGATATATATCTTTTGATATTTTGTGACGTCTTAATTTTTTTTTTTTTTGAAATTTTGTTTTGATGAACTTCTCTGTTCTTTCGTATAACCAGTTCCTTAGTTAGTTTCTTTTTCTATGTTGTCAACTTTTATATATACGTGTGTTGGATCCTCTTCGAGTTATGTATTCCGTTTACGATTTTCGATACTTTCCTTTTTGTCTGTCTTTTTGTCATTATCGCCCTCTAACTTTTTGAGGCGAGTGTGGTCACCTGTCTAGTACGTCTATCTTTTAATTATTCCTTTACGTTGGGAATTTACTGTGTAATTCGGTCTACCTGGATTAACCATATATATCCTGTAAGGTAGGTTTTCGTCGTCTTATTGTAAAAAAGAGTTCACGTGTTTCTTGTAAAGAGGTCATATGTATTTTATAACCCAGTGTTAAGTTCGGAACTAGTTATTTAGTATACTTCGTAGAAAAGACTGGTGTGTGAGACTATAATCAATAGTCAATGTTTCTGACATCTTTTGTATTTATGTACCACCGATTTGTTATATGAAGATTTATTGGTTCCGACACTAAGTACCCCAGCGTTTCTCAACCTGTGCTGACTCGCTGACTTGACTTGACTTGACTTGACTTGACTTCTCTCTTGTCTTCGTTATTTTCTCCTTTATTTTTTATGAATCTTTGTTTACTGCTTCTTTAGTACTACTGGCTTTAGGATACTCTGCATCGTTTTCGTAATGACTCTCCCTTCAAATGTCTTTATGTTCGATTGTAGTTCTCTTTTCTTTTGGTAGTTTAAAATTTTTTTGATTGGTATGTGGATTACTTTAATCTTTTTCTTCTTGTTGTTTTTGGGTTTCAATCAATCTTCCTTTCTTTAGTATTTCTAGTCTCATCTTCCTTTACTTCCTCTGTTATCGTTTCTAGTTATTTTGATTTCTGACCGAAAAACTTTTCTATCTGTTTTAACTGTTTAATAATCGGTCTTGGTAGTTATTTTTTTCCTTCTTCTGAGTTTAGTTATTCTAATCTTTACTTTTTCTTCAATGTTGTCTACTGCGTCTTTATGTTCCCTAGTACTCTGATGATGTTCGTCAGTATACGGTTAATTTTCCTTTCGGACCTTCTTTACCTCATTAAGAATCTTTCTATGTTGGAAGGTTATGATTGAGTCCTTCTTTTTTCATATATATTTGTCTGGTTAGTGATAGGGACTTTAGTTTTGACACTACTCTATAGAAGGTTGTCCTGAAGGGACCACCAGGTCACCAGTTCTTAGGTGGACTATTACGTCCCTTGGGACTAAACTACAGACCGTCTCCTTATAAGGTGTACTGAGTCCCGTTGATTCGGGTACGTGGTGTTAATGACTTCGGGTCCGTGGGATGTCGTGTATTAGACACCGTTCTCTTCGGTGGCGTTCGGAGACGTAGCGTCGATCTCTCATCGGGGGTGAGTGACGTTTACCTCTTTCCGATACGTGTCGTTCCTTCTGGGTCTCGTCACTTTTTTTTAGTTATTTTGAAAGGTGTTTGTTTTCGTGTTCCGGTCTATCGAAGTGTCCTTTCAAGATAGTTTATAATTCTCTTCTCGATTGTAGATAGGACGAATTTAAGAAGGGTTTTTAGAGTCTCCCTCCTTATGAGGATTTGAGTAAAATCCTCCAGTGGTAGAGGGATTATGGTTTTGGTCTGTTTCTATAGTGTCTCTTTCCTTTTAATATCCGGTTATAGTGATTGTTCGTATATACATTTTTAGGAGTTGTATCATCATCGTTCGTTTTAGGTTGTTGTGTAATTTTCGTCGTATGTGGTACTAGTTCACCCAAATAGGGTCCCTACGTTCCTAAGAAGTCATATATGTTTAGTTAGTCGGACCATGTGGTGAAATTGTTTAACCTTTTATTTTAGGTATACCATTGGAGCTATCTACGTGTTCTTACAAAACTGGTTTAATATTTGGGTATACACTAGTTTTGAGATGTCTTTCACCCGTATTTCCCTGAGATGGAGTTGTATTATTTCCGGTATATATTCTTTGGATATCGTTTGTAATAGAAGTTACAACTTTTTAACTTTCGGAAAGTAGATACTAGTCCTTGTTCTTACGGGTGAGAGTAGTGATAATAAGTCATATCAACACTTTCAGGATCAGTACCGTGAGTCTCTTCTTTTTTAATCTTTAGATCAACCTTTTTCTTCTTCATTTTGTGAGTGACAAAAATCTACTGTACTATGTGTGTTTGTTTTGGGATTTCTACGGTGGTTTTTATTGATGTCTCCTTAATTTCTCAGAGAACTTCTTCCACTTTCTCCTCTCACTCTTTCGACCGAATTTTGAGTTTCAAGTTTTTTGTTTCTAGTACCGTAGACCAGGGTAGTGGAGTACCGTTTATTTACCCCTTTGTTACCTTTGTTATTGTCCGAAATAAAACCCCCCGAGGTTTTAATACCTACCACTGGTGTCTGTACTTTAACTTTCTGAACGAGGAACCTTCTTTTCGTTACTGTTTGAATCTGTCATATAATTTTGTTATTTTATCCGACTTGTGATTTCTTAACTACGGGAGTCTGACACCACGACCTCTTCTGAGAACTCTCATGGAACCTGACGTTCTTCTAGTTTGGTCAGTTGGGATTTCCTTTAGTCAGGACTTATTAGTAACCTTCCTGACTACGATTTCAGCTCAGAGGTTATGAAACCTATGGACTACGCTTTTCGGTTAAGTAACCTTTCCTGAGGCTACGACCCTTTCTGACTTCCGTCCTCCTCTTCCTCTGCTGTCTCCTACTCTACCAACCTACCGTAGTGACTCGGTTACCTGTACTCGAACTCGTTTGAGTCCCTCTTTCTCTTCCTGTCCCGTCGGACCGCACGACGTCAGGTGCCTCAGTGTTTCTCAACCCGTGTTGACTCACTGACTCGTCGTTGTTGAAGTTGTCACATCTGTGTCTGTATCTCTTGTCTGAATACCCGGTCCCACCCTACCCTTCCTTCCACCCCCGTCCTACTTTCCTCTCTCACGAATCTTAGTATATATGATGTATGCATTTCGTCTATCGGTTACCTTTAAAAGACATCCTGAAACCCTTGAGTGTGACCCCGAGACAATTGGGTCTCCCTATCCTTCCAACCCTCCTCCCTCCCTCCAAGTTCTCCCGCCCTTGTATACATGTGGATACTGATTAAGTACGACTACATACACAATCAGTGAGTCAACACGGGTTGAGAAACGCTGGGGTCCCTGGAATCGGGTGGTCCGAGGAGGACAGACACCTTAAAAGGTCCGTTCCTACGACCTCACCCAACGGTAAAGGAAGAGGTCCCCGAGAAGGACTGAGTCCCTTGTTTGGACTCAGAGGGTACAACTACATACCGTCTTTAGTTTAGTTATGACATTTCGTTAATAGGAAGTTAAATGTTATTCATGTAAAAAAATTTACGTTCCTCTTTTTTTTACGTACCATCTTTTCTTCGTCGTTCGTCAGATCACAGTTACGTCTTCTTCCAACGACCATTTCTCTAGTTGGTATAGTCCTCCCGGAATATGGGACACTCAATAGATCCTTTGGTTCTAACAACTTCCTATACTGTTATATTCTTAAGAATACCCCTTGTGTTCTGTTTTATAAACTCTTTTGTCGACAACACTTTTTAGAACACACACACACACACTCCCAGACATATACACATGTAAGTCAGTACAACTTGAGAAACGCGGGGGGTACCCGACATCGGGTGATCCAAAGAGACAGTACCTTAAAAGGTCCGTTCCTATGACCTGACACAACGGTAGAGGAAGAGGGACCCTAGAAGGGATGGGTCCTTAGTTTGAGTACAGAGAACTCAGAGGACGTAACCGTTCACCTAAGAAATGGTGATTGTCGTGGACCTTCTTCCGTTACCGTGGGGTGAGGTCATGAGAACGGACCTTTTGGGGTACCTACCTCCTCGGACCACCCGACGTCAGGCCCCAGCGATTCTCAGCCTGTGCTGACTCGCTGAAGTGAAAGTGAAAAGTGAAAGTACGTAACCTCTTCCTTTACCGTTGGGTGAGGTCACAAGAACGGACCTCTTAGGGTCCCTGTCCCTTCGGACCACCCGACGGAAGAGACCCCAGCGTGTCTCAGCCTGTGCTGACTCCACTGAATCGTCGTCCTCGTCGTCGTGATGGACCCTTGGGTGTAAAATCTACACTGGTGTATCAACGAGTCTTTAGAAAAATTTTAATAAGGAAAGTGAAATAAAGAAACGAAAAAGAGGACGGAGATTGTAGGAAGAAGAAACATAAAAAGAAATAGACAATGAGGACCTAAAAACTTTACATCGAGTTAACAACGGAAGAAAAGGAAAGAGAAGAAAGGGAGTCAAAGACGGGATATATCGTGGAACAGTTTTGTGAATACTGTAAAGTAACGTTAATAAACAAGTGAACGAAAAAGTCATAAAAGAGGGATACTTGAGAAACGTTTGGTCGTAATAAGAAGTAAGTAAAATAGTCAAAAACCTCGTTCTATTTCTCATTTTTTTAAGATGGATTCTTTAGTTAACAATTGGACTAAAATTAGTTAAAAATCAATAACAATTAGCTTAAAACTTAAATGTTAACGAAGTGGTACTATAAACATATATCGGAACCATTTTCTATAACTTTTATTGAAGGGATACGATATAGATGGAGTTCTGATGGGGGAGACTATAGTTTTACAGATATGTTATGTTTTATTTTTAATTTACGACTCTTTGATATACCGTTCACGTACCTTGTAGCATCAAGTTAAACTTGTTAAATCGTGTCCTCTTTTATCGGGTTTGTGAATTTTAAATGACTGGTTAGGAAAGAAGAAAAGGTTATTTCAAAATAAAGAACGATTCTGTGACGTCAAATTTTTTTTGGTGGGAACAAAGAAATAGAGGGTTTGACTCAAATGAGGAATCAAGATAATCAAGTCAGTTACTCTTTATAGAGGTTATTAGTCTTACTAGAGTTGAGTAGGGGACACCAGGTCTATAGAAGGACTCCAGGTCAAGGTCAAGGTCAAGTCAGTGAGTCAGTACAGGCTGAGAAACACTGGGGTACTTAGCGTCGTGCGGTCCGGAGGGACAGGTAGTGGTAGAGGGTCTCGAGTGAGTCTGAGTACAGGTAGCTCAGGCACTACGGTAGGTCGGTAGAGTAGGAACCAGCAGGGGAAGAGGAGGACGGGGGTTAGGAAGGGTCGTAGTCTCAGAAAAGGTTACTCAGTTGGGAAGTGTACTCCATCGGTTTCATGACCTCGAAGTCGAAATCGTAGTAAGGAAGGTTTCTTTAGGGTCCCAACTAGAGGAAGTCTTACCTGACCAACCTAGAGGAACGTCTATAGAAGGACTCCAGTACGGGTCGATAAAGGGGTCCAAAATAAATACACAACAGGTGTAGCGAATAAGTCACAAGTTGTTTATAAATGAAAGTGACACAAGTCAAGTCAAGTCAAGTCAGCGAGTCAGTACAGACTGAGAAACACTGGGTACCTGACGTCGTACGGTCCGGAGGGACAGGTAGTGGTTGAGGGTCTCAAGTGGGTTTGAGTACAGGTAGCTCAGACACTACGGTAGGTTGGTAGAGTAGGAGACAGTAGGGGAAGAGGAGGACGGAAGTTAGAAAGGGGTGTAATCCCAAAACAGTTTACTCAGTCGAGAAGCGTAGTCCACCGGTTTAATAACCTCAAAGTCGAAGTCGTAGTTAGGGAGGTTACTCGTGGGTCCTGACTAGAGGAAATCCTACCTGACCAACCTAGAGGAACGTCAGGTTCCCTGAGAGTTCTCAGAAGAGGTTGTGGTGTCGAGTTTTCGTAGTTAAGAAGCCACGAGTCGAAAGAAATATCAGGTTGAGAGTATAGGTATGTACTGGTGACCTTTTTGGTATCGGAACTGATCTAACTGGAAACAACCGTTTCTTTACAGAGACGAAAACTTATACGATAGATCCAACCAGTATTGAAAGGAAGGTTCTTCCTTCGTAGAAAATTCAAGTACCGACGTCAGTGGTAGACGTCACTAAAACCTCGGGTCTTTTTATTTCAGTCGGTGACAAAGGTGTAGATAAACGGTACTTCCCTAGAGTGACACATCCCTAGACCTCTATACTTCATCTGTTCTATGGTCGTCTGGGATAGGAGTACCTGACGGAGCAGAGGTCCCCTGGACTTCTGTATGGACCCTTTTGTGCCTCACGGTGTTCCCGTCTCTGTTCCCGTACAACGGGGTATAAATAGAAAGTTCCTTTCAAGACCGTAGACTTATTATTTAGGTTTACTCAAACCTTTTCCCTTTCTTACTCTACTGTCCAAAACCTTCTTTTATATTCACTTTTGTCGGTTTCGAACTCCCAAGTTTTCACCTATCCTCAACCATTTGACCTATCAACGTCATGGACCTCGGATCTGCGTCAATCACTCTTCACATCTCTCCGAGTTCTCCACGGGTCCGGTCCTCTGTGACTCGAAATATGTGGTTTAATTTCCTAACCGAAATACCGTTCATGTCGTGTCCTAAGTTTGACCCAAATTGTCAAGTGAACAAATTCTTTTTAGTGAGACCGGAGAGAGGTCTCTGCCCTAACCTCTCCCCGTTTTTACTCCGTCTCTATCGTCACTTCTCGGACACCGTCACTATATTTAATTTTAAGAAGTAAGGGATTTCAATACAAGTATTTCTGTCTGGTTCGTATAGTCTACTGTCTATATGACATATATCTTGTGTGACCTTGGCACTTATCAACCCTCACTTCTTCCTCGCTCTCCCGGACGTCTACTAAGACCTGGGGGTGGGGGGGTTTTAAGAGAGGACAGACCAATGGGGTCAGGTGAGATTTCGAAAGTGACGACCCAAAGACCTTTGTGGAGTGTTTGAGAGGAGGGAACCAAACACACGACTCAAGGTACGAAAGTGATATCAATAAACGAATACATATATAACTATTACGATGGGAATTTTAGAATACTTGATACTATTCCTGACACCAACCTAAATAACCAATACAAATAAAAGACAGAGTATTCTATCAATTTTTGGAGAGAAACCCGACCAGTGAAGGAGACACTTCGGTCGGGAGTAAGGGACCGTCTGTAGGGAGGTTCGAATGACGTAATCCGTATGGGGAAAGTAGTGTTGTAAAGTAACGTTAACAGACTCAGGGGTGATCTGACATTCCAAAATTCCCTACTAAAGAAAATAGAAATGTACCGGGTACGGATGGTCTCTCGACCTATTATACCATGTATAAATTATACGTAAGTAACTTAATTATATTATGAAACAAAGTGACTATAACGGTAACTGCAAATCTTTTGGAAAAAAGGACTATGACACTCCTAGAGGTGATCTCGTTTATCGACGAGGTACAGAGAATTCAGATAACTTGTAAACATAATTAAATTTTACTCTTTTTTGATAGGACCCTTTGTTAGGATTCAACAAAGGGGTCGATAAATAACACGTACAACTACCTTGGTTATTATGTTTCCCGTTACTCACACTCATCCAATACCAAAGGATTACATGAAGTGTGGTTAGTCTACTGAGAGTTGCGTTCGGCAAATATTATAGGAAGCGAAACACAAGTCCGTCACTGTTAGTCTTTGGATTCTACTTTACGTTACTAAGTAAGTTTCACCTGGACTGTCGGTTTGGAAAGGCTCCAGAGTAGACGTATTAACATACACAATAAGTAAAAGAGAGAGAGAGAGGTAGAGAGAGTCAGTGAGGAATGAGAGGTGGTACTTTTACGGTTCTATCACATAAACGGTAGTACTGGGGATTTTGGATTCTTAGTCTCGTCGTCCCTCTCTTTTTGTTTTTATTTTTGTGGGACTATCGTGGTAAGTGTGGAAATACAGTAAGGGACGGTCTGACCGGAAGGTAAATACAGACCCACGGACAAGATAGTTTGAGGACAGAACATAGTTAAAAATCGTCGTACCTATTAAATAACGTAGATCCTACTATCTTTTGGTCGAAATATGTAGTAAGTCGAACGTTTTCTACACATCGAAGTCAACGAATTACCACAGTAAAACCGACTTACGATAATTGTCTAATGGGGACGGATCCCGTCACCTCGTACACGCCGTCTTTCTATTGGAACACAAGCATTAAATTATAATTGACAAAAGAGGTATCATGGAGAAAGGTCATGTAATTGTTGTTTGGTTATACCGGAACAGGGGACGCCAGCATAAGAAGTGGCTTTTTTTTTTTTTTTACTTAATGTACTATCGTTCAAGGACTTCTAAAGGTTACTTCATAATGTTTAGTGAGCTGTGAACGAGACGTTTTCCCTTTTTATTTGTCCGAATCTAAGTTAGTTTAAATTAAGGAGGTTAAATCGAAACGGCGTGAAGTTTCCCACGAGAATAATTACAGAACCACTTGTTTAAATTGTCAGTAAAAAGGAGTAAGAATATACTTTCGAAAGTCAACATAAGTTGTATATGACTCTAGTTCTTTGACAAAATAAAATAAAATAAAAAAAAAATCACTGATACGACAGTGTCAAACTATATTTTCACATTCGGTAAATGTCTTTTGAGAAATACCTTAAAAATAGGATAAGGTAAGGGCCCTCGATTTAAATATAGGACGTAATCGATAGTATCGTGATCTCATAATCAGAAGAGAGAAACGTTCGTCAAGTCCCGTCAGTCTCCGGGATAGTGAGAGGTGGTGAGTGTAGGTGTCCGTAATACTCAAATAGAGTAGAAGACGTCGTTCATCGTCCGGGTTAAGTAAGGAAATCCGATGAAATGATTATTGGATAAGGAATAGTCCCGGAGAGGTGGAGTCGAACACTAGTTTCTGGGTTAATTACCTTACCTCTTTCCACTTCGTAAGTTTATTACCTCTGTCGACAAAACGAGACAATCTCTTTTAGGTAAACATAACAATAGCGCGAGTGTTCAAGACGTCGAGGGTAAATTAAGTGAGAGCGAGATAAAGACGACTACTATTTTTTTTTTCAGTGTTACTTGGGACTTCTCTTACCGTCTTTGTAGTAGCACAAAGTTGAGTCAGACCTTCAATAGTTGAACTTTCACTTTTATGTTCGTCTATTCGTCTCTTTTACAGGTTGTTTCTGGTATAGTTTTTTTTTTTTAAACATTCAAAAAAGTTCATCGTAAGAGATAAGTAGTAAGACTCACAAAAAAAAAAAAAACAAGGAAAAGACGGGAGATGACATAACGGGTTGACAGATAGAGTCGTTTCGTCTTCGACTATTATAGAACTCAAGGTGTAGTCAACTTTTCATTAATTTCAGTCTCTCATTAGTATTAACCAACCATCCCTGTAAAAATACTTGAAGTACGTGAATACCCGGGTCCTTGACTGAACTTCGACTGATAAAGAAGAGAAGCTGTTCAGTGTATTAAAAAGGAATTTGACCTAAAAATTTGTCAACTAAAAAAGGGAAATTTATAAAATTCGTAAAGGACACGAGTTTTTATACGTATGAAAAGAATTGACTCGGGGTTGTACTTTTCTAATATAGGAAGAATTTGTGTTTCATACTGGTACTGAGTAAATAAGGATAGGATTCTTTAAGATGAAACGTTTAAGAACAGGGAAGACGGACCATTACCTCGTTTTTTCTGGAGAACGAAAATCACAGTTACGATACGACGGATTTGAAAAGAGTATTATTTTCACCCAGTCAAAAGTTTCGACCTTCTCTTTGTTTCAGGAAACGAGAATGAAACACACCTTGTATAAAGGAACATTCACAGATTTAGGTCCTAACAAAAACCAAAACAGTTTATTCTTCTCTTTGTACGTGTAGCAAAAAAGAGGGGAGTTCTCTTAAGAGAACCTTTCGTTCTTGCTCTTAGTGTATAAACTTAAGGACGGACTTGTGTATATTGATCGTTTTATTTGTGCATGTTTCGTTGTCATATACACTACTTATCTCTGTCGTTTTAGAATTTCCTGATAAGAGGGTCCGACTATCGAGTGTCCCCTAAGGTCCTACTCATACTCTGACTCATCCTTTTCTTCGTAACACATAAACGTATATTCTACTTGTACATTTTCTTCTAAATTACTTTATTTTTGACACCTGATGATTTCTCTAGAGCGAAAAAGGTATTAAAAGGGGACTGAAGTTAAAAATCTTTTTTTTTTAAAATAAACCGAAAAGTGAAGACATAATCTTATTTCGTTTGTAAGGAAATAAACGTACAGTATTTAGGAATACAGGATAAGAATTACAATTTGGATCTCATTTATTTATACTTTATTTTTGTTTAGTGGAAAGTGTTCTTGTACACTTTAATATTTTCGTCTTGAGAATATTATTATTAGAGGGAGTTTGTATGTTTTTTTATACCTCAGGGACATCATCTTTTTTCGTTTTATCTAATGTTTTACACCGAAATTATGAAGTCAGTCTTTTCGTTTCTAGATATTTGAAAAATCGTGAAACACATAAAATTGAAATACATTTTCGTTATTGTATCAGAATATTATTGAAAAGAGTTTGTTAGAGTATTAAGATCCATTTTTAAGGAAAAGATTTTCTTCTCCGTGAAACAGTCAGTCCTATAGGACCTAATATCACACGATTGTCAGTTGGTGATTTTAGTGTCACCAGACTTTGTAAATAAAGAGTAAGTAACTTAGGTCATCTCTAGTCGTGTCACACGACAGTAGTGTCCACAAGTCCCTGTGTTTTATCGTTTCCAAGACAGTAGAGTACCAAGGTGGAAAAGTGCTATTACGAAGTCTTAGATGGCTCTGTCCCTAATTTCCTACTTCTTGCACGGGTGGTTGGTAATGTGTTAAATCGGACCTTCACTAGAAGGAGTGAGGGTGGGTTTAAAGTGCCTGGTTTCGTTCAGTCTTCGGGTGCAGATTAAGGTTCCTGCAAACAAGGAACCTCTAGGTCCTTAGAACCACTTGTGATTACACACGGTGTCCTTGATAAACATAAACAAAGGTACAAATTCTTTCTCCTCTCATGAATTCCATTGCTTACAAGAAACAGATTAAGGGACAGTAGTTTCTACGATATTATACTCCATACCCTTGGTATAAGGTTCAAACGAAATAAAAATTCTATCTACTATATACATAATACGTATTCTATGTTCTATGATCGATTTTATGTTGAATCAGACATTATATCTTTTTCAGAAATACGACCTCAAAATGGAATAAATTGTTATATTTCAGGAACTCCCGTATATACGTCTCGAAAAGACTAAGTTTAAACCATCAACATGACTTATTTTCGTGAAGATACGAGAGAGACTACATCAATCTAATGTCAAATAAGAACTTGTTACACTCAAACTTGGTGTACACAGGTGAGTATACGTCTAATAAAAAAAGGACACTTATACCATGATGGACTAGGTACCACCTATACCTTCGGGTGTACCCTTAACCCCTGAGTCGTCCGTTTCACACCCCAGACTCGACGGTGTTTAAAACAATAGAGGTCACACAGGACCTTCTTTGGGGAGTCTCTATGGTTCCCTTCTAACATATAGTAGAATGATTTCTATATCATAAGAACACGTCTTATAAATTTAGACATAATAAAAGTAAGGAGGGAAGACGATAAAGACCTCTTTACAGTTATCAGAGTTTATACGTCTACTGTGGTAGGAATACCGTCTTTCGCTTCTTCTTGATTTCTCGGAGAACTTCTTTCACTTTCTCTACTCACTTCTTCAACCGAATTTTGAGTTGTAAGTCTTTTGTTTCTAGTACCGTAAACCAGGGTAGTGAAGTACCGTTTATCTACCCCTTTGTTACCTTTGTCACTGTCAGAAATGAAATAGTCCGAGGTTTTAATGACGTCTACAACTAACGTCAGTACTTTAATTTTCTGTGAACGAGGAACCTTCTTTTCGATACTGGTCGAATCTGTCGTATAGTTTTTCGTCTCTGTAATGAAACGATTGTTTCCAGGTAGATCAGTTTCGATACCAAAAAGGTTATCAGTACATACCTACACTCTCAACCTGGTATTTCTTTTGACTCGTGGTTTCTTAACTACGAAAATTTGACACCACAACCTCTTCTGAGAACTCTCAGGGAACCTGACGTTCCTCTAGGTTGGTCAGGTAGGATTTCCTTTAGTCAGGACTTATAAGTAACCTTTTTGACTACAACTTCGACTTCGAGGTTATGAAACCGGTGGACTACACTTCTCGACTGAGTAACCTTTTCTGGGACTACGACCCTTTCTAACTTCCACCCTCCTCTTCCCCTACTGTCTCCTACTCTACCAAGCTACCGTAGTGGCTGAGCTACCTGTACTACCGTCTCTAAATAAATATTCTCTTTCCTTTACCTATAAACTTGTCTCTGCTTCTCCTCTGTGTCCCTTCGTCCGGGGTCCTGTCATGTCCGTCTCTTATTTCACTTCCTCGAGATTCTGTTCCTAACGTTCGTTGATGGTGTTTGACCCTTCTCCCTTCTTTCCTAAGAAAAGATCTCGGAAGTCTCCCCCGTTAAAATTCGGTGGTTTAAACACAATGAAACAATACTATCGGATCGATTGATTATACAACTGGTAGCGACAGAAAAGAAGTACTGTTTCGACTATTTAAGTATTGCTAAGAGAACGAACATGAAGTATTTTGTCGTAACAGAAATCCCCTTACAAAGACACTATAATATAAAAATACTTATTTAAGTATATCTTTTGAAGTATATTCATTATCACAGCTAGATTTATATAAACAGTCTACTTGATGAATTAGTAAAGTATAACAGTAAAAAATTTAGTCATTCTTGACTCTATCTTAATTCTTTATGTCTCTATCATAAATTAAAAAACTTTAGTTTGTCACACTAGTTCCGAATCATTATTAGATGGTTTTATCACCTTTGTATGACTTTTTATAAAGACATTTTACGTCTTGTATTTTATTCGGTGTTTGTCGTACTCAGACATTGTTGGTTGGGTACGGTCTTCTTAAACTAACTAAAGAAAAGTCAAGATAATTTTCTAACCTCGTCTTTCCCTAAGAACATCATCTGTGACATATAAACTCGTTATTTTTTTTATGAATTAATCTCGAGTACTTTAGAGTGAACAAATTTAAATTTAAATAAATAAAATTAACCTCCGATTAATGAAATTTATAACGTAACCAAAACGGTATGTAGTTGTACTTAGGCGGTGACCACATGTGCACAAGGGGTAGGACTTGGGGGGAGGGGCAGAAAACTTTAGAGTGAAATTTTAACTTCATTTTAACCGGCGTGTGTTTGTATAAGTGTGTTTGTCTTTTACTTACTCTCCTGATATTCGTTCCTTATTACTGTGTATCGTCGTCCGACTCATATATCTTCTCCATAAGTCACCACCCAGTTTTCTTAGTCCGAATCCAAGAGTAAATGGTAGTTGACATTATTAGATTTTCTTTCCTAACGTAAGGTACACCAGTCGTTTTGTCTCCTATGACTAACCACCTCAGGACCTTAGGATACCTCTGATTATTAGGTTACCCTAGAAGGGTTGGGTCCCTAGCTTGGGTCCAGAGGGCGTAAAGTCCGTCTGTGAAATTGGAGACTCGGTGGTCCCTTCGGGTTATCCCTGTAATCTTGTGTTTTTACATTCGATCTACAGTTTAATTAAAACATATTTTCCTTCCTTTCTACCTATTACCATCCTCCCCAATCTTATAGGTCTCTGATTGACATGTCACTATGTGGTGTTATCACAATTTCGGCTTTGTTTTCTGTAGCATAACTAAATCTCTGACCTCAAACGATGTAACAATCTTTTCGAGTGAACTCAGGTTCTGAAACATTTATTTACTTCAGTTAATTTTTATTCCTACATGAAAAGGGGGGGGTTAAACACAGTACTTTAATTTTTAGTTATTCTTGTAAATAGTAGAAGGACCATCTCTAAGAAGTCGTCTACTGTCTTCATTAAGAATAAGAGTATACGAAATTTCATTATCTAAAGGGAGGACCGTACATTCCCATGACATAGTGTTCTCTCTCATATACTTTACTCACTTTACGTTTATTTGTAAATAAGTAAAGTTTTTATAAAGGACTCGTGAATACACTATCTGTGAAGTAGATCTACGTACAGTAAATAGTCACTTGTTTTCATTCCAGACGAGAGGGTTTCAGATACAAGCTTACTTTTATTGTCTTTTGTCGTTACCTCTTCCCTTTGCCGTTGGGTGAGGTCATAAGAACGGACCTCTTGGGGTACCTGTCTACTTGGACCACCCGACGTCAGATGCCCCAGTGTTCTCAGCCTGTTCTGAATCACTGATTTGGTGGTGTCTTTTATTACTTTGTGTTACGTCTTTTTATTTCCTCTCACTCAACATTATACTACCTTGTCTCTTGTACACAATAAAACCTGTGTCACCAGTACCCACCGTTGAGACTCTTCCTTGACAGCTTCCTTTTCGTTTGACTCTTCCTTTAGTATGTCCATTTATATACCATTCTTAAAAGGTCCATCTACTTCAATAATTGTGTTTCCTCTCATAAGTTACACAAGTGCTTCGACGTTCCTCCAGTCGTCCTGTCCTCGTCTATTCGATCCTCCTGGCACCAACCACTATGTCGTGTCTTCATCGGTCTCCGATGTCCCAGAATACCGACGTTGTCAGTACCTTTCTGTCGTGAGTCTAGAGACGAAGGACTTCGTACCAACGGACCGTCTAGATCGACGACACGGAGACTTAAACGGAGATGGGAAACCGTTCTGTTACGAGGGACATCCTACGGGGGTCAGTAACAGACTCGTTTCATCCCCAGGGTCCTCTCCGGATAAGGTCGGGTTGCGTCCCGAGGAGACTTTTCACAAAAACCGAACGCCTAAACACTTGGACAGTGGTGTGAAAGATCTCGATAGAAGTCAGCCACCGGTAGGATGACCGGAGGTCCCATTTCCATGGTCAGTGAAGGGTAGGTGAAGAAGGGTTCATTCCTGTCCAGGAAGGGTGTCTTTGTGGTTTTAAAGAGTATGTTATTTAACCTGTCATCTTAGTATAGACGTCAATTGAACTTTCTTAATACCTGGTTTACGGTAGTGGGTCGTTGTTCTTTTTCTCTCTCATCTATCTCCCTCTTTTTCTCTCTAGTAACTTTAGCACTTCACACTTCGGAAGACGGGTGTTTAAAGAGTTACCCTGACAAGTGATCTCAAACGAGAGTCCGAAAGTTCAGTGAATAATACTCTTCTAGAATGTTGAGTTTCATGTTAAAGTTCTGTATAAAACCGTGTACAATAAGTTCGTATTATGTTTGTTATATTCCTACTAACCTCTTTTCGTTTTCTTGTATGCGTAACGTGACTGTAATAAGTGTCGTATCCAGTCCGTATCTACCAGTATCGTGTGGTGCCGGTCTTAAGGTCCTCCTCGGACGGGTCCGTCCATCTGATCTGTGCACTACCACCCGTACGGTTCTCTGGTCCTCGGGACCCGCGTGTCGAGTCATAGATTAATGTCCACTGAGACTCTCCCCGATCCCTCGTGGAGCGAATAGACTCGTGGGTGTTTATGACGACATCCAGAAGTCCGGGTCCTTGTTACGATCATCAAAGGGTGTGAATTCCCGTTATACTCCCGGGAGACTTCTAGCAATGGACCGTCATTATGACTGACGGACAGTCAGGTCGACTCGGACGAGAGATGATTCGATGGTCTTCCTCCCTCTTTGGGAAGTTCAGTAAATTTGAACAGAGAGTAGTTATGTGTCCTGAGGATTTATACAGTTGACTTCGACTTCGACTTCACTTCAGCGAATCAGCACAGACTGATAAACACTGGGGTACCTAACATCGGATGTCCCAAGGAGACAGGTACCCTAAAAGGTCCGTTCTTATGACCTCACCCCACGGTAAAGGAAGAGGTCCCCTTGAAGGGTTGGATCCCTAGCTTGGGTCCAGAGGGCGTGACATCCGTCTTCGAAATGGCAGACTCGGTGTTCCCTTCGGATTCCCTTTATACAGTTGATGATGTGGACTATTTGTTAGTTGCTTTGTCGTTAAACTACTTGAAAGTAAAGATAGGATGTGTAAAGAAACAGAAAGGGACTTAATTGAAGGAATCGATAATTATGAAATTATGACACACACACACACACACACACACACACACACACACACAATCAACGAGTCAGTACAGACTGAGAAACTCTGGGGCACCTTACGTGGGGTGGCCGAAAAGACAGGTACCCTAAGAGGTCCGTTCTTATAACCTCACCCAACGGTACAGGAAGAAATCCCCTAGTAGGGTTGGGTCCTTGGTTTGGACCCAGAGAGAGTGACGTCCGTTTAAGAAATGGTAGACTCGGTGATCACTCGGTTATGACACACATATATATGATATTGAGAGTATTAGAACTATATATATCCTCCTTTCACTTTTGACTTCTATTTAACCTAAAAGGATTTAAAGACGTGATTATTTACTATTACAAAAAATTGTGGGTGGTAAAATCAGGTATGAGATACAGTTCGAAACAGTATTTTTTATTAAGTAAATTAATATTCTCAAGAAAAAGAGTAAAGAGGTTATTCTTAACTTTTATTTCAATAATTAAGCATACAAGTTCTGGATTCTCCATCCCTCCTAAACTTAGGTCATTACAAATTTGTGGTTATAGTTCGAGAAAAACACTTTGGGTTCTGTGTGGAGGGTCGGGAAGAGTAGGGTTCCGGGAGGAGGGAACGATGGTGGTTCTTGAAGTTATAAGGTGGATTCTACTGTTTTTAAAATCTTAATCCTCCGTAAGAATTCGTTTCGGTAAAACACTAGTTGAGAGGGTTTCTTCTTAAATACGACGATAAAAATCATGATACCAAAAAGTTTAAATAAATAAATTACGAACACATCACACACAAAATGTCTTTATTCGAGAAAGTTAAGTCAAGGGTATTACTTGGACACTCCATACTTAGAAATCGAACCGGAGTCCAACGTCTCGAGGTTCCGGCACTCGCTCCGAAAGTGGGTCCACTCGAGGTCCAGTTGCGGGAAATGATGTTCCGACATGTCGGAGGGTCGGGTCGTGGTTACAAGAAGATCTGAAGGGAACCATCTTTTTACTGTCTAAATAGGGTCATTCTCCTTTTTTTCTTATCCGTCAAGGATCGGTCAATAAAAGAGTTCCTTCGTCAACGGCGAAAGGAGTCGTTCGGTCGGTGCCCGGGGTAGAGTCCCAAGGAAGAGACGGGGGTGAGGGGTTCCGTCGTAGTGTCTCTCGAATTTGGGTCGGAGGCCTCCGTGAGTTTCGACTCACACGCAGAGGTGAGAAGTCTAATGGTCTACTAATGTGACTCCCTGTACAAATCTGATGTACCCGGAGTCAAAGAAGTAAACATTTTACTCCGTTGTTATCGTTGACGTTAGCAATATCATTATCTTTATCTGAAGTGGTTTTTTCAGATCTAAAAGTATTTCGAATTCAATTTATATTAGTTTTTCGTAAATTGTACCATTAGTTACGAGTTATTCATCATCGTAAAATAAATACAATAATGTATAAAATATTAAAGTAGAATAAATCGACAAATCGGCGAGTCAGCACAGACTGAGAAACACTGGGGTACCTGATGTCGTACGATCCAAAGGGACAGGAAGTGTTAGAAGGTCTCAAACGAGTTTGAGGACAGGTAAATTAGTCACTACGGTAGGTTGGTAGAGTGGGAGACAACGAGGGAAGAGGAGGACAGGGTCGTAGTCCTAAAAAAAAAAAAAAATGAAAGATATAGGGGGACTATATATTATTTGAAGCATATCGGAATCACAAACTGTGTGTCGTTTGTAAGTCTTTTATAAGTTATTTACTACAGGAATAAGGAGAAAGACTCTTTAAGAAAGAAAATCTTCAAGTAGAACTTGAAGGGACCACCGTGTCGTATATTAACGACGGTTACGTCCTCCGTGCCTAAGCCAGGGACCGGGCCCTTCTAAGGTGTACGGAGACTTGGTGATTCGGGCACAGGACGCTGATGTCAGATGCGAGATGTCGGGTGTTCGGTGTCGGGACTCGGGTGCACTGAACTCGGACACAGGACGTTGTTCTGTTCAGTGACGTTACTCGTCGGGTGGGTCGGCGGTTTTTATGGGGGGTGAGTGGCGTTGATCTCTTTCAAGTGTGTTTGCGTTACTTCTGGGCGTGTCGGTTTTCTTTAAGAACTTATTTATTTTTATTCATTTAAGTAAATTTTTGATTCAAGTAGAGAGGGAGACCCGAGTGTTACGGTGAGAATTAATAGGGTCACCTTTGTGACCGTGTTTCTACAGGGGTCATAGGTGACTACGTAACGTGGTAATGCCCAGTGTAGTGTGCGAGACACAGACGTGTGTACACTTAAGGTCTGAACGAAAGAGGTGTTAAAGATTAACGACGTCAAAGGGCATGTTACACGGACAACTCATGTCAGACTTTTACTCCTCACTTACCTCTATTAAACCATATAATAAAACACCTTATATTTTCTATTAAGGACGTAAGGTAAGGTCTACAGATTGTGTGTGTGTGTTACACTTCCAGAAAAAAAAAAAGGGGTACTAGACGGACAGTTATTTACATTAAAGTCCTTCTTTTACGATAAAAAGAGACGTATATATAAATTTACAAAGGTTTCACTTCACTATAACGGGGTCCCTTTTAGTTTACTCGATGATCCAGATCTCGAAAAAACGTTGTTCAACTCTTTTTTCA
Organism: Capra ibex; assembly: GCA_006410555.1. Lineage (NCBI taxonomy): Eukaryota > Metazoa > Chordata > Mammalia > Artiodactyla > Bovidae > Capra > Capra ibex. Next base: position 6,419,454 of record SJYO01049755.1, read on the forward strand.
GTGATAGAAGTAGTCGTAGAATGTGATAAATATACTGATAATTTGGTTCAGAAATTTCACCCCGTTCTTCTAGATTTTCTTACGGGAGAGGAACGGGAGACTACTGGAGACTTCTCACTTTACTCGTTAGCAGGATCTGAGATGAACGCACGACTGAACAAGAGTGGGACCTAGAGGTTGTTCGGGACTGCCTGCACAAACGATCTCGTCTCTAGTAATTGAATGGTCACTGACAAAGATAGCATCGGAATCAAAATGCCGTTTTTTATAAAAAATTCTTTGGGATGAGGACGATTATTAGTATCATAGGAAAAAATGTGTTAAAATTATCCATCATAAACGTTTCCGAGGTTCTTTTAACGTAAGAAAGACTGTACGATAGGAAGAAAATTTTTTAATTAAATAAATAAAATTAACCACCGGTTAATGAAATGTTATAACACCACCAATAACGGTATGTAACTGTACTTAGTCGGTACCCATAGGGGGTACCGATTTGGGGGGCATAATTTCGGAGGAAGGTTGAGGGAGGGGTAGGGTAGGGAGACCCAGTAGGGTCACGTGGCCGAAACTCACAGAACAAAGTACGTAACTTGAACCTGTTCACTAGATAAAGTGTATACCATTATATGTACAAAGGTGTCAAATAACACTAGGTGTGTCAGTTTCCGAAACCGTATCAGTTATTTCGTCTTTATCTACAAAAAGACCTTGAGGGAACGAAAAAGGTACTAGGTCGCCTACAACCGTTAAACTAGAGACCAAGGAGACGGAAAAATTTTGGTCGAACTTGTAGTCCTTCAAGTACCAAGTTCAACAACTTCGGACCGAACCTCTTAAAACTCGTAATGAAATGATCGTACAATCTACTCACGTTAACACGCCATCAAACTCGTGACAAACCGTAATGGAAAGAAACCCTAACCTTACTTTTGACTGGAAAAGGTCAGGACACCGGTGACGACTCAAAAGGTTTAAACGACCGTATAACTCACTAAAAGGGATGAAAGAAGTTAAAGCCAGACTTAAACCGTTATTCCTCAAGTACTAGACTCGGTGTCAGTCGAGGACTAGAACAAAAACGACTGACATATCTCGAAGAGGTAGAAACCGACGGTTCTTATATTAGTTAGACTGAAGCCACAACTGGTAGACCACTACAGGTACACATCTCAGAAAAGAACACAACAACCTTCTCCTACAAACGATACTGGACACGTAAGAGAACCTTTTTAAGATTTGAAACGGGACGAAGTAAGACATAAGGTTCTCGTTTAAACGGACAATGGGGTCCGTCCAGTCCTTCGTTGTCAATCTTGACTTGTACTTTGTTGTCTGACCAAGGTTTATCCTTTCCCTCATACAGTTCCGACATATAACAGTGGGACGAATAAATTGAAGATACGTCTCATGTAGTACTCTTGACGACCCGACCTTCTTCGTGTTCGACCTTAGTTCCGACGACCCTCTTTATAGTTATTGGAGTCTATACGTCTACTGTGGTGGGAATACCGTCTTTCACTTCTCCTTGAGTTTTCGGAGAACTACTTTCACTTTTACCTCACTTTTTCAACCGAATTTCGAGTTGCAAGTCTTTTGTTTCTAGTACTGTAGACCAGAGTAGTGAAGTACCCTTTATCTATCCCTTTGTCACCTTTGCCACAGTCTGAAATAAAACCCCCCCGAGGTTTTAGTGACGTCTACCACTGACGTCGGTACTTTAATTTTCTGTAAATGAGGAACCTTCCTTTCAATACTGGTTGGATTTGTCGTATAAGTTTTCGTCTCTGCAATGAAACGGTTGTTTCCAGGTAGATCAGTTCCGATACTTAAAAGGTCACCAGTACATACCTACACTCTCAACTCGACACTTCTTTCGACTCGTGACTTCTTAACTACGTAAACTTGACACCACAACCTCTTCTGAGAACTCTCAGGGAACCTGACGTTCCTCTAAATTGGTCAGGTAGGATTTCCTTTAGTCAGAACCCACAAGTAACCTTCCTGACTACGATTTCGACTTTGAGGTCATGAGACCGGTGGAGTACGTTTCTCAACTGAGTAACCTTTTCTGACTACGACCCTCCCTAACCCCCGTACTCCTCTTCCCCTACTGTCTCCTACTCTACCGACCTACCGAAGTGGCTGAGTTACCTGTACTCAAACTCACTTGAGGCGCACAACCACTACCTGTCCCTCAGGACCGCGCGACGCTAAGTACCCCAGTGTTTCTCATCCTGTACTGACTGACTTACTTGACTTGACTTGACTTGACTTGACTCTGTTATTTCAGTTAAAGATGACGACGATCATTAATTTCTACTTCGATATTGAGATTCAGTGAGGTCCTTTTAAATGTATGTAGAATTCTAAAAATAATACTGAGATCTAGATTTTCAGTCATGATCTCAGACAGTCGAGTCCGTCGTATGGTAGGTTTCGACGAGGTCTGTTCTTCCGGTTGTCAAGGCCTTTCCTACCTGTAGTTATTCAACTCGACTTCACCGTCGACAGACAAATTCGTCGATCTTTGGACGACTTTCACTAAACAAATTTTCTAAAGAACTGAAACGACGGAACTTTAGTGGATTCCTGTAGAAGACCGTAATGAAGGAGAAGAATTCTGGTGTGTTACCGAGGATGCACCAGGGACTAACGTAGAGTATAGTTTAGGCGGACTCGGTCGTCCCTTCAGGACCGCCTAGCCTGTGATTCCACAGACGGATGGTACACCCTCCGGGCCCAAGCTAGGGACTCAGTCTTCTAGGGGACCTCTTCCTTTACCGTTGGGTGTGGTCATAAGAACGGACCTCTTAGGGTACCTGCCTGCTCGGACCACCCGATGTCAGCTACCCCAGTGTCTCAGCCTGTGCTGACTCGTTGAAGTAAAAAGAAAGTTAACGAACTTGCGTAGTTCACGAAAGGAAGTCATGTCCAACATATGTACGAGAAAAGAGTCATGTAAGGGGATGGAGAGGGGTTTGCGTGTCGACGCACGGTGTTGGTCTCTGGTGGTTTAGTCTGTTAAAAAATGTTAGTAAGACATCAAAAGTCGAATTTATAGGGGAAAATCTGAAAGGAACTTATTTCGTCAAGGTGACCTAAGAAGCAGTATCATAAGCTGAACAAAGGAAGTCTCTGAAATAGTAGTAAACATTACTGTATACGAAAATGAAAGAAAACGAGTGAAAAATTTAATAGACGGGGAGGAGGGTTGAATTTCTGATACAAAGAGTAATATAGAAGTTTCGACTTATGTCGTGTACCATATATTATATGTCATTTACTTACCACTTTTATGTTGATTTACTTGTTTACACTTTATCCTTGTTTATTCTTTCTCTTCGTTTTTCTTACGATATTGTTGGGCAGACAATCATTGGTAGAGGATTTGTGAAGTCGTAGAATGTAAGTTGCAGTAACAGGGTATGGTTAGAAGGATCGACTAATCGTAGTGTACCCTTTTATGGTCCACTTAGTGTTTCAGTAATTTAGACTTATAGAACCTCTACGTCGAATACAAAACTATCGAAAATTTCAAGAGATTTCTTTTCACTTTCTTTCACCTTAACGAGTCAGCACAGACTGAGAAACGCTGGGACGTCTGACATCGGGTGGTCCGAGGAGGTAAGTACCCTAAGAGGTCCGTTCTCATGACCTCACCCCACGGTAACGGAAGAGGTCCCCTAGAAGGGTTGGGTCCCTAACTTGGGTCCAGAGGGCGTAACACCTGTCTACGAAATGGCAGACCCGGTGGTCCCTTCGGGATTTCAAGAGATCCATTAAGATTACACGTTGATTCTGATCACATAAGGACACCAAGAGTTTACACTGACGTAGTCTTAGGAACTCTCGAATATTTTGTCTCAAGACCCAGGGTAGGGGTTTCAAAGATCACACAGACGTAAAGACGTAAGGGTCCACTACGACTACAACGACCTGACCCTTGGTAAGAATGTGAACGTTAGATGTACTCATCTAAGTGACCTGAATTCAAAGTTTCGCCTCCCTTACGACCTATCCTATAAAATACCTCCCCTTTGTTTTTCTGAACTTTACTTTTATTACCCTACGAAATCCGTATCAAAGGGTCAATTAGTGAAGGTGCAACTTAGTGAACTCTACGGTCTTTAGTGTTTTACGGTAAGTCGACTCTACCGTCCCTGTCCTCTCGGTTATACAACCGTTGTACGAGACATGAGTGACATATGTCTCCTAGTACTCTTCTTTCTCGGGTTCCGTCCGACTGCTCCGTTCCAATGTGGTACACAGAGGCTTGTCGGACATTGAAGAGATGGTTACGTTATTTTTAAGTTAAGATCATTATTACGGTAGAAACTTATCTGGCTAAAGATGTACACCAAAATTCTTTATAGAAATGTAGACGTACGTCATACGACGGATAACCAAAAATCATTCAATTGTACGTGAACCTCATCGTTAATTGACACGGTAACGAAATTTGAAAAGGAATTGTGAATTATAAATACGACGGAGGACTCACAAGGTCGTGAGATTCTCCCAGTCCAAGGACCCATTTCCCTGCCTTATGTTACGTAGAAATTTACGTCGATCCGACTAGACGTGTGAATTCTCGGAGTCATGTAGTAAAAGGTTAGTGTATAGAGTCTTATTAAATATGTTAGTTAATTTCTCGTAATAGTTCCCTACTAAACTGTTGACAACGGTACGGTTGGTCACTTCATCTGTCGCGGAGGTACAAATTTCCGACGTGGACCACTACCTACACCGTCTAAAACTCCGGAATCTGTCTTAGTGTCTACAGGTTTTCCACACCTCTCTTGTACTAAATTTCGAAACTACAACACGGTAAAAATGACCGTTTTCCCACAACTACCGTACAACAAGTGAAAGAGTAATTTTAAGACAGTAAAAAGTGTCACAAGACGTAAGTCTCGACTTTTGATTTCACTCTTACGTCAAGTGTCCGACTATTTTATACTCTCGTTTTACCTACTACAAGTAAACGTCCGACTTAATTAAAAATTTTTTTCAAACACAGTCACGTAAATACTTTTCGGGTAATTAGTCTGTGTTGAAATAGTGGGAATTACCTGTATAAAAATTTGTGAAAATGTAATTATTAATTTTAAAACCTACCGTTTACCGAAGGTTGTGTGACTTGATTTTTCATAAACTTTACATAGTGTTATTTTGTATTGTCTTCGTCTTTTATATGAAAGGTTACAGGTATACGACAGACTAAAGAACTAAGGTTACTGGTACTATTTTTAGTTATTTGGAATTCCTGAAACGTTCTATCTGGCCAGAAAATGAGTGGCTCAATACAGTCTTTTCTTCCTCCGAGGGTTCCCGTAAAGGTTAATATCTGGGATATAATTATTCGTTGTCCCTACTCTAATCTCGAATATAGAGACCCTAGTCGCTCGGTCAAGAGAAAGGTCATACATCAATGAGAAACGAGATAATTTAACACGGAAAGTTTGTGGTTAACTAATATACAATTATACACTATCTACGTAACGGGTGTTATAAAAATTTTATCACACTGTCAATATTTGAATCCGAGATCTTGGTTTGACAAACTTAGAGTCGAGAGGGAGAGCGATCGATAATCCGTTTAATAAACTAGAGAAAGACGGAGTCACAGGAGTAGACATTTTACTCTTATCACAGTGTAGAATATTAACAACACTCCTAATTTGTTCAATATATCTCGTAAATCTTGTCACGAACTTCACAAATAGGAGTTCCGAAAATAATAATGGTTATAGTAATAATAATGATATAAAATAAAAAATTCCGAGAATCGGAAAGACATCCTCTTCCATTACCGTGGGGTGAGGTCATGAGAGCGGACCTTTTAGGGTACCTACCTCCTCGGACCACCCGATGTCAGGTACCCCAGCGATTCTCAGCCTGTACTGACTCGCTGGAGTGAAAGTGAAAAGGAAAGTACGTGACCTCTTCCTTTACCGTTGGGTGAGGTCAGAAGAACGGACCTCTTAGGGTCCCTATCGCCTCGGACCACCCGACGGCAGAGACCCCAGCGTGTCTCAGCCTGTGCTGACTTCGCTGAATCGTCATCATCATCATCACCGGAAAGATATTTGTCAACAACGTTGTTAGTGAGTAAAAACAAAAGGTAAGTCTTGTACTCAACTATATTATTCCGTCCATTTAACGTTTCAGGTTGATTACTAAATGATTTAAATTGATAGTGTCCTTTTCATGTAACTCTATTCTGTTGAATTATCCTTATTTCACTCTATTTTCCGCCTTCTATGTCCATATCCTCCGTTTTTATACACTATCATAGTAGAATACAAGATATCGTTTTAAACCAAAGGAAGAGGGTAGTCGATGAGAGACCCCACATAGTATTGTTTATACTTCGATCCTATTATCCTCCCTCAGAAAACGTCTTGTTTTGTCTTCGGGTCTAAGGAGTTTCGTTTTATTGAGGGTTTCAACACAAGTCTCCTGTCAACTCGTTATTTTTCTGACGACAGATCTCCAAAGTCAAACTCTGACCTAGGACTTTTGGACGACAGGAAATAGGAGTCGAGAGTCTCCGTTGTAGGGGGATGAACACCCTTTTCTCTACTCCGGTTTCTTAACTACACTATCAAACTCCACTCTCTCCTTTCTTTGCCTTGGGGCGGTCAGACCCGTTTTCCTCTGCCGCTTAACACTCCTTGCGGTGTACGATCAGGTTCCTCCTGACAATCTTGTATATACCGACTCCCCTTTCGCTTTACAAAAATTAAGTGAGAGGTGTAAGAACTATAGATGAACTAGAAGATGTCATTCCAAAAACAAAAAAAAAAAAAGGTACTACCTGAGACGGAAAGTTAGGAGGGTTGTAATTTACGTACCATTTCCCTGTTAAACGTATTGATTCTTTATAATCTTCTACACACAGTTACTAATGGAACCGACTACGTTCTGTGTTATTTTTACTTAAAGTCTTATTTGTGATCCACGAGTCGTTTGAAATCACAGTCATCAGAGTCAAGAATTTTAGTTTTCGACGACAGGTTTAGGTTTTTTTTTTGTGATATAAAGGACGACAGTTAACCTTCCTGGGTCAAGTATGCACGGAATCTTTCTGTAACCTTGACAGAAAGTTTCATACAATTATGATGCCAACCAAAACTTACAGTGATTTATTGAGAGATTTCAACCTGCGTCGGTTAGTGAACACCCACCTACACGGGCAGACGTTCACCTGTCCGAAGGTATACACCGGTTAATACGTGTTGATCAAACGACCGTATTAGTGAATGTGTTTAGCTACCGCAAATGAATGTACAAGTGTGTATAAATATCCATTCTATATTTCGTGACATTTATGTACACTTGTACGTTCATTTACAGTAGCTAAACACATTCACTAATACGGTCGACTTCTTAAGTGAACGTCGGAATCTAGAACCGAGAAGGAGAATCACAAGTGGAAAGGATTTTATACTGAACTTATTTCATACACTTAAAGACATATGTGTGTGTCTCTTTGTATGTGTCTGTATGTGTGTGTATGTGACACATTTTTTTTTCACGATACACACACTATTTGTATATCATCAGAGACAAAATTCCTTGGATGTGATGTAAACCTTTCTCTTTTTATTTATGTACTTTTCAATTCATCCTTACTTCACTTTCAACGAATCAACACAGACTGAGAAACGCTGAGGTACCTGATATGTCAGGTGCCTTATGACCTCCGAAAGGGGAGTAAAACGAAAGGGGAGTCTTAAGACCTTATGACCTTACCCATCGGAAAGGGACGAGGTCCCCTAGAAGGGTCGGGTCCCTAGGTTAGGTCCAGAGGACACAACGTCCGGCTAAGAAATGGGGGACTCGGTGGTCCCTTCAAGTTCATCTTCTGTGGTTTAACTTTTCATAGTATTCCACCAAATATATATAAACGGTTTACTAACCATACTTTCTATGTATCTTATTCCGATTATAAAGAAATGTGTTCTCGAAAACGAGAACCCAAAAGGTGAATAAGTTAAAAAGAAAAGAGAAGTAGAACTAAAACTCTACAAAGATTTAATAAAATTAATAAATTCTAAGTAAGAACCAGAATTATATTAATTTTCTTTACAGTTATTACAGTAATAAATGTGTTCAAAAAGTCGTAGAACTTTTATCATATTCTAAAGATACAATCTCGTGAACCTTTCTTTCAAATGAAAGATGTATAACCAAAATCAAGATACTATTAAAAGTCATGGAAAACAACACCCGTTTCTATAAAGTGAGTAAGTGAATCGTTCGTTCGTAAATGACTTTCGGATGATACACGGGTCACGGTTATTGTTTCTCTCTTTATTTTCGGTGCTAAAGACAAGGACTTCTAACAAAATTTACTGTTATTTGTTACTTTCGATTAATAGTCAACGATTAATAATCAACAGTTAGGGGTCTACCGTGACTTATAGTGTTTTCAAAACTTCCAAATTTTTAAAGGGGTTTTGAGGGTTTGACGAACTAGACATACAACTGGTTTGAAAAAATAAAAAGTCTATTAAAAAGACCGATAACAACAAGTAAATAATTATAGAGGGGTCTATAGAGTCATTGTTCTGTTTTCCAAACGTCACAGGACCCGTGACCTCCTTCCCGGGGCACACGTATAAAGACGTAGGGAGAGACAGAGAAAAGACGGGCGAATGACGGAAAGACACAGGGGAGAGGACCTCGGCAATTTGAGTAGAGACGGTCCTTTTTTTCTCTCTAGGTTCCTCATTTCTCAGTCTCATTCTATGTGTCCGAATGTCCCCGGTATGGTACTCTTTCTGTACTTACGTAGTAACATTTCTTGGCTTACAAACTCTTTTTAGAAAATCGAACGTAATCGGGTTTTTTGTTCAATCTCCGACATACCCCCTTTGAAAGGTGTTTGTTTGTACTCTTGAAATCCGTTTCCCCAAAGCTTTGGTCACCAATTTCCTTTTACTTTACGTGTACCTTTCTGTCTCTCTATTTCACATTTAAATCAAGTTTCAATGAAATGCTGTCTGTCTACTGAATTTTTCTCGACTTTGTGTTTCATTAATACATAAACGAGTCTTCTGTTTTTATACGAGTTTTGTGACGATTCTAATCGAAATACATTTCCGGAAATAGAGAACCTAGACAGAGGAAGTTTGAAGTTCATGTTTGTGAAATTTTCTTTCTAACGTTTACAACTAAGTACCAGTCGGATACCTTGAAAACAATTCAAGGGAAGTCTAAAAGTCACGGTGGTCCCGTTCTTTCTCATTAGGTAAAATTTAGGGTGTTATGACTGACATAGGTCTCCTGTGATTTACTTATTAAAAATAAAATTTTTCCCGAGAATTTGTGATACTCATCTTTAGTACTGAAAATTTAAACTTAGAATAAAAAATTTACACAAAACATAAGAAGTAAGACATTAATATTTTGATCTCAAGGAGTCGGTAACCAGAATCCAGAGACTACCAACAACTACTCATTGACCTTTTTATTAAAATTAATTAAACTTATGTTTTATAAAAAGTAAAAGTTTTGACAGAGTTAACCAAATAAGTTAGAAAGGTTCAGGAGACTCAAAATACTTATTTAATCTATCCGTGTTGCTTCCTTTATTTGATTGTGTATAGTTGTTAAAAAATTTTCACACGGTTCGGGACACAACAGACTAAATGTATGTCACGGAATAATTTAGAATTGTAATTTAGACTTCTTTCAAACTAGACCAATGAAAGAACGAGACAGTAAAATAAACAGACGTTTTACTCTTATTGTTATCACCCGAAGAGGTCATCGTGTCGACCATTTCTTAGACGGACATTACGTCCTCTAGGACCAAGCTAAGGACCCAACCCTTCTAGGGGACCTCTTCCCTATCCGATGGATGAGGTCATAAGAACCCGAAGGAACAACCGAGTCTGTAATTTCTTAGATGGACGTTACACCCTCTGGACCCAAGTTAGGGACCCAACCCTTCTAAGGTACCTCCTTCCGTACCGTTAGGTGAGGTCGTAAGAACGGACCTCTTAGGGGTACCTGTCTCCTCGGACCTTCCGATGTATGTCAGGTACCCTAGTGTTTCACAACCTGTACTGACTCGTTGATTCGTGTCGTGTCGTAGACTGAATGTTCTAAAATTACTCCTAATTTACTCAATTATGTGTATTTCAAAACTTTCCTCACGGTTGTTCTAACGTCTCACCCTTTGGGACTCGAGTACTGGAGGGTGTTTGTGTAGTTTTACTGTTGATGTGCATCTCGTTGAGAACGACTCTTGTTGGACTTCTGATCTTCTTGACAAGAAGATGTTGGTTCTGACATTACCTTCCTGGCGTACTCAAACCATCCTCTCCTGCTATTCGTTAGATCATCCTTGGGCGTTGGGATCACCCACTGAGTCTTCTCGTCCCCCTGATAGTGTCCGAACCTTTAGGAGGGATGCTTCGCTCTCGAAATTCGGTGTATAATCCGTGGGGTCGGGACGCCAGGTTGTAATCCTTCTCTTCTACCAACTTTGGTCACCCCGAATGATCGAATAGTTTTCCGAGGACTGTAAATTCCGTGTTAATTCCACCGTTTTCAATTCCTCTCTTAAAATTTCCAATTTGTGTCCTTTTATTTAAGCGTATGTTCTTTTGAAGGTATTTCTATAGTTGACTAAAATGTCGTCTTTGGAACGTCCTGTCTTTCCTCTTCGTATTATATAAATTTCATTTACACAGTCAGTAGTCAGAACACACTGAGAAACACTGGGGTACCTGACATCGGGTGATCTGATGAGACAGGTACCCTAAGAGGTCCGTTCTTATGACCTCACCCGACGGTAAAGGAAGAGGTCCCCTAGAAGAACTGGGTCTTTAGTTTGGGTCCAGAGGACATAATATCCGTCTAAGAAATTACAGGCTCGATGGTCCCTTCAATCATGATTTTGTTTTTATGGGGGCTGTTAGATCCTGTAAAGTGAATCGTTTCCGCAGTAAGTGTTAACTTTCTCTCTGTTAGTCAAAGGGTCTGTTCGTTTTTGATTCTCAAGTAGTGGTGATTTAGTTGGAATGTTCTTTACAATTTCCTAGTATAAATTTTCTTTTTCTTTTCCAATATTCACTCTTTATTCTTTTATATCCTTCCCTTTTTAAGGTGACCATTTCCGTTTATATACCAATACCGTTACTGAGTTTGTGAATTTATTCAATCGTACTTTCAATTTTCTGTTTCTAACGTTTTTAGTTGATATCGATGTTATTTGTCAACTCCTTAACTGTACTTTTATACTTCATACTGTAGTTTTTGTTTTACACCAACCTCACCATTTTTTATATTTGGAAAATCTTACACGAACTTGAGTTTACTCTCAGTCAAATTTTGTTCATCTAAATCTAGTTATATATTTTTGAAATATTACTAGTGTAAGTGTTTTGTTTCCTACTTTTAGTGTAATAGTAGAGTTATCTACGTCTCTTTCGTAAAAACTGTTTTAGGTTGTAAACAAGTGTTATTTTCGAGAGTTGTTTCAACCATAAGTCCCTTGTAAAAAATAAATACTGTTTGGGTACCGACTATAATATGAGTTACCACTTTTCGACTTTAAGAAAGGAGATTCTAGTTATTATTCTATTCCTACGAGTGAGAACGGTAAAGGTAAAGTGTATCATAACCTTCGGGATCAGTATCGTTAGTCCATTCTTTTTCTATTTATCGTAGGTTTAACTTTTCCTTCTCATTTTAACAGTGTCAAATGTCTATTGTTATTATATATCTTTTGAGATTTCTACAGTGATTTTCTTAATCTTAAATCTTTACTTAAATCATTTCAACGTCCTATGTTCTAAGTACATATCTTTAGATAACGTGAATATATGTGATCGTTACTCGATAGTCTTTCTCTTCAGTTCCTTTATTAGATTAAATGTTGAAGGAGTTTTTCTTATTTTGTGGATTCTTAGTCAAGTCAAGTCAAGTCAACGAGGCAGCACAGGTCGAGAAACGCTGGGGTACTTAGCGTCGTGTGGTCCGGAGGGACAGATAGTGGTAGAGGGCCTCAAGTGAGTCTGAGTACAGGTAGCTCAGTCACTACGGTAGGTCGGTAGAGTAGGACCCAGCAGGGGAAGAGGAGGACGGGGGTTAGGGAGAGTCGTAGTCTCAGAAAAGGTTACTCAGTTGAGAAACGTACTCCACCGGTTTCATGACCTCAAAGTCGAAATCGAAGTAAGGAAGGTTTCTTTAGGGTCCCGACTAGAGGAAGTCTTATCTGACCGTTTTTTCACTTTTTAGATATTAGATTTTTACATCAAATGACTATTTCCTTTAACTTCTATTATATTTATTTATTTTTCTACGAGACACAAGTACATAATATTCTTAATTACAGTAATTTTACTGGTACGATGGGTTTCATTAGATAACTAAATTACGTTAAGGATAGTTTTATGAGCATACTGTAAAAAGTGTCTTCATCTTGTTTATTAGGATTTTAAGTGTACCTTGGTGTCTTCTGGGATTTATCGGTTTCATTAGAACTCGCTTTCTTTTTCTTTTACCTTGATATTAAGTAGGACTGAAGTCTGATGTTTCTGTGTTATAAGTTTCATCATACCATTTTTGTTTTTATTTTTGTTTGTTTGTTTTTGTCTGTATCTAGGTACCTCGTTTTATATCGTAGGTCTTTGTTTGGGTATGTGTATACAGTTAATGAAATACCGTTTCCTCCATTATTATATGTAACCCCTTTATGTAAGGAGCCATTCACCAAACTTTTAACTTTTCGACGTACATGTTACATTTTCTTACTTTAATCTTGTAAAAGAGAATGGTGTACGTTTTAATCTGAGTTTTATCTAACTTCTGGACTTACATTCTAGGTTTTGGTATTTTGACGATCTTCTTTTATGTCCGTTGACATACATCTAGAATCATTATAAACCGCCCCTCCCCCCCAAACAGAAGAGTCCATTTCCTTTGTTTTCGTCTTTATTTATTTGTCTTGTAGTTGATTTTTAAACGTTTTTGATTTTTGAAGACACGTCTCTTCTTTTGATAGTTATTTTGTTTTACCGTCGGTTGACTTTCCCTCTTCTATAAACATTTACTATACAGACTACTCCCCAATTATAGATTTTATATATACTTCTTGAGTCCGTTAAGTTATAGTCATTTGTCAGTTTCGTCTTTATCTTTGTGCCTCCATCTCGTGTTTACATACCTATGGTTCCCCCCTTCCTCAACCCATCCTCCTTGACCCTCCAACCCTAACTGTGTATAACTATGATACATATTTTGTCTGTCAACTATCCTTGGGTGGAATATCGTGAGATGAATAACGTGACACCCTAGAATTTGCCCTCTCTTTAGGTTTTCTCTCCTCTCTACACATACCGACCAAACAAAACGATACGTCATCTTCGAGTGTGTTGTAACATTTCGTGGATATTACGTTATCTTCAATTAATAAAAAATTTTTGACCCATCTCTTATACTTATCCGAAAAAAGGTTTCTTTCATGTGTCTACTACCGGTTGTCTATGAACTCTCTACAGTCATAGTGATCAGTAGTCCCTTTACGTTTAGTTTGGGTGTTACTTTGTGGTGGAGTACGACCAGTCTTACCGATAGTAATTTTTCGTTCTTTATCCTCGTAACTCTTCCTATATCTCTCTTCCCTTGGGAACGACCGACCGTACTTTTAACTATAACGGTAATACCTTTAATCATACCTACAAAGAGTTTTTTTAATTTTTATCTTCATGGTATGCTATGTCGCAAAAGTGAGGAACCATATATAGACTATTTTTATTTATGTAATTAAACTTTTCTGTGTGTAAATAAGTAACATAGTAATAAGTGTTTTCGGTTCTATACCTTCGTTGGATAAACGGATAACTATCTACTTATTTCTTATATACCGTAAATATATGTGTATATACACATATCCCGAAGGGAGTATCGAGTCAGTCATTTCTTAAACGGACGTTACGTCTTCTGGACCCAAGCTAAGGAGTCAGCTCTTCTAGGGAGTCTCTTCCTTTACCGTTAGGTGAGGTCATAAGAACGGACCTTCTAGGGTACCTGTCTCCTCGGGACCCGATGTCAGGTATCCCAGCGTTTCTCAACCTGTACTGACTCACTGATTTGGTGGTGGTATACATATATACCTGTATATGACCACTTCTTACGTGGACCGTTACGTCTCTGTCTTCTGCCCCCAAACTAGGACCCACCCCTTCTAGGGGACGTCCTCCTTTACCGTTGGGTGAGGTCCTAAGAACGGGTCTTTTAAGGTGTCTGATGTCAGGTGTCCCAGTGTTTTTCATCCTATACTGACCCGTGCGTGTGTATGAGTTCATATGTTACCTTGTAATGAGTTGGTATTTATCTTACTTTAGAACGGAAAGAGTCGTTGAACCTACCTGGACCTCCCATAATACGAATCACTTTGTCTTTCTGTTTATGTCTTGTAAAAGTGAATATACACCTTATATTTTTTATTTTATTTGTTTATATTGTTTTGTCTTTCTTCGAGTATCACCTGAACGGACCACCAGGTCACCAATTCTGATACACGAACGTTTCATCGTCCACGTCCCTTCAATCTGGGGACCAGTCCCTTGATTCTAGGGTGTACGGTGTATCGTGTCGGTTTTCTTAAGAATTTATATGTCAATTTTTTTTTTAATTTTCACATATGAATCTTTCTTTCTCTGAGTCTCTATGTCTCTTGTTTAATCACAAATGGTCCCGTCTCTCCCCAACCTTCTCCATTTGTTAGTCAAGTCAAGTCAGTGAGTCAACACAGCTTAAGAAAAGCTGAGGTACCTGACGTCGTGCGGTCCGGAGGGACAGGTAGTGGTGGAGGGTCTGAAATGAATTTGAGTACAGGTAACTCAGTCACTACGGTAGGTTGGTAGAGTAGGAGACAGCAGGGAAGATTACCTGAATCGACACTTTTACCCCGGGTAAGACAGACCCTTCAAAGAGTTTTAAAACAGTTTTTTTACATAGACTAGCCCTACAGACTAATGGTGAAGACGAAGTAATTCTCGGTATGGCGTCCTCCGGACATTCAAAAATAGTCTTTATGGATGAAAAAAACATGTACCAACAGAGAGTCCATGAAGTTTAGGTGGTATAAAATTTGTCTTAAGTAGTAGGAAAGGGAGTAAAAGGTACGTCTTTAAGGTAAGAAGAGGAACTATATTGGGATGTTAAGAGCGTATGTAGGTAGAACGATAAAGAAAGTTGTCTGTCGGTTAAACAGTTAAGACGAAGAAATTACAAAGAGAAGGGACAAGGAAAAGAGAGGCACAAATACCTACGACGTATTGTTATTAGAGAGTGAGTTTAAAAATCCATTCATAAAATCTATTTGAAAGTAGATAAAAAAAGGGGTCAAGAGTGAGTTAGTCAGGAGACATTTTGGTGTCCTTAGTAAAAAGATTTTCCGTTTGTAGTGCATTAGTAGAGGTGATAAAGACCTTATTTCAGAATCCAGGAATTGTTCCGGACGACACGGGTAATAACCCGGTGAGATCTGAGCAGAGAGTGAGTGTCATGGTCAGTACGACTTACGTACCGGAAATAGCTTTACTCGGTCCTCAGAAGTGAAAGTACGGACATAAGTATACCGAGGGAGTTGGTTTTAAATGGACGAGTACAGACGCACCATTTCTAGATAAGTAAAAGATTCTGGGACCAGATTGTAGATGAGAATGTTCATAAAGGAACAACCCCAACCTTTATGGTTGAAAGTCAGAAGTCATATGAGAATAAAATTACGAAGTAATATTAAAACAATTGAATAAAAGAGTTGATGACACGAAACTTGAAGAACTTCGGTTTTAACAACAGAAAAAACTCAAAATTTGGGATTATATCTCCGTAGTCTCCCGTCTGTGTGACTTTGGTATTAGTGTCTTTTGACCAGTTAGATTAGTGTGATCCTAGTGTCGGAACAGATTGAGTTACTTTGATTCAGTACGGTACACCCCGGTGGGTTCTGTCCACCCAGTACCATCTCTCCAGACTTTCTTACACCAGGTGACCTCTTCCCTTAACGTTTGGTGAAGTCATGAGAACGGAACTCTTGGGGTACTTGTCATATTTTTCCGTTTTACTATCCTATGACTGTCTCCTTGAGGGGTCCAGTCATCCACGGGTTATACGATGACCTCTAGTCACCTCTTTATTGAGGTCTTTCTTACTTCCCTATCTTGGTTTCGTTTTTGTTATAGGTCAACACCTACTCTGACCACTATCTTCGTTCTAGGCTACGACATTTCTCGTTATGACGTATCCTTGGACCTTACAGTCCAGGTACTTAGTTCCGTTTAACCTTCACCAGTTTGTTCTCTACCGTTCTCACTTGCAGTTGAAATATCCTTAGTCGCTTGATTTTACCTGACCTCACCCACTTAAATTGAGTCTACTGGTAATATAGATGATGACACCCGTCCTTAGGGAGTCTTTATTACCTCATCGGTAGTACCAGTTGTTTTGTCAGGCTTTACGTCATGAACCTACGTTAGAGTTTTTGCTGTCTTACTAGAGACAAGTAGAGGTTCCGTTTGGTAAGTTATAGTGTCATTAGGTTCAGATATGGGGTTGGTCATTGTGACTTCTTCGAATTCAACTAACCAAGATACTTCTGGATATTCTGGAAAATCTTGATTGTGGGTTTTTTTCTACAGGAAAAGTAATATCCCCTGACCTTACGTTTTCATCCTTCAGTTCTTTGTGGACCTCATTGTCCGGTTAAACCGGAACCTTACGCCTTACTTCGTCCCGTTTCTGATTATTTCAAAACGGTTCTTTTACGTGACCAGTATCGTTTGTGGGAGAAGGTTGTTGTGTTCTTTTCTGAGATGTGTACCTGTAGTGGTCTACCAGTTGTGGCTTTAGTCTAACTAATATAAGAACCGTCGGTTTCTACCTCTTCGAGATATGTCAGTCGTTTTTGTTCTGGCCCTCGACTGACACCGAGTCTAGTACTTCAGGAAGGAATAACGGTTTAAGTCTGACTTTAACTTCTTTCATCCCTTTTGGAGATCTGGTAAATCCATACTGGAGTTAGTTTAGGGAATACTAATATGTCACCTTCACTCTTTATCTACATTCCCGGATCTAGACTATCTATCTCACGGACTACTTGATATCTGCCTCCAAGTACTGTAACGTGTCCTCTGCCCCTAGTTCTGGTAGGGGTACCTTTTCTTTACGTTTTTTCGTTTTACCGACAGACCCCTCCGGAATGTTTATCGACACTTTTCTTCTCTTCACTTTTCGTTTCCTCTTTTCCTTTCTATATTCGTAGACTTACGTCTTAAGGTTTCTTATCGTTCTTCTCTATTCTTTCGGAAGGAGTCGCTAGTTACGTTTCTTTATGTCCTTTTCTTGTCTTACCCTTTCTGACCTCTAGAGAAGTTCTTTTAGTCTCTATGGTTCCCTTATAAAGTACTTTCTACTCGAACTATTTCCTGTCTTTACCATACCTGGATTGTCGTGTCTTCTATAATTCTTATCTACCGTTCTTATGTGTCTTCTTGACATGTTTTTTGTAGAAGTTCTGGTTCTATTAGTGCTACCACACTAGTGAGTGGATCTCGGTCTGTAGGACCTTACACTTCAGTTCACCCGAAATCTTTCGTAGTAATACTTGTTTCGATCACCTCCGCTACCGTAAGGTCAACTCGATAAAGTTTAAGACTTTCTACTACGACACTTTTACGACGTGAGTTATACGGTCGTTTAAACCTTTTGAGTCGTCACCGGTGTCCTGACCTTTTCCACAGTCAAAAGTAAGGTTAGGGTTTATTTCCGTTACGGTTTCTTACGAGTTTGACGGTGTGTTAACGTAAGTCGAGTATGCGATCATTTCGTTACGAGTTTTAAGAGTTCTGTCCGAAGTCGTTATTCACTTGGCACTTGAAGGTCTACAAGTTCGATCAAAATCTTTTCCGTCTCCTTGGTCTCTAGTTTAACGGTTGTAAGTGACCTAGTACCTTTTTCGTTCTCTCAAGTTCTTTTTGTAGATAAAAACGAAATAACTGGTACGGTTTCGGAAACTGACACACCTAGTGTTATTTGACACCTTTTAAGACTCTGTCTACCCTTATGGTCTGGTGGGTTGGACGGAGAACTCTTTAGACATACGTCCAGTCCTTCGTTGTCAATCTTGACCTGTACCTTGTTGTCTGACCAAGGTTTATCCTTTCCTTATGCAGTTCCGACATATAACAGTGAGACGAAGAAATTGAAGATACGTCTCATGTAGTACTCTTTGCGACCCGACCTACTTCGTGTTCGACCTTAGTTCTAACGACCCTCTTTATAGTTATTAGAGTCTATATGTCTACTGTGGTGGGAACACCGTCTTTCACTTCTCCTTGATTTTTCGGAGAACTACTTTCATTTTCTCCTCTCACTTTTTCAACCGAATTTCGAGTTGTCAGTCATTTGATTCTAACACCGAAGACCAGGGTAGTGAACTACCCTTTATCTACCCCTTTGTCACCTTTGTCACAGTCTGAAATGTAAAAACCCGAGGTTTTAGTGACGTCTACCACTGACGTCGGTACTTTAATTTTCTGCGAATGAGGAACCTTCCTTTCACTACTGGTTGGATCTGTCGTATAATTTTTCGTCTCTGTAAGGAAACGGTTGTTTCCAGGTAGATCAGTTCCAAAAAGGTCACTAGTACATACCTACACTCTCAACCTGACACTTCTTTCGGCTCACGGCTTCTCAACTACGAAAACTTGACACCACAACCTCTTCTGAGAACTCTCAGGGAACCTGACGTTCCTCTAGGTTGGTCAGGTAGGATTTCCTTTAGTCAGGACTTATGAGTAACCTTCCTGACTACGACTTCGACTTTGAGGTTAGGAAACCGGTGAACTACCTTTCTCGACTAAGTAAACTTTTCTGGGACTACGACCCTTTCTAACTTCCGTGTTCCTCTTCTCCCGCTGTATTCTACTCTACCAACCTACTGTATAGTCCGAGTTACCTATACTCGAACTCGTTCGAGTCCCTCAACCACTACCTGTCCCCTTGGACCGCCCGATGTCAGGTACCCCAGTGTTTCTCAGCCTGTACTGACTCATTGACTTGTTGTCGTCGTGACGGACCCTGTGTGTCTTCCCGTACTTCTGCAAAGGTTTCTATTATCCTCATTTAACTTCCGGGTTACGGAAAGACATCCTGTCTTGGTGAAGACCAGTCAGTGCTCTCACTATACACCCATGATAGTAGTCCAGACCTTACCAAAAACGATGAAAGACAGTATTACTTTCTTCAGGGGAAGTTTAATCCGGTAGAAAGGTCTTTTTATGAACTGAAGTTCCTTAATTCCGAGTGGACTTCTTTTACCTAGTTCCAACCAGGACAGAAAAGTCCATTTTAGACATCCTAAATGAACAGAAAAAGGTCAAGACTAAAGAATTGAAGGGTAAAAATTCTTTATTTAACAGAAATTTCCAAATAAAAATTTTTCTGTTTCTAAAGATCAGTAACTTATCGAGAATACTTTGTTATAGTACTACTCAATTCACTTTTAATCTCGGTGTACGAATTTTAAAGGGACTTTTTATATGTATATAAAATTTTACTTCCTTCCTTCCTTTGCGGTCCTTTTTTATACAAAAATTAAACAAACTCAAATTTTGTAATTTTTGTATAAAAATTTGTAAACGGTTCCTAAAAGGTTTTTGGTAACCTAAAGAGTATTGGAGATTTTCTACACAAAGAAAACTCCTTATCGTCCCTTGACCAAGTAAATGATTAAGTTTTAAGATCGAAGGTTACGAAAAGAGTGTGAAGTTTCAAAGAATAAAACTCAGTTTTTATTTTATATATATTAGTACCCAAATCGTCTACTTCCCTTCCACAAATAAAGGGACAGAAAAGTAAAATTCTTTTCTTTTTTTCAATTGCAGGGATTCCTTAGACTGAACTTACAACTTCGAGTCCACCAATCACTGTCCGGCTAATTACAGTCTCTCGAAGTGGTACCAGGGGTGTCACTAAAAAGTAGAAAAGGATATCCTAGACTTTACGTATAGCTTTGTTGATTACACTACTCATTCCTAAATTTCCTCCAAAACGGATCTCTTTAACGAGAATACTACTGACAATTACCCGGAAGTAGAAAAGTTGATCAATAGTCTCGTCTAAGTAAAAAGTTTAGATCACGAACTTGGGACTGGGACTCTTCTTTCAATATAATAGAATTTCAATGTTTAGGTGTGTCAAGTTGGTACGATCTCTTGTGTGTCCTGAGATCCGCATTCGATAAAGTGTGACACCAGATGTCACCCATACTCTTTTCTCTTACTCTTATTTCCTTCCCCTCCCTCGCTGACGAACACACCTACGTGCACTCATGTACACACATTTACACTCACCCCTACCCCTCTTTACAAAATGTACTCGTTCCCTATCTAAAAATAAAAATTGGAGTCACCTTCGACACTACACTACTTCTCAGGACACGAATTTGGGTCCCTCAATCTCAAGTGCAAGGTAAAGATAGACCCTTTCACCCTTACACAGGCAGTGTTAAGGACGGGGTAAGTGTAAAAGGAGTTTGACTTCCACGGGAATTGGTTTCTAGACCACCGATTCGTCGTTATGATCTGAAACATTTTAAGGAGAGGGACATACGTCTACTAACCTAGCCTTTAGACGTGGACTAGGTTCCCGTTGCTTAGTGATTCTTTAGATCACTGGACGCTCCCTCGATCCTCAGTAGCGACCCTCAGTACTATATAGCTTTCTTTCTTTCTTTCAGCGAGTCAGCACAGACTGAGAAAACTCTGGAGCACGTGACATCGGGTGGTCCGAGAAGGTAGGTACCCTAAATGGTCCGTTCTCATGACCTCACCCAGTGCTATATATCCGCCCCGATTTTTCCTGTGCTACCGAATTTTATATACTTCAGTACTAAAATTTTCCTTTGTGGACTCTCGTTTTGTCTTCCTCTGCTTGTTTCTCATTAGCGTAGTAGAATCACTGTTACGCGATCCCCACCGGGTTCGGAGATTGTTTGGATCTGTGCGTTTTGCTACGGAACCAAAGTAGCAGTACTGAGTCGGAAAACTCACAACACAAGAACCGAAAAGAGTTCTAAAAAGAAAAGGTACATCTAGGGTTCGTTATTAGGGGAATCCGACTCAAAAGCACCTCCCCTATATCTTTTATAAGTGGTGAGGTTTGGTACACGGATTTACCAGAAATCTACTGACACCTAGACTAGTATCTTTAAGGAAATCTACTGTTTTTAGACCAACTCAAAATTATTATAAGGAACGTTCGTTAAACTATTCCGAGGTAGAAGGTGTAGTTAGAAGGAACGGTTCCCAAGGAAGATACATATTGTAACTTGGTCCAATTGGTCTTGTCTGTCTAAAACCTATTACAGAACCTTAGTATTTAGGTCAAACCCACAAATCGATCACCGGAATCTAAGATAAAGAAGAGTATTCAGAGTAGAGGGTATAAAAAGAGAAACCCTGGGGAACACCCAAGTAGAAGACACCAACGACGGTTTGTGTCTTAGAGACGGAAAAGAAAATATAAGTTGGTTGGGACTCGTGGAATCGGAAAGACCTGGACTGAGTATCGATAAAAGAGTTACATGTCCAGGAAAAGTTCGTTTGATAATTATTTTTTCTCTCCTCTACCAGTATTCTTAATTCATAGATGAGTGCTAAACGGACTTTCATGGATAAGTCTATGACATATTTTACTTTGTATCGATGTGTACAAATTTTTAATATTAAGTCGTATTTTCTAATAGTAGAGTACGAAGAAACACGATCCGTATTTTAGGTACCGGACTTATACACTTATTTCCAGTCTCTTTTGGCATCTTAACGAAATTACGTTCTTGAAAATTGTCACTGTCGTTGGTGAAAATTACTAGATACGTAATTATAGGTGTTCGGTCTACTGTATAGTAAATCAAAAGTGTAGTAATCTTTTCAAAGTATGATTAGAATAAGATTTTATTATCTCCAATTTTTTTTACGAATTTTAGTCTTCCTATCTTACACCGTTAGGACCTGATCATTTGTACTAGATCAGAGTTTAAGGAACGAAAAAACGAAATATGTATTAATTAAAAAATGGAATGAAGAAAATTGTTACTAGTTTGGGTGAAGAAACTCGAAACAACTGTGATGCACCGTCTCCAGGATTGTTTGTGAGTTAAGTAAGTGAGTTCGTCTTGGCTGACTGAGTCGAGGGCCCCAGACAAAAGTCCTTACTTAAAGGGAAAGGGAACACGGACACCGTAAGACCGTTTTGGACTGATGAAAAAGATTTCGAATGGGTACTCGATTCGAACTTCACAGACCGGACACTGATCATTACTATTGACAAATTAGTTGGTCTCTAACCGAGTTGTTTGTGACATGATACGGATGGATGCTATGTCTGTTCTGACGATTCTATTGACTTTAATCCCTAGGTATTCATAAAACTAAAATTTGAAAATCTTTGATTCAAGAAATTTTTCTAAACCTATTTTCTTTTTAGAATATAGTTATAACAGAAATATCAAACATAGGCACCAGGAGTTGAAATGACACACAACCTTAGTGAACCTTTATGAGATTTTTTATGACTGCGTATCGAGGGGCAGTATCTTAACACCAAAGTAACAGTGGACTTATAATTTTAAAAATTTTCGAAGGGTCCACTAAGATGTTACATTTTTAAACCCTTGGTCACCAAATATAACAGAGGTGAGGTCACTGATTTTCTACACTTACGTTCGTCCATCGTGAGGTATAATACTATCTTAATCGGTTCAATTTAGACGTCAATCCGTCAGACGTGAACGATCTAAATATACAGTAACGTCCTAAAGGCTAGACATTTTGTCCTTATCATTACGTCGGTACTTTAGTCTCTTGTCAACGAAGAACCGTCCTTTCGGTACTGCTTGGATCTGTCACAAAACTTTTCCTCTCTGTAATGAGACGGTTGTTTCCAGGTATATCTGTTCGGATACCAGAAGGGTTCCAGTGTATACCTGCACTCGCGACCTGGTATTCCTTCCGTCTCTCGGTTCCTTAACTATGGAAACTTGACACCACGACCTCTTCTGAGGACTCTCAGGGAATCTGTCGTTCCTCTAGTTTGGTCAGTTAGAATTCACTATGGTTGAGACTTATAAGTAGCCTTCCTGACTGCAACTTCGACTTCGAGGTCATAAAACCAGTAGACTACTCTTCTATGTTCAGTAACATTTTAAGGGACTACGACCCTTTCTAGGTCCCGTCTTCCTCTTTTCCTGTAGTCTCCTACTCTACCGACCTGTCATAGTGACTACGTTATTTGTACTCGAACCCGTTTGAAGTCCACTACCACTCCTTGTCCCTCCGGACCACACGACGTCAGGTACCCCACCGTTTGTCAGTCTGCCCTGACCCTCTGACTTGTTGTTGTTGTGACTCTTACTATGGCTCAAATTTATTTTATACTGAAATTTTCGTGACTTGTCACAAAATATTTCACGATGGCTATACATAAATACGTGAATAAATACAAACGACTAGATGAATAAATAATACATTGAGTATAGTGTTTAGTGTGACACGGTATGAATGAACGACAACTAATAAATGACAAAAGAAGACCCGTCTACCTTAGTATCGAAAGCAGAAAGAAAGGATTACAGATCACATCCCTAACCAAGTGACTTTTGTTGGTTTGTCTTAACAACTCATCTGTTTACATCTCTACTTGAATTTGTTTTTCATATCACCTCACCTGTCCTGTCACTTTTGTTTTTGGTTTTTAATCCTAAACTTAATGTGGAGATAGTGAGTAATCGAAACACCTGTATTTTTTAGGGATTGAGAAACTCCTGAACTAAAGAAGTAGACATCGGGAAGTCAAGTCAAGTCAAGTCAAGTCAAGTCGGCGAGTCAGCACAGACTGAGAAACGGTGGGGTACTTAGTGTCGTGCGGTCCGGAGGAACAGGTAGTGGTTGAGGACCTCAAGTGAGTTTGAGTACAGGTAACTCAGCCATTACGGTAGGTTGGTAGAGTAGGAGACAGTAGGGGAAGACGAGGACGGGCGTTACGGAGGGTAGTAGTCTCAGAAAAGGTTACTCAATTGAGAAGTGTACTCCACCAGTTTCATGACCTCAAAGTCGAAATCGTAGTAAGGAAGGTTTCTTTAGGGTCCTGACTAGAGGAGATCTTACCTGACCAACCTAGAGGAACGTCAGATTCCCTGAGAGTTCTCAGGTTGTGGTGTTAAGTTTACGTAGTTAAGAAACCGTGAGTCGAAAGAAGTGTTAGGCTGACATTGTAGATATGTACTGGTGACCTTTTTGGTATCGGAACTGATCTACCTGGAATCAGTCGTTTCATTACAGAGACGAAAAGTTAAACGATAGATCCAACCAGTAGTGAAAGGAAGGTTCCTCATTCACAGAAAATTAAAGTACCGACGTCAGTGGTAGACGTCACTAAAACCTCGGGGGGTTTTTATTTCAGACTGTGACAAAGGGGTAGATAAAGGGTACTTCACTACCCTGGTCTACCGTACTAGAATCTAAAGACTTACAACTCGAAATTCGGTTGAAAAAGTGAGAGAAGAAAGTGAAAGTAACGTCACGGACGGACGTTACGCTCTCTGGACCCAAGTTAGGGACACAACCCTTCTAAGGGGACCTCTTCCTTTACCGTTGGGTGAGGTCATAAGAACGGACCTCTTGAGGTACCTCTCTCCTCGGAACATCCGATGTCAGGTGTCCCAGCGTTTCTCAACCTGTACTGACTCACTGAAGTGAAAAAGAAAGTGAAAGTAGTTCTCCGAAAAATCAAAGAGAAGTGAAAGACGGTATTCCCACCACAGTAGACATATAGAGTCCAATAACTATAAAGAGGGCCGTTAGAACTAAGGTCGAACACGAAGAAGGTCGGGTCGCAAAGAGTACTACATAAGACGTATATTCAATTTCTTCGTCCCACTGTTATATGTCGGACATCGGGAACCCGTTACTAAAAAGAGTGAGTCACACAGGACCAGTCACGGTTCGTGACCCCGACACCTCTACTTATTCTGTGTTCGGAGAGAGACACTTTTTTATTGTCGAAAAATCTAGTAAATAGTGTAAGTAAAGTAGGTTTTTTTAGTCAAAACTTATTGTAAGAGGTTTCTTATTCTGTTCTTATTCTGTTTACTTTGGAAATGTCACGAAAGCGTACTTCGTAAAGAAACTCAAATACCTGTCAGATACATAAGTTTCACTTCTAAAAATTTACAGATTTGGAAGTCGGGGTTTTGTGAAAAGTAGACTTTACTTATCCATACTGAATATGGATCTATTTCCAGATTTAATGACTTCGATGTATTTTCCCTCTTTTTTCAATGGGTACAGACTTGAGAAAGAACATTTATGCAATTTTAGCAAAGGGAGTACACAAGAAACGAGGAAATGACACAAAAGGAGGAAATGAATGGAGCGTATGAAAATTGTCCCACAAAATCTTTTTTTTTTGTACGTATCTAGGTCCAAGTTTAGGTCGGAAGTGATGTATGATCGAAACAGCAGAGTCCGTACTACTGTTCCTATAAGAACCAACTGTTCATCTCGGGATAACCTAGCAAGTTCTTGGGTCCGAGGTAGACACCGAGACAGGAGGGCCCCACGTTCTATACTGAGATATAGGAAACGTATATCAACCAACACCTTCTTCTCAAGTCTCGTAGAGTTCCCTCCACAAGTGTTCGGGACGGACCTTCGTTCCACGTAGGAAAGACGGACGTATGATAACCGGCGTCGAATCTGTGTACGGGTGGGATTGTAGATTTGACTTGATCTACACACCGGTTATTTTTCTCTTGTCACCCCAAAACCACCGGTCTACCATCACAGACCGTACTAGTAGATTTTCAACTCCTACGTCTACTGTTCCCTCCCTTTATAGGTCTCTCATAGTTCAATCATAACTCTCAGTTCATTGTTTAGAGTCAATCTTCTCTATGAACCTCGCGTTAAGTACTAGCCCGACTAAGGAAAAACTTATTCTCATTCTAAAATGATTTATAAATTTTTCGTTCAACGTGGAATTAAGTAGATTGGAACCGGTACTTGTAGGAGGTGAAATGTCTACCCTTTTCCCCCGTATCTCTATGGTTCATTGAACGGGTTCAATCATTCATCGTCAGTTCTAAGTTTAGGTCCTAAGGTACACGAATTGATAGTCCGTTGTCCCGGAACAAGACCGACCGGAGTATCCCCGACCCAGATTTTCAGACTCTTCGGTACAATTTAGACTACTTTCGTAATAAAAATGTGTCTTAATGTGACTTCATATCACAAATTTAGTTATTAGTCTCTTCCTGTTTGATAGTGGAACCTTTTTATCTATAAACGAAACCGGTCATGTACATCGGGATAGGTACTCTAAAGAAAACCAACATTCGGTGTTTTTTATTAAAAATAATTAACTTTGTCTATTATCGAAGAAAATTTACTACGGTCCATCGACTACGTTATATCCTTCCGATTTTTATTACCTTTGGAGAAGAATTATGATAACACTCAGAACAAAATACAGTAAAGACATACAATAGGATCTAAGAAGACTTCTGTCTCAGACCCTGTTTTCACTTACTTATCCATCTTATAAGACCTCCACTAGAGTTCCTTTGTCCCTTTACCCCTATCGGTTGTGACCTAGTTCAATAACTCGACCGGTGGTGGTACCTGTAGAGACTCCTTAGGATATTTTACGAGAGTTTCTATAAAAGGGTTATCTGTGTTTACATTCTGTAGTAGAAGATGGAAAACGACCGGTGTTCACCAGGGTACCCATAATTGAAGAGAAAGTGAGACATCACTTTTAGGATGTAGTCTCTTTATGGTCCAGTCCTTCGTTCATCGTATGGGACGTCCGGACTCCTCCCCTCACTACAGTATAACGTAGACCGTTCCTTCCACCCACGTTACCTTGACAGGACTCCGTCCCCGACCTCCTTCCTCTACTCTCCTAAGTTTCGTCGGATATGACACGTGGTGGACGAGTCGTGGAATAACGAGCTGGGTATCACTCATGGCTCACTTGTCACCGTCCGGTATTATGGTCGAGATCGGTATGTCTCTCTTCCTCTCTTCTGGGGGTCCGATAAGACGGTCCCGGTCTCCGGGTCCCTGTAACAGTCATCGTGACTTCCCGTTCGACTCACCAGACCAGGAACCTCTTCTTGGCACTAAATCATAATGATTTACGAGAGAGGTTAAAGTTGAACACACTTACAATTAATGATTTTGAAAGTAGGATTTTACTACATTAGTTAATCCGTCAAGGACCGAGACTCACCTACTTTACTTAACGGGAAGAAAGTTTTAGTGAATATAGGTTAGAGATTTTACAAAGGGAACTAACCTTCTGAGTGTGCCTGATGACGTTTAGTATTGCGTTTCGGTGTGTGCACGTATTACGCACATGACATCAGAGAAATTTACTTCCCACGAACTAATTTCCTCCTGCTGCTCTTTCTACTTTTACCCGGTCCTATTAGAGACCTCGTAGAAAAATTTCAGACGACCAGTCTATATTAGTGGGACGTTGAAACATAAAGTCCCATCGTTCTGGAATGTTTGACTTTAGTACGACTTTTGTATACGAGAAGAACAATTTGGTAGTGACTCATGTAGACCTTTAGTTTTAAATCTTCCTCCTTCTGGTCCGTAAAAGAGAATTGTTACTAGTAATTTTTCAAAGAAGTTTGTTCGATCTCCTCTTTTCCCCATTCATTTTCAATAAAAAAAATTTAGTCAAAAGTACCAAAAAGGAGACCTAGTAAACTTCACCGAAAGAACAAGAGGAGTCGAAAGGGTTCAACCATACAAACTGATATTCTCTGTGACAAAGACCAGGACCCTCAGGTCTATAAGTCTTTTAAACAAACTTTAGTCTCCCCTTTGACTCTTTATTGGTAAAGTCACAAACTATACCTAAATAAAAAACGGTACTTCTTAGAACCATTCCTTTTCGTCAACACTTTATGTTTACCGAAGTCATTAAACTTAGTGCTACGGAGTGAGACCTTTTGATCTGCGATGGACCGAAGTCGACAGGTGACCCACCAAGGCGAGAGTGTCCCGACGGTTTCTCTCCCGACAAAGTTGTCCGCGAACGACATACTTGATGTCTTTGTATTTCCGACATTGGTAAAGTGTGATGAAAAGAGTCACTAGTCTTATCAAATTACTACATTAATTCAATATAAGAGCTTACCTTTCCGTTGGAGGAGTGTTTCTTCTATACACAGAACGGTAACCCTTCTTACGTCCCTCTACGGTCCCATTTTGACAGATGAAGAGACATTAGAAGGAGTTAACCTATTAAATCTGTAAACGACATAGGTTAAAATCGCAAACCAAATCGTACTTTTTACTTATTTCATCGTCTAGATTATTTACTGATCTAATTATCTTTGGTACCATATCTATTTCCGTCCCCGGTAAACGGTGTCAAAACACATGGTGAGGGGGTTTTATCTTTACCATTTAGAATCGGAATCTTTCTAATCGACAGTCGATCTTTATCAACAAGGGTAAAAGAACTTGATTGTACCCACCGTCGCGGACCGTTTTATGGCGTTTGTCTGATAAACAAGGATACATCGTCGGAATCTTATACTCTTCTCCGGTCTTTTCATCTCTCCTCGGTCTGCATCCTCTTCTTTTCGTAGTACCTCGGCCTGGAAATCCGGAAGGTACCGAAGACTCTAAAAAAAAAAAAAAAATCAACGATAATTTTTTTTTTTCTTTTTTGAGCTTAAAATTCATCTCTTCATTGTTTTGGATGAATTAGAAATTTTACAACAAGACAAATAACACACCTCTTACCTAAAATCCCTCGTTTCTAACCTTCGACCCTCATCGATCCCACTCGTACTACCCCCTGTTGTGACTTTGGACATACAATACGCAATGAAACGAGTTGTAAAACAAATTTCTCTAAAGTAAACAGACCTTAATCACTTAGTTCAATGTTTGCGTGAATATAGACAACGAAGACTCTAATAAATATATATATGTATATGTACATACATAATATTAACAACTCATCGAATTTCTTTTCTAAGTAAACGGAGTATAACGTTCTTTCTGGAACTACCGTAGTGACTGAACTACCTGTACTCAAACTCGTTCGAGGCCCTCAACCACTACCTGTCCCTTCGGACCGTACGACGCCAGGTGCCCAAGTGCTTCTCAACCTGTGCTGACTCGCTGACTTGACTGACGTGTTTTCAGGTCTATACGGAAGGTCAACGAGTTACATACGGTATGAAAGTCAAGATAACTATCGTAAGGTCTCTCCTCTTTTCTGTCCCGTTCCTCCTCTTCGTAAAAGAATAGCGTTCCCAAAATAATCATCGAAATTACGTCCTTCCAGTTCTTTCATAAAGAGTTTTTATAGTAACCTCCTTGACACAGTGTACCCGTTGGGATTGACCTTCTTTCCGACTCTCCAATTTACAAAAAGAGGACTACAAAAGAACGGTAAGACCTGTTTTAGTCTTTAGAGAATCGTGGTTTTTTCTTCATCACCGATTGTCTATCCCTGTCTATCCCAGATGGTGAGATAATCGTCACGAGAGATAGGACACACGAACGGACTTTGTGTCGTCAGTCGATGTTATAATTTTGGTAATCGTTGAAACTTCTGTCCTGAAATTTTAGGACTGTCATTTCTATAAGGGTAGTAGACATTTTACTACCCGAATCACTTAGTAACGTCATTTATTAGACATCATGTACAAAAAAAAACAAACAAACAAACAAACAAAAATTACTTTTCCTGTTCCGAAGTACCTAGGAACTACTTAGGAGTACCCAGTGTCGGAATAACACCACTTCCCCGAACACATTGAGTCACCTCGATATTCCGTACGGTAAGTCCTGGGTGTGTTCTACCTGTCCAGTGTCATCTACCAGACTGTTTTGTACCGGGTGACCTCCGGTCAAAGAAAGGTACTCTTGGGGTACCTGTCATACTTTTGTGTTTTTCTATACTGTGGTCTTCTACTCGGGGGGGTCCAGTCTTCTACAGGGTATACGATGACCCCTTCTCGTCTCCCGTTAATCATTTCGGAGGTCTTTCTTTCTTCTCCGACCCGGTTTCGTCTTTACTGCGAGTCAACATCTGTGCAGAACATTTTCGTTTCAGACTAAGATACTTGTTATAACGTATCCTTGGACCTGACAATCCAGGTACTTAGTTCCGTTTAACTTATTACCAGTTCGTCCTCTACCGTCTCACTTATAGTTATAGAATCCTTAGTCACTTGATTTTACCTATTCTTACTCACTTAAATTAAGTCTACTGGTAATATAGATGATGACACCCTTTCTTAGAGAATCTTCTTCACCTCATCGGTAGTTGTAGTTGTTCTCTTAGGTTTTACGTCATGAACTCACGTTAGAATTTTTGTTGTTTTACTAGGGTCAAACAAAGGTTCCGTTTGGTGAGTTGTAGTGTCATAGGTACAGATACGGGGATGTGACTACGACTTCTTTGACTTTAGTTGGTAAGATACTTCTGAATATTCTGTAAGATCTTTATTTCGGTTTTTTTTTTTTTTTTCTACAGGAAAAGTAGTATCCTCTAACCTTACACTTTCAACCTTCAGTTCTCTATGGACCTCATTGGTCGTTCCAACAAAAATCTCATGTTTTACTTCGACCCTTTTCCGATGGTCTCAAAACAGTTCTCTTGTGTGACCAGTATCGTTTGTGGAAAAGGGTTATTGTGTCCTCTGGTGGGTACCTGTAGTGGTCTACCAATTAAGACTTTAGTCTAACTAATATAAGAAACGTCAACTTGTACCTCTTCAAGCTATGTTAGTCGTTTTTGTTCTGGACCTCGACTGACACCTAGTCTAGTAGTCGAGGAACAACGTTTTAAGTCCCAATTTAACTTCTTTAATCCCTCCTGATGATCCGATAAGTCCATACTAGATATAGTTTAGGGTATACTAATATGTCACCTCCACTTTTTATCTAAGTTCCCTAATCCAGACTATCTGCTCACGGACTTCTTGATACCTGTCTCCAAACATTATGACATGTCCTCCGTTACTAGTTTTGGTAGGATTTCTTTTTATTTACGTTCCTCCTTTTCCCCAACAGAGACATCCGAAATGTATATCGATTCATTTATTCCCTTCGTCTTTCGTTCCCTCTATCCCCTTATATATCCCTTAGTCAAGTCAAGTCAAGTCGAGTCAAGTCAAGTCAGCGAGTCAGCACAGGCTGAGAAACACTGGGGTACTTAGCGTCGTACGGTCCGGAGGGACAGGTAGTGGTTGAGGGCCTCAAGTGAGTCTGAGTGCAGGTAGCTCAGTCACTACGGTGGGTCGGTACAGTAGGAGACAGCAGGGGAAGAGGAGGACGGGGGTTAGGGAGGGTCGTAGTCTCAGAAAAGGTTACTCAGTTGAGAAACGTACTCCACCGGTTTCATGACCTCAAAGTCGAAATCGTAGTATGGAAGGTTTCTTTAGGGTCCCAACTAGAGGAAGTCTTACCTGACCAACCTAGAGGAACGTCAGGTTCCCTGAGAGTTCTCAGAAGAGGTTGTGGTGTCAAGTTTTCGTAGTTAAGAAGCCACAAGTCGGAAGAAGGTCAGGTTGAGAGTGTAGGCATGTACTGATGACCTTTTTGGTATCGGAACTGATCTACCTGGAATCAACCGTTTCATTACGGAGACGAAAACTTATATGACAGATCCAACCAGTATTGAAAAGAAGGTACCTCATTCGCAGAAAATTAAAGTACCGACGTCAGTGGTAGACGTTACTAAACCCCCGGGGGTTTTTCTTTCAGACTGTGACAAAGGTGACAAAGGGGTAGATAAACGGTACTTCACTACCCTGGTCTACTGTACTAGAAACAAAAGACTTACAACTCGAAATTCGTTTGAAAAAGTGAGAGGAGAAAGTGAAAGTAGTTCTCCGAAAACTCAAGGAGAAGTGAAAGACGGTATTCTCACCACAGTAGACGTATAGACTCCAATAACTATAAAGAGGGTTGTTAGAACTAAGGTCGAACACAAAGAAGGTCAGGTCGCAAAGAGTACTACATGAGACGTATCTTTAATTTATTCGTCCCACTGTTATATGTCGGAACTGCATGAGGAAAAGGATAAACCTCGGTCAGACAACAAGGTACAGGTCAAGATTGACAACGAAGGACTG